>WOXC01001192.1:0-471250 GCA_011680675.1 Gymnobelideus leadbeateri | reverse complement strand
AAGAATTCTGTCAGAAGAGGGAGCTCCTGGTAGAGGAAGTTCCTCTACCAATACAGATTATAATCTCCTCAATTTGGAAAGTTACCTGGAGCGCTGAGAGGTTTTATCCAAATTTATTATTTACATATTTTTAGCATTCATTAAAAAATTTTAAGATCCTAATTTTCTCCCTCATTCACAACCCTCCCTACCCATTATGAAGGCAAGAAATGTAATATAATTTTCACAGGAGAAATCATATAAAACATATTTTCATATAAGCCATGGTGAAAAATAGCAAGATAAAGTGGGGAAAAATTAGACTCCATAAGTTCTTTCTCTGGAAGTGGATAGCATTCTTTTTTTTTTTTCAAATGCTTTATTAACTTCTGGTTTACCTCATTTATTTCTGCCAGATTTTGAGTTACAATTTTTTCCACCATTTTTTCCCTACCCACCACCCCAGAATAGCAATCCCACAGGATATCCCCTCATCCAATCTGCTCTCTCCCACATCTTCTCCCATACCCCCTTTGACTTTTCCATTAGGGCAAGATAAATCTCTGTGCCCCAATGCCTGCACATCTTATCTCCCAATTACATGCAAAATAGTATTAATAATAGTATTTATATATATTTGAAACATTTAATTTTAAAACTTTGAATTCCAGATCCATTCCCTTCATCCCTTGTCACCCACTCCCACTGGGAAGATAAGCAATTCAGTATACGTTGTACATGTCTAGCTATGCAAAACATTACCATAGTAGATATATAGTAAAAGACTGGCTATATTTCCCTCCCACCCATCCCATCCCCCCACCTGATCCATTCACTACTTTGATCCTGTCCCTCTTCAAGAGTGGGTGCCCCCAACTTCCCCTTGCCCCAGCATGCCCTCCCCTCCAATATTCCCCCTCTCACCCCCCCTCCCCCTACTCTCCTACAGGGTGAGATATCCCATTTAGTATGTATGTCATTCTCTCCCTGAGCCAAATTCAATGAGAATATGGTTTTGCCTTTTTGCCTTCCTGTTCTTCCCCTCCCCTGCAACTACTTCCCCTTGCCTCTTCTACATGAGATAGTTTACCTCACACTGTCTCTCCCCATCTCCTCTTGCCACATTCCTCTCCCACCTCTTAACTTCACCCCTTAAGTACCATCCCTTCCCACCAAATTCGACCGGTGCCCTCTATCCATGTATAACTGTAAACATATATACCACATTCACATATGTATTTATATGGCCATATACCCTTCTTCAATTATTTTCATACTGAGGAAGGTTTCATCAGTCACAGTTATTATGTTTCCATATAGGAATGTAAATAGGTCAACTTTGATAAGTTCCTTTTGATTTCTTTTCCCTGTTTACCTTCTCAAGCATCTTTTGCTTCTTGTATCTGAATGTCAAATTTTCTATTCAACTCTGTTTTTTTTCCTCAAGAATGCTTGAAAGTCCTCTATTCCACTGAATGAGCATATTTTCCTCGGAAACAAGATACTCAGTTTTGCCAGGTAGGTGATTCTTGGTCTTAATCCCAGGTCCTTTGCCCTGTGGAATATCATATTCCATGCCCTTCGATCCCTCAGTGTAGAAGCTGCCAGGTCCTGGGCTATTCTGACTGTGTTTCCGCAATATTGAAATTGTTTCTTCCTGGCTGCTTGTAGTATTTTCTCTTTGATCTGGGGATTCTGGAACCTGTTTATAATATTCCTAGGAGTTTTCTTTTGGGGATCTTTTTCAGGAGGTGATCTGTGGATTCTTTCAACCTCTATTTTGCCCTCTGGGTCTAAAACATCAGGAAAATTTTCCTTGAGAATTTCTTGAAGGATGATTTCTAGGTTCTTTCTTTGATCATGGCTTTCAGGTAGTCCAATAATTTTTAAATTATCTCTCCTGGATCTATTTTCCAGGTCAGTGGTTTTTTCCACAAGATATTTCACATTGCCTTCTATTCTTTCAATTGCTTGGATCTGTTTAACAGCGTCTTGATTCCTCATATAGTCACTAGCTTCCATTTGCTCCAATGTAATTCTGAAGGAATGAATCTCCTCGGTGAGCTTTTGAGATTCTTTTTCCATCTGGCAAATTTGACTTTTTAAGGCATTCTTCTCCTCATTGCCTTTTTGAGCGTCTTTTGCCATTTGAGTTAGTCTATTTTTTAAGGTGTTATTTTCCTCAGTCAGGCTGTTGACTCTCCTTTCATACTTTTCCTGCATCCTTCTCATTTCTCTTCCCAATTTTTCCTCCACTTCTCTTATTTGGTTTTTAAAATCGTTCTTAAGGTCCTCTATGGCCTGAAACCTGCTCATATCTTCATCTGGGGCTTTTGGAGCAGGATTTCTGACCTCACAGTCCTCCTCCTTTTCCATGCTTTGATCCTCTTTGCCCCCCAAATAGGAGTCTAATGTTGAATTTTTCTGTTTATTTTGTTTTCTTTGCCTAGGCATGTTGCCACTTAATCACTTGACTTTTGGGCTTGTTGCCACAGTAGGACTCTGCCACCAGACAGGGGAGCTTCTGTCCCAATTGTTGGGGTCTTCTCAACTGCCAGAGGTATTAGTTGGGTGCCCTCCCTGAGGCCCCCACACACTCTGGCAAGCTGGACACACACCCCAAGACCTCCACCCCAGACCACAATCCAGATCCAGGGAGGTTAAAGCAAGAGGGATTACCCCACAGACTGATTGCCAGATCCCCCTACAGTTCGCAGGCCAGGAGCTAAAGCTGCAACTGAAGCTGCAAAATGGAGGCTCAGAGGCTACTCACCCCCAGGGGAAGAAGCTGATGTGATCCCAAATACTGGTCTCAAAGTCCACAGGGCACTGACTTCTCACATTGTCCTAGGCATCTATGTGTTGGTAATACTGGAAAAATCACAGCTGCTTGTGTTCTGGGGTCCCTCTAGCCGGCTGCTGCTCCAGCTGCCCTAGGGCTAAAACCTCTGACTCACGAGGACCTGGGCTTGGCTCCCAGAGTGCTGTGCTAGCCGCTCTCTGCTGGCCTGCTGGGCTGTCCTCAGTGGGAGGTTAGCTTCTCTGTGTTGTTCTGTGGGTGCTGGAGCTCCAGAGGTTGTTCAGAGTCCCCATTTTACATAATTTTGAACTGGTGTGGACTGGAGCGCCATGGAAGTGCTGTTTCTACTCCACCATCTTGCTGGAAAGCATTCTTCATCATTAAGTCCTTCATGATTGTTATGGATCATTGCATCGCTCAGAAGAGCCAAATCATTCACAATTTATCATCATACATTACAGGTGTTGCTATATAGAATGTTCTCCTGATTCTGCTCACTTCATTTTGCTCAATTTATATGTCTTTCCAGATTTTTCCTGGTCATTTCTTTTTTTTGTCTTTATTAATTTGTTTGTTTACTTTTATTTTACAAGATTCAGTCCCACAATTCCTTGAGTTTCAAAATTTCTCCCCCTCCATGTCCTCCTCCCTCCTCCCCCCACCATGACAGCATGCAATCAAGTATAAGATCTGCAAATATGTTCACATGAGACATTAGTCACATTATAAAGAAGGATTGTATCAGATGGAATGAACAATGGGAAACAAAACCAAACAAGAAAAAGAAAGAGAGCAGGTAGTTTGCTTCATTTTACATTCAAACCCTGTTCTTTCTAGTTCTTTCTCTGAACATAGACATCTCTCTCCATCATGAGTCTTTTGAAGTTGTTTTATAACCCTGCATTGCTGAGAAGAGTCTAGTCTATCAAAGTTGTTCATCACACATACATTGTGTCTGTAATTATGTACAAATTTCTCCTGGTTCTGATCTCATTCAACATCAGTTTGTCTAAGCCTCTCCAGGTAAATACCTTACATTTAAGACTTCACAGGCAGTAACTTCCTTTCTTGGCCACCAGTTCCTATATGTGTTGTCTTTTTTTTTAAACTTCCTCCTTGAATGGAGGAAGAGTTCTGGTTTTATATTTATATCCCCAGCACTAAGCATAATGCTTGGTTCAGAGTAAGTACTTAAGAAACATTTTTCATTCTATAAGGACCTTATAGTATTCACAACATAAATCTAATACTGGAAACTACTGAGTATGTAGCTGATGATGTAGGACATATTGAACTCTTGCCATGGTGTTATGGTCCAATTTAATTCCTTTATTCAAAGTGATATGTGTATATGTGTGTATGTATATATGTATATATATATTTTTTTCATATAGCCCCACTGTTTGTCTTTTATTTCCTGGAAATCTTGAAACCATGTATCATTTACTTTGTCTCTTCACCTTCTAACAAATCTCAGACACCTGCATTTGGAGACCTTATTTTCCTTCACACCAAGGCATCATGCCACTTCCTGGCCATGCTTTTTCCCACCTTTAACTTTCTAACTCCATATAAATATGTCATCATTCCCTGTTAAAATTTCAGCTTCTTGAGAGCAGGGACTGTCTTTTTTGTATTTGTATATTCAGTGTTTAGCATAAGTGCTTAATAAATGCTTCAATAATTCATTCTTTTGCCATCCCATAGGTAATATGTATGAACTATATGGTTTTTGAAATCTACTATTTTCCTAAATAACTCTCAGAAACTTAAGAGTAATTGAAGTTTTTTTTCATGGTCTCTTCATCTGGCATACACATCCCACATCACTTTCATGTAGACATAATTGTCTTCTTGCTGATCTCCCTCAACTAATCTTTTAATTTTTCAGTCATTTGGGAATCACCAAAGTCAAATTTTTCTTCACCTACTTTTGAGTTGGAGGAACCTTTGATCCTGTGATATTTGCATCAATTTATTTTATGTTCCTATAATCTTCCATAAAGGCTAAATAGATGGTCAAAGTGTACAGGTATCAATTTCAAGCTGTCTAATGACCATATCTTGCTAATACTCAAATAGGTTGGAGTTGTTTCCAATCAACTTGAATGTTCCAGAGACATTCATCAAAGTAGATCAGTAGTATCAACTTCCTTGCTTCTGACTTCATCATTCAACTGAGACAGCTTTCTTCAGCATTAAAAATGATCTTTACTTGCCCCATTGAATGACTCTTTCTCAGTCCTGATCCTCCTTGAACTCAGCAGCATTTGACATTGTCAAGTACTTTCTCTTTCTGGAAAATCCTTCCACTCCAGCATTTAATGACACTGTTCTCTGCTGATTGTACTTCTGTCTGTCTGTGCCTCAGTTGCCTTTACTAACACTTCAGGAATATCACACAAACTAACTGTAGCTTTGTCTTGAGCCTGCTTGTCTTTTCATTCCATACCATCATACATGATGATTTCATCTGCTCCCCTGAGTTAAATCATCATCTTTCTGAAGATGATATGGAGTCCAAGTTGCTCTTCTGAGTTACGCTTACATATCTCCATCTCCCTCTTGAATATGTCAATTGTCCCAATGTATTCGTTGCCATCCCCTCCCCCAAAAGAGTTGCCCCCTCCAAACTTCCCTATTGCTTTCAAGGGCACCATCATTCTGCCAGTCACCCATGGTTGTACCCTCAGTGTCATTCTCAACTTCTTGCTCTTCCCTCACATATTAAAACCATTGTTAAATTTTGTCATTCATACCTTCACAACATCCCTCTTATATGAATCCTCTTCCCTCACCCAGCCACAACCAGCAGCATCCCAGCTCAGGCCCTCATTTGTCTCTTATCTGGACTACTATGATAGCCTTTTGAGTATTCTTTCCCCAGTCCAATTCAGCCTTTACTTACTTTCCCAGGTGATTTTTCTATAGGACATCTGACCATGTCACTAAGATGCTCAATAAACTCCAGTGGCTCCTTACTAATTTGAGGATCAAATCTAAAATATTTATTTTAAGATTTAAAGCTCTTCCTAATCTGACCCCTCATTGTCTTTCCAGCCTTCTTATATTTACTTCCCTCCACACAATGTACAATTTAACTAATTGGTCTATTGTGTTCTTTGAACATAACACTTTATTTCCTCTCTCCATACTCTTGCACTGACTGATGCCCAAGCTTAGAATGTTACACTTTCTCAAATGCCTCCCTTAATGTCCTTGGCTTTTTTCAAAGCTCAGTCCAAATCCTATCTTCTGCAATAGGTTTTTCATGCTTCACCAGATATTAATGTCCTTCAGGTTACTTTAATCTACATTATACATATTTGTATTTATCTAGTTATTTACATGTTATCTCATTGTTGAACTGCATGTCTTGAGAACAGGAATTATTTACCTTTCTTTGTATTTTCAGAGCCTGGTATACAGTAAGTGCTTAATAAATACTTGTTGCCTGACTTGCTGATGGCCCAACTGACTCTATTCATGGTCCTATATTCCTTTCTGGAAGGCAGTCTGATTCTGCTCACTTTCTGAAAACTTATAACTGATTCTCTTCTTGAGTGTACTCAGTAATAGAAGTAACTAAAAGGGACTACCTAGTCTACAATTGCAACTGAAGATAGTTTTTCCTGTTTGACATTTTTGTTTTGCTTTCCCAGCATTTAATCACCATTTTATCATTTATCATTCCTAACCTCTGTCTCCATGAGATTTCATCTTTTCAAAAAGAACAGTTTTTAATATAGGCAGCTGGATGGTATAGAAGATAAAGTGATCTGGATCTAGAGTCAGGAAGATCTGTCTTCCAATCTAGCCTCAGACCCTGCCTAACTTTGTGAACCTGGGCAAGTCACTTAGACTCCATCTGCTAAAATATTGTCATAGATTGCAATTAGAATTGCAATGCTAATATAATGCTAATGGTGCCTTACACATAGTAGGCACTTAGTAAAAATGTTTTCCCTCCCTCCTTTTATAACTCATCTTTGAGATCAAGCATGGTAATTATCATTTTGTAGAATTCAGTTTTGTTTTGTACTGTTTGTTTGTTTATTTGTTTAAATGCTGTAGTAACTGTGGACATTGCTTTCCTTGCTTCTCATTACTTCATTCTGAATCAGTTTATGTATCCTCCACCCTTTTGATTCATATTTATAGCTTCTTATGATGAAATAACATTTTAATGCCTTCATGTGCCAAAATTTATTTAGTCATTCTCCAATCTATGGACGTCAACTGTGTTTCTGGTTCTTTGCTACTACAAAAAGTGGAAACCACCAGTCTAAAGGAAGGGCTCCTGATCCCAGATTTTAAAAGTTCATTGCTTAATTGGGGAGATACTGATACTATTTTCTGAAAATTTCCAATCTATTGGAGAATATACAAGGTCACAGACACGAGAATGAGTTCAGGAAGAAACACAGAAGACTTCCCCACTGACAACAACATGAGCTGGGGAAACAAACACGAGAAACTTCTACAAAAAGACAAGATTTGGAGAGAAGGTTGGGCTAAGGATAACACAGATTTCTTGATATCAAATCCAGCATTCTCTATATCTTACTTTCTCTAATTCAATTTAATTCAACTACAACAATTAATATATGATGTTGTATGCCAATGATTCAATTAGGACATGAGGATACAAAGAGTCTTTTGGCCTCAAGGAACCTACATTTTACTGACTGTGATAAGGAAACCATTTTCTCCTGTGTTATTGAAAACTTTAAGTTCTCCAAAAATACTGGGGTACAAAAGCAATATAACCTTTAATTTATAATTGCCTATCTGGCAACAAATTGAAATATGACTGCATAACTATCAACACTTCTCATGAGTGGACAGAGCCTCTACATCCATTTTCATAGTTCTCTCAGTCCGATGGGGAAGTACTTCCTCACCCTGAGTAATTCCACTGTAATAGAAACACAATCCATCACTTTTTGGAGCCCACATCCAGTGTTGGTGGCAGAGTCTCCACCCCTTAGAAATTCCCAACTTCATAGGAGATAGAAGCCCCTTTCTCAGTGACTTTCTAGTCTTATGAGTAAGATGTTCTTACCAACACATTTCCCTATCTATTAATCAATCAATAAGAATTTATTAAGTGGCACTATATCATAACCATCCATCTAGATTCTGG
Source organism: Gymnobelideus leadbeateri (assembly GCA_011680675.1). Classification (NCBI taxonomy): domain Eukaryota; kingdom Metazoa; phylum Chordata; class Mammalia; order Diprotodontia; family Petauridae; genus Gymnobelideus; species Gymnobelideus leadbeateri. Next base: position 463,325 of record WOXC01001192.1, on the reverse strand, counting down.
GGACAGAAAGACAAAAATGAAGGAATTTCTGACTGCCAAAGTGCTTATATCAAACTAGAAAATGAAAATGGTAGTGAAAATGGCAGAATGTGAACAGTTATGATGTCTATGGTATGTCTGTTGACTGTATTCATGGCAAGTATGCATATTAGTGAAAGGTGACTGTTGACAAATAGGTTGTAGAATCAAGGAAAGGCTCTAACAGGAAGTTAGGTTCACTTCTTCCATTTGCAACTACACCTGCAATCCATGAAGCATTTTCGTTTCAGATTTCCCGATGGAGTTCAAAATGACCAGACAAATCTTCCCCAGCTGTGAAAAGGATAACTATAATTGGGCATCATCTCTTTGAAGCCAACTATCAACCAAAGAATTAACTCCTAGTTCTATTCCCAGTGGGTCTAAGTGTAGTTGTGTACCAGAAGGCTTGTGTATGTTGGCTGGGGTCCAGCATGAGCAACAGACAGGGGAAATGCAAGTGAGAAACTCTGATATAAATATTCCCCTAGACTTGCCTCAGAGAGCAGCATCTGGTTTGGTAAGTCAGTGCTTGAATTGTGTTCTTTACCCAGTCTCTCCATTTTCCCTCTATCCTCATGACTCACAATGAACCTTTAGAATGCCACATCTTTTTTTTTTTTTTTTGCTTTTTGGAGGGCAGTTGGGGTTAAGTAACTTGCCCAAGGTCACACGACTAGGTTTCTGTTTGTGTGTGCGTTAAGTGCGTTAAGTGTCTGAGGCCAGATCTGAACTCAGGTCCTTCTGACTCCAGGGCCGGCGCTCTACTCACTGCAACACCTAGCCGCCCCACCACATCTTCTTAAGTGACAAAATCTATTCTTAATTCAAAGTCCAAAGCAATCTCTTCCCTCTGCTGTTGTAATTAACTTTCACTATTCTGTTTCTTTCCCTTTTCCCCTTACTTTCCTCCTTCCTCCTTTCCCCCAGTTTTCCATTTCATCCCTTGTTTTTTTTTTCCTGCAGCTTACTTAAGTTCCTTATTTCATTTTTCTTCTTACCTTCTTACTACCTTTTTACTCTTATTCCTTTTACTTTTTACTCTCTTCTTCCATTTCCCTCCCTTTATCCTTTATTTCTTCAATCTTTCCTAGTTTTTCTTCTTTCTATCATTTTTCCTGGTTTCTTTTTTCTTCTCTCCAATATCTTTTCTCCCTTATTTTTGGCTACACTTCCTCATTCTAATTCTTTCCTTTTTTCTCTTTCCTCTGCTTTACTCATTACCTTTAGCAGATCCCAACCTGGATTCTTAGGGAATCTGTTCACTAACTTACTTTCACCTCACAAATGTTATTGGAAGTGACAGTGCTAGTGGAAGGTACTGTCACAGGGTATACATAACATCCAGATGAGTGAGCAAAGAAGAGCATTCCCAGATAAGGGAAAAACATGATTAAGATGTGATGGTAGAAAAAATAGATAATTGACAAAGAAGAGAAAACAGACCAATTTGGATGTAGCATTGAGTGTAAGCAAGGAACTAATATGAGATAAAGATGATAGAGGTCAATGGTGTTAGATGTTGGAAGACCACTAATTCCAGGTAAAGGATTTTGAGTTTTATTTAATATACGGCAGAAAGCTATGAAAAACTGACAACAGAAGTGTTACCATATGTATGCATAAGAAAACCTCAGTTGTTCAATAGCATGAATGATGGATTGGAGTGGGGAGAAGCTGAAGTTATGAAAGTCTGTTAGGAGATTGTTACAATACTACAGGCAGATAAGAGTAGGACTCAATGCTCATGTAATGCTTGTCAAATAGAAAAGGAGTGAATGAAAACAAGAGATGTCTCTAAGGCCCATTTCAGCTCTAAATTTATAATACTATGATCAGGCCTCCTTAGCTGCCCCAAAGTCCTCCCTTTACTCTTCTACCCTATCCAGTTATCATCACATCTGGCTCCTTCACAGTCATTCTTGAACAAATTGTTTGTTTACACTTAGTGCCTTCATTTGCTTAACACCCACCCCCTTCTCGACTTCTTGAAACCATACTTTTATTTCTACCAATTTATTAAAAATCCTTCTCCCCAAAGGTTGCTAGCAACTTGCTAATTATCAAACCCAATGACTTTTTTCAGTCCTTGTATTCCTTGTCCTCTCTGTGTTATTTGATGCTTTTCACTACCTCCTCTCCTAACTTCTGAGATAATATCCTTTTCTGGTTCTGCTACCTCTCTAGACGCCTTATCTATTGCCTTCTCTGTCTCCTTTTCCTGACCCCATAAGGTGAAGGTGGCTATGACTCAAGGTTCTGTCCTCTATGTGCGCCCTCTCCTAAGTCACTCCCATGCTATCAACAGGATTATTATCAAATGGATTATTATCCTTAGTTTTCTTTAATTATGCCCTATCAAGTATCTTTTCCATGGAATTCAACTTTAAGTGAACTGACCTAGGATCTTTCCAAATAAAAGAGAGAAAGGGAGGTACACTTACAGTTCCTGAATTGCAGCTAGAGATACAGAGTCTCCAGAGTCTCCCTCTCTAGGAAGAAAAAAGGGAAGGGGATGGTGTCACTTGTTTCTATGGAATGATCAAAATCTAAGCTTTGAATATGTGTTTTTTTTCCCTTCCAGATCAGGCGATCAACAAGAAATACACCATAGTTTGACAGGATGCTCCACCCCAATAATACTCGTACCCACTCCTCCTCCTTCCTGCTGGTTGGCATTCCAGGGTTGGAAGATGCCCACATATGGATTGGCTTCCCTTTTGGTTATGTGTATCTAATTGCACTTTTAGGAAACTGCACAATTCTGTTTGTGATACAAACTGAGAAGAGTTTTCACCAGTCCATGTTCTATTTCCTGACTACCTTAGCTACTATTGACCTTGGCCTGTCAACAGCCACTATCCCCAAGATGCTGGGAGTATTCTGGTTTCATCTGAGAGAAATCAGCTTGGCACATTGTGTTGCCCAGATATTCTTTGCTCATAACTTCACCACTATGGAGTCAGCAGTGCTTTTGGCCATGGCCTTTGATCGTTATGTGGCCATCTGCCACCCTTTTAAGTATACCACCATCCTGACCAATAAGACCATTGGGGCAATTGCAGGGGCCATCACACTGAAGTCCCTGATTTTCATGCTTCCCTTGATTTATCTTGTCTTGAGGCTACCATTCTGTGATTCCCATATCATTCCTCACACCTATTGTGAACACATGGGTATTGCCAAGCTGGCCTGTTCAAGCATCAGAATCAATATTATTTATGGTTTGGTTGTCATTTTTATAGTATTTATAGATGTTATTCTGATTGGGATTTCCTATATCAGGATCCTCCAGGCTGTATTTCGCCTCCCATCCCAAGATGCTCAACTGAAAGTCATGAACACTTGTGGCTCCCACATATGTGTTATGTTGGCTTTCTATACCCCAGCTCTATTTTTCTTCCTTACTCATAGGTTTGGCAAGAATGTACCACACTACATTCACATCCTTTTGGCCAGTCTATATGTTGTGGTCCCACCTGCCCTCAACCCTATTATCTATGGTGTCAGAACCAAGCAGATAAGGGATTGTGTCCTCCAAATCTTCATAAAAAAATGAACCATATCCACTGTATTGGGCTTCACTGAACTGGAGTGAGAAGTTCCATTCTTACCTGGAAAGGGGCAAGATAAAAACAGAGCTCTCTAAAAGCAGTGAAGGTCTAATGCAAGAGTAAACATGCTGGTCTCATATTTTCTTCATGTTGTTTTTGCCATATAATCATATTTCATGATTACTCATAAGAAAAAAATTGAATTTTTTCAACACGCTTGTAATGTTATTAGAATAAATATCTACATACAGAGGAATAAGTAAGATAGGATTTTTAGATTCCCATTTTACCAAAGAAATCTGTGACTATATATTTTTTTACTATTCCACTTACTTTGGCAATTGCCTATACTGCTGAAGATACATGAATCACACATACATTGGAAAAAGATAGGTAGCACAATGGAAACAATTGAAATCAGCAAAATCTGAGTTCAAATCCTGCCTCATATATTTACTAGGTATGGAACCGTACGCAAACCACTTAAACTTTCTCATACTCAGTTTCTTCATCTTTAAAACAGGGGATAATAATAGCACCTACCTCAGAAGGTTGTGAAAATCAAGTGGGAATGAACTGATGCAAAGTGAAGTGAGCAGAACTAGGAAAACAATTTATACAATAACCACAATATTGTAAAGATAAACAAACAACATTAGAAGATCTTGGTAATCAAAATGGCCAACCCAATTCCAGAGGACTCATGATGAAATGGATGAAACATGCTATGCTCAAGATAGACTCAAAGTGCTGGTTGAAGCATGCTTTTTTTAGGGGGGCAGAATTAATGTGCTAATTTGTTTTGTTGGCCTACATGTATTTGTAGAAGTTAGAGGAAGGTGATGCAGGAGAGAAAGAATTGAAAATAAAATTGAATGAAAAAACAAAAAAAGGAAAATCAAATGAGATAAGATGTACAAAGTGCTTGGGAAAACTTTAATTTCTGTGTAAATGCTAATTTATATTAGAGGGTCATAGACTGAGAGGCAATAGGCTACTAAGAGGTCATTGAAATAAACCACTTCATTTTTACAGATGAGGAAACTAAGGGACAGAGAATTTAAGTGACTTGTTGAGGGTCACATAGTAAGTTTCTCAGATTCGGGTATTTCTGACTCTTAAGTCACATGCTTTATCCAGTATGCCACCTATCTGCCTATATTACTATGATTGTTACCTACTGAGTAAGAGAAGTAGCTTAATTAGATTCTCATTTCCTTTCCAAAGACTTCTTAGGGAGGGATAATTGGAAGATTTAGTCTTCATGGTACTTTTTTTTATCTGGAAAGGATATTGGAAAGATCAAGAGAGTCAGAAATGAAGAGTTCATAGATCAGAAGGTCAAGTATGATTCCCATGCAACTTGAGAACAGTTAGACCTACATAGGCCAAAGCTGATCCCTTCCCTTGATTTAACTGGCCCCTTGATTTTGATCATGGACTAATGGATAGAATCCATTAGACTGAGTTAACAGGATCTGAGTTCTTACTATTCGTGTGAACATGAGAGAGTCAATCAGTCATTCTTGGCCTCAGTTCCTCATCTATAAAATGAGGGAGTTTTACTCAAAGACCTCTAAGGTTTCTTCTAACTTTAAATTTATGATATTTAAACCAGGCACCTACAAAAGCCCAAGAATGAGCCTGCTTCATACATTGGTATAGTTTATCTCCTATTATAATTGTTCTTACCATCTAGAATATTGCCTGGATATATAGGAAAAACATGAGGGTAAAGAGTGGAATATAGTTCTGTACAATGGAAAGGATATTGATTTGGGAACTATCAGCATAGAGCTGCAAAAAGGACCACAGGATATGGAATGAGAGGACTTCGGTGAAAGTCGTTCTTTGACTCTTATTATCTTTATGACTTTGACAAGTCATGTAACTTTCCTGGGCCTCACTTTTCTGTGGTGTCTAGACCAGATGCTATCCAAGTGTCATTCTACCTCTAAATCTAAGATACTGTGGTCTGAATTCTAATCCTGGCTCTGACACTACAGGAAGTCTCATGTTCAAATCTGCTTTAGATTCCTTTAGACCCTGGGCAAGACACTTTTCTTCTTTCACCCTCTGCTTCCTCATCAGTAAAGTGGGGATAAAGCACCAGCCTACAGCATTGTGATGAAGATGAAATGAGATAACATGCATAACACTTTGCAAAGTTTAAGGCAAGATGTAAATGTTAGTTACTTTCGTTATCATCACCACCACCATCATCAGTATACAGATATTTAGTCATTTAGTCATTCCCCAGGCATGGGGTAGAATAGTCAACCTCCAGGCATCTGACTTGAAAAAGTGTCTGATGTAGCAAATGTCACAATAGACAGAGTGTTGGTCATGGGGTCAGGATGACTTAAGTTCAGATATAGCCCCAGGCATTTAATAGCTCTGTGACCCTAGGCAAGTGACTTTACCTTTTTATGCCTCACTTTCCTCAATTGTAAAGTGGGAATAGCAATAACATCTGCCTCCCATGATTGTTGTGAGAATAAAATGAGCTAATATTTGTAAAACACAACACAGTCTCTAGAATATAGTAGACACTTCATAAATGGTTGTTTCCTTCCTTTCCTCCTGTCAACACTGCTTTGGTAAGGGAGGGGGTGAAATATTGAGAAATAGGGTATGACCCCTATATCTATATTCCTGGGAAGGAGACAAGATCTCATGGGTGTTTGGCAGTAAAAGTGATTGATAAAAGCACAAAGAATCTCATTCCATCTATTTACTCTGTTAGGGAATCATCTATCTTGCCATTTTTTTTTTGTTCTCTGAAGCCATCCCTCCCAAGGGAGTGTTAATGATGTGTGAGTTCTACTATACTGAGGAAAAAGAAAATGAACAATGACTCTATGGCAATTAAAATTTTATCTCAGAGGCTGTTCTCCTTACCTTCATCTCCTAGCAGGGTCAGAGACTTGGGGATTGGCCTGTGCCCCACATTTCAGACCTCAGGGAACCATAGTATGAAGATATCATCCTAGGGGACCTGTAATTCCAGTATAAACTTTAGTCGTTTTGGATGAGCAAGGCACAAAGTTCAGTGAGGCAGGGAGAGAGTGATTGCTATCCCTTGGGAGACCTGCCTGTGCTGTGCTGGGTGAATCTAATCTAATTTTAGTTTGAGATCCAAGGACAAGTGTGAAATTATGTTTATAAAATTATGTAAAACATGTTTTGTAGACCTATCCTTCCCTCTTTCTACATAACCTTTTCTATTCACTATTCTACCTCTGCCTCCAAAGGCAGACGGAATCAAGTCAGAGAGGGATGCATATAACAAACTCATGCCTACCTAATATTGGGAACTAAATATGTTATTGACACCAACCCCTAGAGGAATTTTAATATTAAATAAAGATCCTATAGGTTGAAATAGATCGCCTCTAAGATCCCTTCCTATTCCAAGATTTTGTGATTAGTATCTGGAAAAGGTAATATCAATACAAAGAACTAGGAAGCAGTATAGGATAGAGGAAAGATTGCCGAGCTTAGAATCACAGCATCTGAATTATAATTCATATATTTATTGTCTCTGCAACCTTGGGTAAATCACTTAACCTCTCTAGGTCTCAATTTTCTCAGCACTAAAATGAAAAGATCAGATGAAATGGTCTCTAAGGCCCATTCTCCTTCTAATACTAAGGTATTGGTGAGGGAGATGTTTTATATCTGAAGCATGTTCCCTTCCTATGTCCCCCTTATCTTCCTTTGACATTCAGTGTAGGTCTCCTTCCTCCCTGGTGCCTTCTCTGACACTTGATCTGAAAGCCTTCTTTCTCTCCTCAAAGATCACCAGAGGACTTTGGATCTCTTCCCCCATAGCTTCCTACTTCAGATTATCTTATGTTAATATTTTATTTTTCAACCTCACCCACCTCCCCAATCATTCTCTTGTAAAATGTAAGTTTCTTGAGGACAGTGACTACTTCTTTTTATCTTTGTGTCACTAAAGCCCAGTATGGAGCCTTGTAAATAACAAATAAATAAATGTGTGTTAAACAAATTGACTGGAAATTACTTGAATTTTAAGGTGGTGGTAGACTAGAATAAAGTTAACCCTGCAGATGAAAAGGACTTTGGCTTTGGGTTAGTTTTATCTTTCAATTTGGGGATTATCAGGATTGACATGTAGGAGTTGGGTCTCAGGGGTTAGTGCTGCAGGATGATAATGGGTGGGACTGGACATTCAGGGATAAGAATATAGAGTAGGCTTAGAGTTGGGATGGACAGATGATGCTAGTGTCCTTTGTTATTTCAATGTGGCCCCTAAGCATATATTTGTAGCTATAGCTGGAAAGACTAGAGAGGAGTCTCAGCTAGGGTAATCTTGAGACTACTTGCTGAGAAATTTTCTTGCCTAGAAAAAGAAATTCATTTGATCAATTCTCTATCTCCCTGAAATTTTGAATTTTGTTTTATTTCTCTGTTATTTTCTATATAGATTATCTCCTTTTTCTCTTCCCTTTTGCTTAGAACTTTCCAGGATGTAGTGTTCTTTTCTCTCCCCTTATTAATCTCATTCCTTCTTTTTTTCTTTAAGAGGCCACTCTTTGTCTCATTTCTTATTTAGCCTTAATCACTGAATCTGTGCTGCCTCAGTCCAACTGAGATCTGTTAAAGACCTTAGCTGGAAAAGGCCAAGGTCTCCCACTCTATTCCAGACCATCTCCAGTTGTCTTGATCCATACCCGTCCACTGGATCCACTTGGCTCCAGAGGAGAAAGTGAGGCTGGTGACTTTGCCCAGCCCCCCCTCACTTAAATCCAATTCACTTGTATGTTATGGGATCACCTCCCTAATGGTATGGTCCTCTTTGAGAACATAGGGCAAAGAGCAGCTGCATTTTATTTAATTTGTGAATTCTGCTCTATTCATGATACTTTGCTCATTCTGCTGCCTCCTCACTTCTAAGACTCTCCTCCACTCAGCTTCTATTCTGACAAAACCTCTGGCCAGCCTACTGTATTGTTTCCCTCTGCCTGCTCATCCCTCTCCCCAAAACAAATGGGTTTTGGACTGATAATTCATCCACCCCTGGGGTGAAAGACCAGGAGCAATTTGTTAAGGAACATTCTTTCAGGCAATAGCTCTTCAATCTCAACTTTGTATAACCACAGTGTTTGCCACAGTGCTAGACACATAGCAGGTACTTATTGAGTGCTTATCGACTTGATTGTATGCATCTTGGGGCTCTACTTAAAGTCATTTGTCAAACTAGGTTTGTGGAAGTCTACTAGAATTGGAGTCAGAGAACTAGGATGTGAATTTGTTGTTGTTCAGTTATTGTTCAGTTGTGTCCCACTCTTTTTTTTTTTAAGCAATTGGGGTTAAGTAACTTGCTCAAGGTCACATGTCCAGTCATTATTTATGTGTGGGTGCTCATTTTTTGAGGCCAGATTCGATCTCAGGTCACCCCAACTCCGAGGCCGGTACTCTTACTCACTGCACCACCTAGCTGCCCCTGTATCCTACTCTTTCTGACCCCATTTGGGGTTTTCTTGACCGAGATACTGGAGTGGTTTGCCATTTACTTCTCCAGGTCATTTTACAGATGAGGAAACTGATGCAAAAAGGGTTAACTGACTTGCCCAGCATGGTTTACTAGTAAGTATCTGAAGTTGGATTTGCACTTAGGTCCTCCTGACTCTAGGGCCAGTCAGATTCTTCTATTTCAAATTAGTAGTACCAGGCTAAAGGTAAGCAGCAGGACCTGAAGTATGGTGCCATTGTCTCATTTGCCAGATTATAAATTGTGGGTCTTTCAGATCTTTTTCTTAGAAGCTTAACAAAGTAAAATGAAAGATGCAGCAACTTTTTGGAGAGTCTTCTGTCTTGGGATCTGGATTTAATTATAATTTCTATGCAAATGATTCCTCATCCAAATGTCTCTCTTGGGTCCTTGTCTTTCATCACCAACTTCCTATTATAAATTCTAACCTGCATATCTCCTCAGCATTTCAAAACCAACATATGCCAAATAGAACTCATTCTCTTTCCCACAAAGTCCATATATTTATTGAAATTTATTGAAATCCCCAATTTCACTAAGATATCACTATCCTTCCAGTCACTCAGATTTGTAACCTCAGTGTGATAATCAACTCTCCACTACCTATGCAGTAAATTAAGTCACCCTACATCCAATAAGTCTAGAGGATACCATCATGACATCTCACCATATTCTAAATACTACCAAGATTGCCTCTTTCATTTAGCCCCTAATCATCTCACCTGTATTATTGTATAGGTGCCTCTTTAGACTGCCTGACCGAAATCTTCCTTCTCTCAAATCCCTTCTCCACAGTGCTACCAAAATACTTTTCTTAAAGCATTGGTCTGACTATATTTCTCCCTACTCAATAAATTTCAGTGGTTGTCTATTGCCTATAGGGTCAAATAAAAACTACATCTACCTGCTCAGCCAGCTCTCCCTGCTGGACATTACTGGATATCCCTTACTATCAGCACCAAGGTCCTGCTAATCTTCTGATTTGACCTCAGACCCATAAGCTTCTCTGCTTGCATCCTCCAGATGTATATCATGAACTGCTTCCTGGCCATTGAGTCTTGTGCTTTCTTGATAATGGCATATGATAGATATGTCTCTATATGCCACCCATCCATTATCACTGATCAATTTGTTGCTAAGGCTGCCATTTTCATAGTGACCTGGAAAGCTTATTTCACTAGGTCCATTCTTATTCTTTCTGCTCAGCTACACTACTGTAAGTACAATGTCATTGAGAATTGTATCTGTGCCAACTTGTCAGCGTCCAAATTTTCTTGTGATAATGGTACTCTCAATCACCTCTACCAATGCATTGTTGGCTGGACTATGCTTGGTTCTAATCTAACCCTCATTTTCCTTTTCTATATGTTCATACTACATGCTCTTCTTCAGCTAAAGGCTAAAAGTGCTGCTGTCAAGGCCCTGAGTACATATGGTTCCCATCTCATCCTCATCCTCTTCTTCAGCACCATCCTGCTGGTCTTTATTCTCACCCATGTGACCAAGAAGAGAGTATCTCTTGATGTACCCATCTTGCTCAGTGTTCCACACCATGTCATCCCAGCTGCTCTCAACCCCATTGTCTATGGGGTCCAGACCCAGGAGATCAGGCAAGGAATCCTGAAGTTAAAAAGGAAGGGTGTGTGAAAAGGGGATTAAGGAAGATCTATTCTATTTAGGAGATACAAGTGGTCCAGGTGCAAGAAAAAAATCTAAATAAAGGACTTCAACTCCAATCCTAGCTCTACCCAAAGTGAGGTCCCTAAGAAGCAAAGGTTAGTCTTTCATCAAATTCTTACTATTTTCCATTAACCAGTTCTCATCTTTCCTCTAGTCCCCCATAACTCTTTCCCTTAAATACTTCTTACCAAACAGGACCCAAAGCAAATCTAAGCATCTTCAAGGAAATCTTTTTAGGGAGAAAATTCAGTTCTACATCAGACTACTAGTAAATAGAATTTCCCTAGCCATAGTTAGGATTGTGAAGAATTTATTTCTTTCAAAATTTTCTGATCACATCAGGAATATGAAGAATTTAAATTTTTGAATACTTGAAAATTTCAGCAGGTTTTTAATTGAAAATCGCAAAGGGAAGAGGCAATTACCCACATTAAACTGTTAAGCCCAAATTGCAAAGATAAAGGTAGATACAACAGCACTGTAGTGAAGGAAATGAGTAGTAGTCAGGAAATACCAATTAGAAAGGTGACTAATAATATTCATGTTCTGTTATTGATGCATCAATGTTTTTGAAGTAGATTAAATATTTTAACTGAAGGAGGTAAATGCCACCTCATAATTATTATTGAGGCCCAGGTGGAGTATGATTCATTACTGAAATAAGACAATGTAAGGATATAACTTATTCAAAAAGAACAAGTCAGATAAAAGTGGGGAGGGGGAATCCATGCATAAGAAGGTGAAGCACTATGGAGATACCAAGAAGAGGATTAAGGGGAAGAGAAACAAGTGTTATTGTGGTGAGTTTTATTGTCGACCACAGAACCAAAAAGACAAAATAAGAATTTACAGAATTAGAATCACAAACTAATACTGAGACAGGATATAGTCATTTCTATATGACTTTCAATATCAAGAAAAACAAATTATTTTTATATTGTAAGTAGAAAAGTTAAGAAATTGTCCATTTATCTTGCTAATAATAACACATTTTAAGGAGGTTGTCATTATTTAGGGAGATTACATGCTCATTGGGAAATGGGGTTTCAAATAGTCTATGAAAGGCTAGCTAGGATAAAAAAAACAGAATTTGAGACTTGGATGGAGCTTCAGTGACCACTGAGAACAGCTAATACATAAAAATGTGCCTATCACAACACCTCACCATTTTTAAAAATCAATAATAAATTTGTACTTTTGCAACTTCCACTTCTTATCCAGGGCTCAGCCCTCTGGGTCTATAGAGTAAGTCAACCCCCTCCTTCATATGACAGTCCTCCAAGTACATATTTAAACATAGCTGTTATGTTCTCTCACCCCTCAGGTCTTCTTTTCTCTGGGCTAAATGTTCCCAGGTCCTTCAACTGATTCTTGTATGTCATGAACTCAAGGCCCTCTACTATCCTGATGGCCTGCCTTTGAACACTTTCCATTTTAATAACATACTTCTCAAACTGTGGTACTTTGCCCCTTGATCCCAGATTCTGCTGGGAAATTAGGATAGGATATAAACCTGTCTATAATTAAATTCTGATGACACAAATGGAAATAATTGCAGTGAGGGAAAAAAAGGAGAAACTGACTAAAAAGACTAATATAATTGTATAGAGAACTTAATGACCAAATCCAATTTTTAAAGCATATCAATAAAAGTTGGAAGCAATGCAGAAAACTGTTGACAAAAACAAGGATGACACAGATGAAAATAATATGAGGAATGCTATAGATTCCAAAGTAAAAGTAACAAAACATGTTAAAGTTGACCAATAATTGATTTTTTTTTAAGTTGGAGAAATATAGTTTATGAACAGCTAAAAGGAGAACAAGTAAGAACTCCAAGCTAACATGGGTTCATTAAAATACTCTTAACGGATTGTCATTATGATAGTAGGAGTAATTCTTTTTCTTTTTGTCACCGAATTATTAAGTTTATTAATTCATCCAATTGTTTATTTATATGTTTATTCATCCATTTATTCCTTTGCTCATTTGTTAATGAATTTGTTGATTTATTTGTTTTAGTAATTTTAAGAATTCCATAAAAAATAATATACTTGTATTTCAGACTGTGAAAAATGTTAGGAAGACACTTAAAATCGCTCAAAAAAAATCTTGTCAACAAGATGGAAAGATAGTGACTAAATTACAATGTAGTTCAGTCATTGTGGACCTGGGCAGTGTCCATGATGTAATAGAATGCAACAGGAAGCAGCATGGTACAATAAAAGTGTTGCATCTGGAACCACAGGAGATGAAGAAATCCTGGCTCTGCTGATTACTAGCTGGAGGACTTTGGCCAAGACTCTTCAATTCCCTTCAATTTCTTCATCTCTCAAATAAGAAGACTGGAGTCCATGACTTCAAACGTTTTCCAACCCCAAATCCATGATTTTATCACTTTAAGGGTTGTCATGTTGAGATGATATGAAACAGTTTCTTCTTGGCCCCAGAGGTAGCAGTGGTCCCACTGAGAACAATGGGCAGTAGTTCTGGAATTCAGGATAATGTAATTAAAACTTTCTGATGGTGAGACCTATCTGAAGGTAGGGCAGACGCCTCAGAAGGTAAGTTTTCTATTTGTGATATTCTTTGAGTGTTAAGTGGATGAATGCTTGGCAAAGACCCTGTAGAGGGGATGCCTGCAAGGTAGAACTAAATTCACAAGTTGCTTCTCTTTCTGACACTTTATTACTCCATTTTATCACTTATATAAGAGTGACCTGAAGTGAAGAATCTTGGTCCAGGTAAGGGAAATAGAAGAGCAAGTGGAAGTGGGAATAGAGTGACCCACAGTGATTCTATCTTGTGACTCAATTCTGGAGTTAGTTCAGTTTCCTTTCTATTCAGTTATGGGTCTAGTCTAATTTCTGTCTTGTGAGAAAACTTTATCAATTGTGGGAATTAATAGAAAACTTTATTGCATTGTTCAAACCTAGCCTTGCATGACTGGGAAACTGGATTACCTGTACCTGATGCTTAGAGACCTAGGTTATGCTAACTGGAAACCCAAACAGATCTGAAAATAGATGCAAGGAGCTTTATAACAATTATACATCTCAAGCAACCCATATGTTTTATGTGAAAACTGATCTCTTACTGGTCAGTTACTGTTCCTATGTTCTTATGATTGAATATATATCGCTTGAAGGGAGGAGGACACCTCTTTTTCCTCTGATTTCAGGAAATTGCATGTTTATTCTCTTCATCCAACTTAACAATTTCCTAATTTTTTCTCCAATTAAAATCATATTACATCTTGTATCCTGCTAAACTGTTTTCTTTTAATTAATTGCCTTTATTTGATTAATTATTTTTAACACATAAAAATCTATCTCCCCCTGTAATCAGGGTCCAGCACCAAAGCTGAGAGGGCTTGGTCCCAATTTGTTAGGCAATTGATATGTATTGCCTAATAAATTGGTATTCTCAGAAACTTGAACCTTTGTTTCCTCAGTCATTTCATCTTTCACCTACTAGACAATCCTAAGACCTACCCATCCATAAGTCAACCCATTTATACATACATTCCATCAAAGAAAGACCCAGATCCACATATAAGCATATTACCAGCACCTACTAGGAGAGTTTTAAAGCTGTTCTTTAAAAAATTCATTGGTTTGGGGTATTATGAATTGATAAAACACAATCTACCAATGCAGGTAGATACCTTCTATGCAACTTAGACCAGCTGCCTGTGACACTGAAGGGTGGCCCACAGCCACAGTTAAGATGTGAAATTTGGACCCAAGTCTTTCTATTTCTGAGGTCAGGTGGCTAATTCACCATGCCACATCACCTCTTTGAGTTTTCAAGTGAGCTCATTTTCTGTGGTAGAAGGAAAAAAGTCACTGAGACTTCCTTGTCCCTGCCGTGTCATTCTTTTTTATGAAAAATCTTCAAAACTCTCTCCCGGATCTGCTTGGTCCTGACCCCATAGATGACAGGGTTGAGAGCAGGTGGCACAACTACATACAGATTGGCCAGGAGGATGTGGATGTAATGGGGGATGTTGTGGCCAAAACGATGAGTGAGGAAGGAAAATAAAGCTGGCATGAAGAAGGCCAAGATGACACAGATGTGGGAGCTGCAAGTATTGAGAGCTTTGAGTCGAGCATCCCGAGAGGGGAGGCGAAAGACAGCTTGCAGTATCCTGGCATAGGAGATGATGATGAGAATCACATCCAAAATTAATATGGAAATATTTCCCAGGCCAAAGAAGATATTGACTCTGATGCTGGCACAGGCCAGTCGAGCCACACCCATGTGCTCACAGTAGGTATGGGGGATGACTCTGTGCCCACAGTAGGGGAGTCGAAGCAGGAGAAATACAATGGGAGCTATCATACACAAGCTCCTTAGGAAAACCACCAGAGCAATGAAACCAATGGTTTTGTGAGTAAGGATCATGCTGTAGCGGAGGGGGTTGCAAATGGCAACATAGCGGTCAAAAGCCATGGCCAAGAGGACAATGCTCTCCATGACCGTGAAAAAATGGATGAAGAACACTTGGGTGACACAGGCTCCAAAGTCGATAGCCCTCAAGTGAAACCAGAAGATGCCCAGCATCTTGGGGATGGTAGCTGTAGACAAACTCAAGTCAATTCCTGACAACATGGCCAGGAAGTAGAACATGGGCTGGTGGAGGCTTCGTTCAGTCTGAATTGCATACAGGATGGTGATATTTCCCATGAGTGCAACCAAGTATAAGGCACAGAAGGGGAAGCCAAGCCAGATGTGTGCACCTTCCAGCCCTGGGATTCCCAGAAGCAGGAAGAAGGAAGGATGGAACTCTGTGTCATTCAAAGAGGACATCTTTATGGGGGCTACTGAAGACCATGGTCATTCCTGAAGTATCTTTCATCCAGAGTGATAATTCATCATCTCCTTCTGAAGTCCTGGAGAAACAAAAGAAAAATGTTAAAAATCTTCTGTGTACTTTTACTATTCAAGAGAATCTGACAAGGGAAGTATCTCCATCTGTGTCTTTCCTGATCCTCTCCTTCCCCTGTATCTTTTAGAAATAATTCTTCAAGGATGTGGTGCCATTTGATAGCTATGAGTCAATAGCTGCTATTTCCTCTCCTTCCCCATAGTTATAATCTTCCAGATCAGAGAAGGGGATACAGTTAATGAGGCAACTGGGGAAGTAAAGGAGGTGAATCAGAATCATCTCCCTTAACACACTCAGTTTTTTCTACTGTGCTACAGTCTATATGCAGTCTAAGTAAATGTATGTATAGTCTTGGACATTTAACTGCCTTATCCATGAGTCGAAATACTTGCAGGCACATTGGATGCAACTCAAGCCCTGTTGTAGACACTGGGAAGAATGCAAAAGAAATAGAGGACTGATCTATTTTGTTGTGGAAAATAGCATAAAAGGGGAAATGCCCTCTTTGTTTCTGTCTTTCTCTCTCACACACACATATACACACGCATACACATACAGAAATACACACACAATAATATAGTGTAAAGAATAAGGGGGCTATCAGTCAAGAGACATTGCTACTAGGCCTGATCTTTTTACTGATTTGCTTTGTGACCTAGGGAAAGTCACTTACATATTATATATCACAGCTTTCCCTGCTATAAAATGATTGGGTGGAACTCACTGACCTTTAAATTTTGTTTCAACTCTAACATTATATGGTTATTTGTAAAACAAATTAAAGGCACTATAGCAGGGTTGAGGAACCTTTGTCCTCAAGTCCACATGTGACTTTCTAGGTCCTTGTGTGCAGCCTTTTGACTGAGAACAAGTTTTACAGAACAAATCATTTTATTAAGGGAATTTGTTCTGTGAAGTTTGGATTCAGTCAAAGGGCCACCCTTGACAAGGACCTTGTGGGTCACATGTGACCTCAAGGCCACAGGTTCCCCACTCCTGCTCTAGAGGGTAAGGTAAGAGAAGGTTTTATAAAGTAAGCTTTGCACAAATTGTTTGCAAAGATGAACATAAATTGGTGAAAAGTATAGCCAAGAATGTCTCAAGGAGGAGATATGATCTGAGCAAAGACACAGTGGCAAGACTTTTTAAGGAATTAGAGGAGGATGGGATAGGTCTTGTCATCCAATGAGCAGAGATGATAAAATTAGTCAGGATCAAAGGTATGATCTTCAGTTAGTTGCAGTAGCTTCTTGAAGGTCAATCATCTTACAACATCCATGTACCATAAGGGGGAGCACTGTCTGTACCTTACAATGTTACAATAATGAGAATCTGACTTACATGAATGTAACGGAATATTATTGTGCTATAAGAAATGATGAACAGACAGACTTCAGGAAAACCCAGAAAGACTGATTCTGAGTGAAGTGAGCAGAGCCAGGAGAACACTGTACACAGTAATATCCAGTGTGCTGTGACTTGGCCCTTCTCAGCAATACAAGGTCCTAAAACAATTCCAAATGACTCATGATGGAAACTTTCTCATGGTTCCTCCCATTTGTCCTAATTCTTCTATATACCATGACTAACATGAAAATATGCTTAATAAGAATTTATATGTATAGCCTATATTAGATTGTATACAGTCTTGGGGAGGTGGAAGGTAAGGGAGAGGGAGAAAATTTAAAACTTGTGGTAGCGAATGTTCAAAACTAAAAAGAAATAAATTAACTTAAAAAAAAAAGCATGGTCAGTTCATTAGTGTTTCTATTCTCCTTTCCAATCACCCTGAAAAAAAGGATACCTATCCATCACCCTCCCTATTCTGTTACATAAATATCTAAATTGAAAATGCTTTATTCAAAAGGAACAAATTAAATTAAAGAAGTGGTAGAGTAGGCAATATTTAATTACAAAAGACAATAATACATATAAATGTATTAAATATGAACAATATATGTGCACACACACACACATATATATATACTTAAACATGGAAACACAGTATATATGTATACATAGATAGATGAAGGAAATGGATACATAGATAGAACATCACAGACAGGTGTAGGAGTTGCTTGAAGGACAGTAATTCCTTAGTTTGCTTAAGACATCAGTGTCCCACAAGAGGAACATGATCACTGAACCTTATCTTATCAGAACCTTACAAAAACATTAACAATGAGTATCTAACAATTCAGCTTTCAAAGTAGAAGAGAGTTTGTATTTTGCGAAATGGCTTCTGTGCTGCATTTCTTCAGCAGCTTTTCGCCCCCAGGGGAGGAAGCCCATGAGTTCTCCAAATACTGGTCCCAAAATCCATAGGGCACTAACCTCTCACTTTGTCCTAGGCATATCTGTGCTGATAATTCTGGAATCACCACAGCTCCTGCTGTTCTGGGGCCCCTCCAGCCAGCTGCTGGCCCAGCTGCCCTAGAGTTAATACTGCGGCTCACGTGGGCCTGGGCTCAGCTCCCAGAGCGCTGCACTGTCGCTTCCCAGCGCGCTGTGCTGCCTGCTCTCAGAGTGCTGCGCTGGCCTCTCCCTGCATGGCTGCTGGGCTCTCCTCAGCAGGAGGTTAGCTTCTCTGTGTCATTCTGTGGGTGCTGGGGCCGAGAGTTTGTATTTTGGATGGGGAAATGTGAACAGATAAAAATAGCAGTAGAGAGAGGCTGAGATAGATGATAAAAATGTAAGCTCACTATCTATCTATCTATCTATCTATCTATCTATCTATATCTATCTATATTTGCACATACATTATCTACACATATATAAATATGTATTACATGTATTTGTGTAAATCCATATACATTGAAACACATGTGAATTTATAACTCACACCTACATTTTGTTGTTATTCAGTTGTTCAGTCATGTTTGACTCTTTCTGACCCCGTGGACCATAGCATACCAGGCCCTTATATCTTCTATTATTTCTTAAAGCCTGTCCAAGTTCATGTTCACTATTTCTATGGTACTGTCTATCCATCTTCTACTCTGTCCTCCATTTTTCCTTTTGCCTATAATCTTTAACAATATCAGAGTTAGAATAAGGAAAAAGAAGTTCAGACCAGTAAAAGCCAGTTCAATCCAGTTAAAATAAGCTAAAAACCAGTTTAATCCAGTTCAAATCAATTTAAAAAACTAAAAACCAATTTTAAAACAATTAAAACTGGTTAAAAACCAATTTAAACCAGTTCAAATCAGTTAAAACACATTAAAAAAAACACTTTAACCCAGTTCAAACCAGTTTAAAACAACAAAATCCAACAAAAACATTTTAATTCCGTTAAAACCAGTAAAAGCCAGTTTAATCCATCTTGTGATATCCATATGTAGAGCCACCTTTTGGACTGTTGAAAAAAAAAGTGTTTGTTATGATCACTGAGTTATCTCGACAAAACTATATTATTTTCTGCCCTATCTCATTTTGTACTCCAAGACCAAATTTGCCTGTTATTCATCAAGCAATTCAAGCCCCTCCGCTACAACCAGGCAGTGATTCAGGAGGAAACCATTTTCATATCTGTGATCTTGCTGGTGTGGGTACTCCCTAGGTAGTGTTTGATAGTAGCTGTGGCTGAAAAATTCATTATCCTGAAACCTACTTGGTGATGAGATTTTCCAGATGTAGTTAGTATGGTCTTGAGATAATGGAACTAAAACTCTGTAATATGAATACTGTCACTACTCCTTCTGTGACTTCTGTTATTCCTATTATTATTGTACAATTAATTATAATGATGATGAAAATGGTGGTGATGGTGAAGTCATAGAAACTGTTCAACATAACACTGTAGAAATTCCTGAGTGTCTAGAAAAATATTATCATGACGATAAAACTATGCACCAGAACTTCATTAGCATTAATAAATTATCATTGGGACTGGATCCGGGATGTCATTGGTATAGAGAATACCAAGTTGAGGAAACTCCCTTTTCCAGTGGAGGTTAGCATCTCTGTAACTTCCTTTAAAAAAATATTTTATTTTTTCCCAATTGCATGTAAAAATAATTTTAGCATTCATTTAAAAAAATCTTTGAGTTCCATTTGTTCTTACATCCCTCCCCACTGCCCCCTTCCTTGAGATAGTAAGTAATTTGATATTTTATGCCTTTGTAATCATGCAAAACATATTTCCATATTAGCAAGGTTGGAAAATAGACAAAAAATAATGAAGAAAATAAAGTTAAAAATAGTATACTTCTATCTGCATTCAGACTCCATCATTTCTTTCTCCAGAGGTGGATAGGATTTTTCATCAGAGTCCTTTGGAATATTCTTGCATTGTATTGCTTAGAATAGCTAAAACATTCACAGGGAATCCTTATATAAAATTCTGACTATGTACAATGTTCTCTTGGTTCTGTTATCCCCACTTTGCTTCAGTTCACTTAAGTCCAGGTTTTTCTGAAATAATCTTGCTTATCATTTCTTACAACACAATGATATTCAATTACAGTCATATACAACAACTTATGCAGCCATTCCACAATTGATATATACCCCCTCAATTTCCAATGTTTTTTCCACCCCAAAAAGAGCTCCAATAAATATTTTTTTACAAATGGGGCCTTCCCTCCCTTCCCCTCTTTGTTTTAATCTCATTTGGATAGAAGCCTATTAGTGGTATTGCTGGGTCAGAGGGTAAGCAAAGTTTTATAGCCATTTGGGCACAGTTCCAATTGTTCACCAGAACGGTTGGGCCAGTTCACAACTCCACCAACAGTGCATTAATGTCCCAATTTTCCCACATCCCCATCATCACTTATCATTTTACTTTTCTGTCATAATAGCCAATCTGTCATATTAGCCATATTACCTCATAGTTGTTTTATATAATCAATAGTGATTTAGACCATTTTTCCATATGACTATAGATATTTTTCTTCATCTGAAAACTGTTCACTCATATCCTTCAACCATTTGGCAATTTGGGAATGATTTGTTTTCTTATATATGTGACTCAGTTCTCTATATATTTGAGAAATGAGGCCTTTATCAGAGACATTGGCTGTAAAAAAAAAATCCCTAGCTTTCTATTTTCCTTATAATGTTGGTTGCGTTTGATTTTGTTTGTGCAAAGCATTTTTAATGTAACATAATAAAAATTATTCACTCCATATTTCAGTGCTTTCTATATCTTGTTTGGTCATAAATTCTTTGCTTATTCATAGATCTGACAGGTAAACTATTTCATGCTCCCCTAATTTGGCCATGGTTCAGCCTTTATAGCCAAATCCTGTATGCATTTTGACCTTATCTTGGTGTACAGAATGAGACGGTCTACAACTAGTTTCTTCCAAACTGTTTTATAGTTTACTCAGAGGGTTTTGTCAAATAGTGAGCTCTTGTCTCAAAAACTTGGATCTGTGAGTTTATCAAACATTAGATCACAATGGTCAATACTCAGTCTGTTTCACTTATCCACCACTCTTTTTCTTAGCCTGTACCAGATTGTTTTGATATTAGTGCTTTATAATACAGTTGATATCTAGTACAGCTAGGCCACCTTTCTTCATATTTTTTCATTAATTCCCTTCATAGTTTTTAATATTTGTTCTTTTGAATGAATTTTGTTATTTTTTCTAGCTTTATAAAATATTTTTGGTAGTTTGGTGTGGCACAGAATAAGTAAATTAATTTAGATAGAACTATTTTAGTTACATTGTCTCAGTCTACCTTAGATCTGATGTTATTTGTGAAAAAGTTTTATAATTGTGTTCATATAGACTCTGAAGTAATTTATGTTATCTTTCATTGTTTTAAATGGAATTTCTCTTTTTATCTCTCGCTGTTGGATTTTGTTGGTAATATATGGAAATGCTTATGATTGATGTGGATGTATGTTATATCTTACAACTTCACTAGAGCTTTTAAGTTTTTGAAGCAATTTTTTAGTTGATTCTCTGAGTAGATCATCATATCATCTGCAAAGGGTTATAATTTTGTTTCTCTATTGCCAATTTTAGTACCTGGATTTCTTTTTCTTCTCTCACTGCTATAGTTAGCATTTCTTGTACAATATTGAGCAATAGTGGAAATAATTTGCATTTTTCTTCACTTCTTACCTTATTGTTAAGGGTTCTAGCTTATCCTCATTACAGATGATATTTGCTAATGGTTTTAGATAGATAATACTTATCATTTTAAGGAAAATGTCATTTATTCCTATGTTCTCCAGGGTATTTAATAGGGATGGATGTTGCATTTTTCAAAAGCTTTTTCTTCATCTATTAATATCATCATATGATTTTTGTCGGTTTTGTTGTTGATGTGGTCAATTAGACTGATAGTCTTCCCAATATTAAAGCAACCCTGCATTCCTGGTATAAATACCACCTGGTTATAATGTATGATCCTTGTGATATATTGCTATAATATCATCTCCTTACAAGTACTTTTTTAATGTTGCATCAATATTCATTAGGAAAATTGGTCTATAATTTTCTTACTTTGTTTTGGCTCTTCCTGGTTTAGGTATCAGCACCATATTTGTATTGAAAAAGAAATTTGGTAAGACTTCTTCTTTGCCTATTTTTTCCAAATAGCTTATATAGTATTGAAATTAATCATTCTTTAAATATTTGGTAGAATTCATTTGTAAATGTATTTGGTCTTAGGCATTTTTCTTAGGGAGTTCATTGATGGCTTGTTCAATTTATTTTTTGTACTATGTGGTTATTTATGTATTCTATTTCCTCTTCTGCTAATCTGGGTAATATATATTTCTATGAACGTTCATCCATTTTACTTAGATTGTCAGATTTATTGTCATGTAATTGAAAGCATTTTCTAAAAATTATTTCAATTTCCTCTCCATTGGTGGTACAATAGGTTATTTCATTTTTGATACTGATAATTCAGTTTCCTTTTTTTTCTTTTCTTAAAAATAAAAGTTACCAATGGTTTGTTTATTTTTGTTCATAAAACCAGCTCCTTGTTTTATTAATTAATTCAATGGTTTTCTTGCTTTCAGTTTTATTAATCTCTACTTTGATTTTCAGGATTTCCAATTCACTTTTTAACAAGAGATTTTAATTTGTTCTAATATTTTGAAAAAAGTCATATGCTTAATTCATTGATATGTTATTTTTCTATATTATTGATACAAATGTTTAGAGATATAAAATTTCCATTAAAAACTACTGTGGCTGTGTCTCATCAGTTTTAGTCCACTTTATATGTTTGTTGATTTTTTTTTTTAAGTGTCACTTGGATAGTTTTTTGTGTCAAGTGTCTGAGGCTGGACTTGAACTCATGTCCTCCTGACTCCAGGGCCAGTGGTCTATTTACTATGCCACCTAGCTGCCTCACCACTAATATAGTTTTAATATTTCGTCCTGCAACTCATTTTAAATTTTTAAAAAATGAATGCTATATCAGTTGCTACATATACTCTGCAACTTTCTCACAAAAATGCTTTGAGCACTGTGAAGTTAAGTGATTTGCCCTGGATCACATGTCCAGTATGTGTCAGAGATAGGACATGAACACAAGTCTTCCTATTATTCCTTAATAATTCCAATTCTCTAGACATTATTTCACACTACCCATCTAACTTAAAAGATCATAAATCCCTAGGCTATGAATATAACCCAAATCCATGGACTTTCAACAAATTCTACTGAAACCAGAACATCATTAAAGACAAAACTATTGCTCCAAATCCCTAAAACATAATGCTGGGGGAGGCTAGGTGGAGCAGTGAGTAAGAGTGCCAGCCGGGATCAGTTCAGCCTCAGATACTTAACACCCACACAAAAATAACTGGCCATGTAACCTTGAGCAAGTTACTTAACTTAAAAAAACTTTTAAAAACCCATAATGCTAATTGAAACCATTTTAAGAATGTTTTTAGTAGATGTCACCATACCAATTCCCATAACCTTCAATCTGCATGAAATGAAAAGCTCTTTAAATTAATAACCTAATAGAAAGAATCAAAATTATGTAGAACAAGAATGAACTATTTATCATCTTTATCATTCTGTCTCCTACTAAAATAATAATGCTTGAGTGTGAGTAAAGAAGCTGAGTTTACATCCCAAAACTTAATTACCAACAGCAGTAGTTGAAAACACCTCAGAAATAGTTAACCAAACATTAAAATCAAATATCAATCCGTGGCAAGTACGTTGTCTGAGCATCATCTTTATAAACTGCTGAGAAGAGGATAAGGTGAATTAGAACAACAACCACAATCTGTGGGCCATATTAGGAGCATCCACCCTTACTAAAAAAAGGAATGGATTTAATGACTTTTCCGTTATACTTTGAGTATAGTTTCTTTCTTTTTATAGTAGGAGAAGACTATACACTGATGCAATATAATAAGATACATATTTATGAAGAACCTCCTATGTGTTGAGAACCATGGTAAATGTCAGGGCCCAGATACAAAGTTCAAATAAGAATCTTTCTTATCTAGTTTTGCAGAATTCAGTGATATAACCTTCACTATTTACAGACTTAGGTGCCTGAAACCAAACCATTAATAATGGATCAGCAAGGATTCTAATTGGATAGGAAGGGTCTCGTAGACCTATGGGAGAAAAGGAAAAATTCAGCACTCTTACTGAGCCACCATTGCTATATTCTTGTATCTCCCAGGTCCATGCCAAGAAGTAAAGGAAATAATGGATTCTCACCTACTTCTCATTCATCAGGTTAACAATTTCCCCTGTCCTTCACTGTTTCCATTCCTCAGTGACCTCTTCACTCCATAACCAAAGATTTGGTTTTAGACAACTCAGCCAGAAAAACATAATCAACGTCATATTTTCTTTGCTTTTCAGTCTGTGATTATTGAGGTGTAAGGAGTAGAGACAATAGCCTTATGGGATTTCTTTTTCCATTAAACTCAAACTTCTTTGTGACCCTGAGTATTCTGCCTTTATTCCTCAATCTGCCTTCATTCTGACTGCCTTTGTATCACACTTCAATTAAGTACCACTGTCCTTGACCTTACTTTTACTAATCCTTTGATGTCAATTCTAGTGTCTCTGGTTTATTTCCCCAGCCCTTATCACTAGACTTACCAAATTCAGCTAAACCACTGTATTCTCTGAGATAAGAACCTGAACACTGCAGTCAGGTTCTATTGAGATCAGTATATATTTTACATTGAAGAAGGAGACCTCCTGGGGATGGTTTCCACATAGGAACTCCTCAGAGCCTAGACCATATGAACAAAGAGTACACAAGTTCCTGACAACCTGAGGCCTCTGACCCCTGGGACACTCAATCTTCTTTGGTCACCATCTTCCCACAGAGACAGAAGAAATATACAGGGACTTTCACTTGTTCTCTCTGTTCTCCCTGTTGTTTCACTTGTTCTCCTCTGTTTACTCCCTCCTTTACTATCACTTTTTCTGGTCTCCCTTCCTCTCACAGTACACTCATTTAAACAAATTGAGCGCTTCTCATATGTGTTTTGTATTATAATCACATGTGAATGTGTCCCATGCCTAATATACTGTATATTGTGTAAGGACTGAAATCATGATTTGATATATTTAATCCCTCCCAGCACAGCACTTTATATATCACTGGTGTCAAAGTCAAATAGAAACAGGGACCACTAAACTGCACATAAGGATCCCTGTGTATTACATATTGACTTAGAAAAACATAAATTAATATTAGCTATATTTTTATTAGTTAGTTAGTTACTTAAATATTTCCCAATTACATTTCAATCAGGTTCAGGTTGTATGCAGCCTGTGGGTTGCTCGTTTGACACCAAGCTGTACATAGTAGATACTTAGTAAATATTTGTTGAATGAATGAACCAAAATAGGCAACCTTACTCTTGCACACAGCCTGCTACATTGGACTAATTATAAGAATGTAGAACTCTCCTGTCACAGATGATGCATTATCTAAAAAAAGACAAGAAAGAGGTATCTACGGTCAAATCATCAGGGAGTGGAGAGAAAAGAAAAACAATGAGAGGAAGGGATATGTGATGAGAGGAGAAAAGAAGAGAGGGAAGAATTGTTACACTCTTATGTATACATAAATGGCAACACTCAGGCATCCCCTGAGACTAAGGATGGAAGGACACTTTGGCTGCAGAACTTAGACAGAAGACTGCTTGTTTTTGTCTTTATACCCCTAGCTTCCAGAACAGTGCCTAGCAGTTGGTTAATAGTCACTTAACAAACATATGTGACATGCCTATTATGTGCAGCTAGGTAGCACAGTGGATAGAGGGCTGGACCTGGAGTCAAGAAGACCTGAGTTCAAATCTAGATCAGACACTAACTGTGTGACCCCAGGCAAGTTACTCAGCTTCTGTTTGCCTCAGTTTCCTCTTTCATAAAGTGTAGATAATAATAGAATCTACCTTTCAGGGTTGTTATGAAGATTAAATGACATAATAAATATAAAAGGCTTAACATTGTGCCTGGCATATAATAAGTACTATATAAATGCCAGCTATTATTACCATAGAGTAGAACTTAGTAAATATTTTCTCACTGATTGGATTCCATGTGAATCATTGTCATGCATTAAAGAGGCAGCTATGGGGCACCATGGACAGAGTGGGAAATATTGAGTCACATAGACCATACATAGTACAGATTTAGCCTCAGACACTAGCTATGTGACCCTGGGCAAGTCATAACCTCTTTTGGTTTCATAAAGAACAGCACCTACCTTGCAGAGTTACTTTGAGGATAAAAGGAGATAATATTTTTTCAAAGTGCTTAGCATGGTACCAGGCACATAGTAGACATTGTATGAATATTTATTCCTTTCATTCTTTCCTCAGAGACAACTTTATTGTGTATTTTTTAATTCAATTAAGCAAGGGTTTACTAAACGTTTCAGACATTATATTTAGCTCTGCAAACATAAACACAAAAATGGAGAAAAATAATTAGCATTCAAAGAGTCTACATCTTGCTCTTTAAAGCTTCTTTCTTCTTCCCATTACACATGATGATTGCCACTACTTCTGTACAATCATACTATCTCCATAATCCTTACATTCTTACATGGGTAGATGCTACTTATAAGTAATTCCTAAGGACTTCATCATTATCAGGGCAGTTAGAAGGAACATACCTAGACAGAAGGCATGGATGAGAGCTGACTATGATGGAATGATCTCAAAAAAAGTAAAGGGGTGAAAAAAAGGATGAATTGGAAGAAGGGAGAAGGGAGAAGGGAGAGGTAGAATAAGGAAAATTGTCTCACATAAAAGGGTCATTCAAGGAAAAGTTTTTAGAATGGAGGGGAAAATAGGGCATGGGCAACACTTGGACCTCGTTCTCATTGGAACTGATTCAAAGAGACACTTCGGGGAGTGAGACACCTCTTTTTATGATTTCATGGAATTGCACATATTTGTGCTCTCTCTCTTCCAACTTGGAAAGTCTCTAATATTTCCTCTACTTAGAAATCAGATTACCTAATTTTGTATCCTAGTTAATTGTTTTTTTAATTAATTGGTCTTATTTGGTTATTTTTAATGCATAAAAATCTATCTCCCCCTGAATTCAGGGTCCAAACCTAAGCTAAGCAGGTCTGATCACAATTTATTATGCATTTGGGATACATTGCTTAATAAATTGGTAAGCTCAGAAGCTAAAATCTTCATTTCCTCAGTCATTTCATCTTTCAACCTGTATAAAGGTGATGAGGGAGATAACAGCATGCAAAACAGTAAAGACTACAGAGTGGGTGAGTGCTAACAATTGTTATGTGGCTATATTATTTGTAATAACAGCAGCCTAAATTATATCTTCATTTTACAAAATGTTTTCATCATAGCAACCCTGTGGGATAAACATCGCAAATATCACTCTTACTATGTCATCAAGCTGTGCCATCTAATCTACACAATCCTTTGGTGCATTAAATTATATAAGAATTCAGACAGAAAAAGTTAGTGCCCAAGTACTGTTGTGCTTTGGGGACACAACTTCTTTCATGGGGAAAAATTCTACATCTTGAATATTCATTCACTATAGCCATAATCAACTTTATTGTGTTTTCTACTTGAACAGAAGTATTTGTTTATGTTGACATGTCCATTAAAATGGGGCTGGGGGTGGAAATGAAGTGTTGGTGCTAAGGAGCCTTTGAATCATAGAATTTTGGAGCTGAAGGTAACTTCAGAGAGCCAATTTTCCAACCCATCACCCAGAAAAATTTAGAATGGAGGGGAAAATAGGGCATGGGCAACACTTGGACCTCACTCTCATTGGAATTAATTCAAAGAGACACTTGGGGGGAGTGAGACACCTCTTTTTATGATTTCATGAAATTGCACCTATTTCTGCTCTCTCTTCCAACTTGGAAAGTCTCTAATATTTCCTCTACTTAGAAATCAGATTACCTAATTTTGTATCCTAGACAGAAGGCATGGATGAGAGTTGACTATAATGGAATGATCTCAAAAGAACTGAAGGGATGAAAAAAAAAAAAGGATGCACTGGAAGCTAGGACACTTTCCAGTGACAAGGGTATGTAACAGAGTATGAATATAAGATCATGGCATTGTCCTATAAATGGTGTAAGATTGATTAGTGGAGACATGGACAGCAAGATGAAGGGCTAGTAGTCACTTTAAGAATTCAGTCTACTTGTTTTTTAAAATATATTTTGAATGCTATATTTCAATATAATTTGTTTCCTTTGTAATCCTATATACTTTATTTTATTAATTAAACATTATTTTTTTAAGGGTCTATAGCTGTCACCAGAACATCAAAGGAATTCATGGCACAAAAAGAATTAAGAATTTCAGTTTTACACACACACACACACACACATACACACACACACACACACACACAGTGTTCTGAGAGAATAACTAGACCATTGTTAGTTAAGACCATATCTACACACCACCATCTCCAGAGGTTATTCAGGACAGGGAACCGAGGACCAGGGATTCTTTATCTCCAACACAGGGGTCTGAGGCAGCTTTGCATGATGCTTTGAAGGCCTGAAGCACTAATAAAGAAAGGATACTAGAAAGTGAATGGTAGTAAATATAAGAAAAATCACTGAAAGAACAATTATATCAAGGGGAAAGGTCTCTATAAGAGTTCTGCACACAAAATGAAAAACTAAGAAAGAGGATCTTAAAACCAGAAGGAAAAATGAGCAAAACTACAAAGCAAAATAAAAATACTATTGGCAAATTTATACTATAATTATATGCAGCATATTTAGTAAATATACTATGTTTAGGATACTATTCTATATACTCAAATAGCAAATATTATAATATGAAGGAAAATAAACCAATAATTCCTAATGAAAGCCAGTCTTACGGATGCCCCAGACTTCATAGTACTGCAAAAAGAAACCTCTTAATGGTTCAAAAAGGAAAGACAAATCATAAAGGAAGAAATTCATAATTTATTTATGTCAGAATTTAGAGCTCTCAACATTGAAAATGGAGCACTAATGCAGAATTAAACACATACTCAATTATAGATTAGAAAAAAAATTGAATTTGTGATGGAAAACTTCTCTTGAATTCCATACAAACCAAAGAAACTGAACTTGAAGACTCCCTGCTTTGAGACAATATAAGGAGTGCTAGACCTCTCTGGACCACATAGGTATCATTAAGCTCTGAATAAGTATGATTTATTAAAAAAGAAACAAGATAGTTGTAATGCCAATGCAATATTTACAGAGCTCACGATCACAATAGAGACCATGACTATAACTATACCATGATGTTCAATTGCAAAATACATCAAACTCTCCAGATAGAGGATAAAGTTGAAGGATTTATTTAAACACCAGAAAACTGAATCCCAAAACCAGTATGCCGATTCTATCACAGTACCAAAGATATTTAAAAGCCATAGTAATGCTGAGAGCCACAGCATCCTTTAGTTTTCCCACAAACCAATACAAGATCAATATTTACTCACAAAACTCTCTATCTCCTTGCCTAAGCTCCTCTGTCCCCCACTGTCTACAACTGCCAGACTCTCTCTGACTCAACTTCCTTTGCCCTCTAGGGGGCAGAGTTTACTTTCAAAGCAGGGGAGGTCTTCAAATTCCCACCGCACCCCTGCCCCTGCCCCGCCCAGGTCTATTAAGGGGCAGGGAAGATCTTTAAATTCCCATTCCCATTATAATAGGTAAAAGGTGAGACAGGGTAGCATTATGTATTAAAAAGGTATGTTTGTGAGGAAAGCCATAACTCCAGATATACAAGACATGATGGAGAGTATTTGGGTAAAAATCAAAGATGGGAGAAACAGAAAACTTTGTCTTTGGGGTATAGCGTAGAGGAACAAATCATAAACCTGACTGCTTCATGTCATCATACTGATAAAAGAATTCAATTACCCAGATATCTGCTAAAGTTCTCTCTCTGACAAAAGCCAGCTAATTCCTTTTTTTAATTTGTCTTAATGATAATCTTTGTTAAAATGTATAGAAATCAATAAGAAGGAAATCTGTTCTGGAATTTCATTAATATGGAGGAACTGGTTGCTTGTATGAAAATGATGGGAACCACGGGGAGAAGAATATGCTTAGGCAAAGAATTTGTGAGAAAGGAGAGGAAATCTGACTCTAGTCTGAAATGCATTCTATATTTTAAGGAATCAGATTTGAGGGGATAAATTGGAAATATCAGTAGGATATCATTGGCTGAATTGTTCGAGGAAGTCAGTACAGAAAGGATAGGAGATATTTAAGAATTAAATTCTGAAGACAAAGGAAAATAATTTAAACTGAGGAGGAAATGTGATGTGTGTGAGGAGACAAAGGTGAATACACTGGGAATTTATGTAATAGTTTAGATTTTTGAAACAGAAATTTACAGAAGATGGAAATAAGGTCAGCTCAAAGATAATGAATATAAGGAGGCCTTGTCCTTTAAAAAATATGATCAGAGATTCTAAAGCTCAAAATTACTTAAGGCTGGTAAGAGAATCTAAGGACAAAAAAAAAGTTTTGTTTCTTTGGGGGAGTGTAGGTTTGTTGGAAGAAAAAGAAAAATCCTTGTCAGTGATAGAATAAGACCTTTGCTTGGGGTGAATGGGATGTTGATAACTACAAAAGAGGGAGGGTAGAGATGTCCAATTCTTAATTTATTTCTGTTTTCTCTAAAAAGGAAAATGACATTTACGCTAGAAATAATAGAATAAAATAATCAATATGAAGTTGATGTTTCAAATATATAAGAAGACAATAAGAGAACAGTTAACTATCCTTATTGAACTCATCCTGCAATCCAGATGCACATTATTAGGTATTGAAAGAATTGACTAATGTGACTACTGAGTTATACTCAGTTCTGTTTGGAAGATCCTAGAAAATATAAGACATGCTACAAAATTGGACAAGGGTAAATGATGTCTCAGTTTTTAAAAAGAGACTGAAAACCACAGGATGGTGAGCTGGAATTTGATTCCTGGGAAAGCTAGAATGAATAATTAAAAAGATGATTGTTGGACAAACAGTAAAAAAAAACAAAAAAAAAAACTAGGGTTATGAATAGCCAGCATAGATTCATGAAGATCAAAACATGACAGATCAGCCTCATTTCTTTTTTTGACTAGATTACTAAACCAGTAGAGGAGGGGAAAACTGTGAATATAGTTTACAAATATTTTAGCAAAGCTTTCATTGAAGTATTTCATACTACTGTTGTTGAGAAGACTGATTGGGTGTCAAACACTGCCAATGGGTCAGCAATGTGGCTTACAAGCTTTTGAATGGGTCAAAGCAGATTAATATTCAATTGGGAAGTATATTTTAAAATGAACAAAAATATGATAGAACATAGATAATGTTAATACAGAGTTTTATAAATCAATATGTAGCCTGCAAGGATTACAGTTTAATGATCAGCGTTTCTATTTGAGTTTCACATCAATGAATCAGATGATAATGTAATCAGAAGACTGACAGGAGGCCAGAATCAAAGAACAATTAATGAGTCAATGTCAATTAGATGGAAGGTTTCCAGTGGTGTACCTCATGAATTTGTGGTTGTTCCTTTGCTGTTTGATATTTTGATCAATGGCTCATTAAATTTGAAGATGACACAAAGCTGAGAGGGATTGCTAATAGAGGGGATGACAGACTCAGACTCCAAAAAATCCTTGACAAGATAAAGCATTGAGCCAAATCTAGGATAAAATTGTGGGATAAAATTCAGTAGGAATGAATGTAAAGTTTTGCACTTGGATACAAAAATTAATTCCACAGATATAAGATAGGAGAGACATGGATAGGTAATAATTGTTCTGAAAAAGATCTTTGTATTTCAGTGAACTCAATAAAAATCAGTGATGTGATGTAGCAGCCAAAAACACCAATGCAATCATCTTGAGGTTCATTAAAGGGGCATTGCTTCCATAAATTGGGAAATTATAGTCCCACTGAACCCTTTTCTAGTCTGACGTCATATGGATCATGTGAAGACTTATCGTCTGGGAACCATGGAATGAAATAGAATAAACTTTCCTTAAATACTATGCTCCAGGTACTATGCTAAGTGCTTTACAAATATCTCGTTTGTTCCTCACAACACCCTAGGAAGTAGGTTACTACTATTATCCCTATTTTAGAGTTGATAAAACTGAGGCAGACAGAGGTTAAGTGATTTGTTAAGTGAAATAGCTAGTAAATGTCCGAGGCTAGCCTTGAAATAAGGTCTTCCCAATTTCAGGCTCAGTACTCTATCCACTGTATGATCTAGCTGTCATAGTTTAAGAAAGACATCAATGAGCTAGAGAATGTCCAGAGGGGGGACAACTAGGATGGTGAAGGACCTTGAGTCACATCATATGGAGATAAGTGTAAGGAATTAGGCATATTAAGTCTGAAGAAAGGAAGGTATGGGGATGGCATGAGAGCTATCTTCAAGCATTTGAAGGACTATTAATGTGGAGAGGGATTAGATTTATTCTATTTGGCTCTAGAGGGTAAAAGTTGAAAAAAGGTAAAATTACACCTGATAAGTGAAGTCATCTCTTAACTGTGCCAATGCCTTTAGGTACCACATGCCCCCATCAGCAATACTCATCCTGCATGAAGAAGACAATAAAGAAACCATTCATTTGAATGATTAATTGGAGCTTCCCACTCCAGAACAAACTTTGGAGTCAGGGAACCCTGGAACTCTCTAGGGTCATTCTGTAAGTCATTCCCCTCAGGGGATGTAGCTGCAATTTAAAACCTCCCTTCTCAGGGTTAACAACTGTGGGAACCAGACAGAAAAAGACAAAGTTATCCCTGTATCAATCTATGTAAGTCTTTTCCTCTTATGGTCTCTATCCCTCTATTGGTGGGAAACATTGACATGTCAAGACACCTTATTCTTTATTATCTAGATAGGCATATGGTTGAGGGTGGGATTAGGATAACTAAAAGACTGGTTGGTTGTTGTCATTTGTTCTCAAAGAGGACCAAAATGACAATCACCAGGCCAGAGTCAAGTTTCAGTGTGTCAGACTGTGGCTGATCCGACCAATGTGAGCTCGAAATGTTCCACCACAGGTCTGGCACATATAGTCCTTGTGAACATTTGGGGTGAATTCTCAAAATTTACACATCTTGTGTTTATGAGCTATTTCAATTCTGCTTTGTTCATGGAACACAGCACCTTTTCTGATGTGGGCATGTCATCCTGAGTGGTCCTGTGCCAGCGCCTCACATGTCACCCAGTCAATTCCACAGTTCTTAAAAGAATCCTTGAGAGTGTCCTTGTATTGCTTCTTCTGACCACCATGTGAGCACTTGCCCTGAGTGAGATACAAAATGGTGGAAGTTAGAGCTATTTAGTTAGAACTTAAGTTAGAACTATTTAGCAAAGGACACCAGATGTACAATTTTCTCTTATGTCAGGAAAAATAATTGTAGTCCTTTAATGCCAAGTTGAAGACCATCTGCCTGGGTTAGGGCTTTTTTGGTATCATATAAGGAGAAAAGTTAAGTGTTTAGCCCTGTGAAGATGCTTTTGGCTCCTTTCCCCATTCTCTCCCCTCTTTTTGTCCTTTTCTCTCCTTTATATCTTTTATCTTCTCTCTTTACCCATCAGTCCTTGCCTCTTCTCTTTATTTATGAATTCTCCCTTCTTTCTATCTTAATTTGCTCTTCTCTTTCTATACCATTTTCTGGAGTATGTATGTGTGTGTGGGGGGGGGGGCAATCAGGGTTAAGTGACTTGCCCAAGATTACACAGCTAGTAAGTGTGCAGTATCTGGTGGTTGGAGGCTGGATTTGAGCTCAGGTACTCCTGACTGCAGGGCCAGTGCTCTATTTACTATGACACGTAGCTGCCCCCAATCAGCCAGTATCTTTCAGGTCAAGAATCATAGTGCATCTACTCTGTGTTAATACTGAAGCTAGCCCACCTCCATGATCATTTTAGCTGCCCTCATATCTTAACCTCTCCATGGACGCAATATATGTTTTTTATGAATTGTAGTGATAAAAAAATCAAAGCCAAGTGACCTCAGTTTTGGTCCTTTGGTCCTTAGTTTCCTCATGTACAAAAAGAAGGTATTGGAAGAAATGATCTCTAAGGTTCCTCACCCTCTATAAATCATATTATATCTAATTGTACAAAACATTTCAGTTGGAAATGAAGGATACTGTTTTGGGATTATTACCATGGGCAAATGTTGCAGCTAGGTTCAGTGTGAGCATTGCATCTTATAAATAGGTAAAATAAGAACTTGATTTCAGTGTGAGCATTGCATCTTGTAAATAGGTAAAATAAGAACTTAATTTATCATTTTGTTGGTGGTCTAGACTTAAGAATGATGAAAATGTTAATAATACAGATTAAACTTAATTTTTGTCATGCATACATTTTTCTGGAGAGCTGATTGTTAAACACTTACCAAATACACCCCTGATTGAGAACCAAAATGCTGCTTAATAAGAATTATGATGATAATGTTAAGGATGACCTTGGGGATATACATACACACAATGTCTTCAGAAAACCACACCTTAATTTATTTCCATCATTTTTCTTTTTTGCTTTTTGGAGGGCAATTGGGGTTAAGTAACTTGCCCAAGGTCACACAGCTAGGTTTTTGTTTGTGTGTGCATTAAGCGTCTGAATCCAGAATCGAACTCAGGTCCTTCTGACTCCAGGGCTGACGCTCTACTCACTGCGCCACCTAGCCAACCCTTATTTCCATAATTTAATAAACGATACTTCTCTTCATTTACATTTCCAGCTTACTTATACTTTGTTCTGTCTTACATCTGGATATTCAAGACAAATTGATGTTCTTGATGCTCCTCATGCACAATGATCCACCATTAGTGACCTTCGTCCTTCCTCCTTGCCTTTCTATAAACTGCTCTCCATGGTAGGCACGTTTTCCCTCCTCACTCTGCCTCTGGGAACTTCAAGGTTGAGTTCATGCCATGTTCTTAAAGAGGCTTTTCTGATCTCCCCAGTTGTTAGCCCTGTCCCTAAACTGAATTAAATTACTAGTTATATAACCATTGGCAATTCCCCTTAAGCTCTTTGGGTCTTACATAATTTGTAAAATAGTATCTCCCATCACAGAGGTGTAATGAGGTGCTAATCAGATAATAAATATAAAGTATTTTA
This sequence comes from Gymnobelideus leadbeateri, assembly GCA_011680675.1. NCBI lineage: Eukaryota > Metazoa > Chordata > Mammalia > Diprotodontia > Petauridae > Gymnobelideus > Gymnobelideus leadbeateri. Next base: position 428,082 of record WOXC01001192.1, on the reverse strand, counting down.
CAAACTTTAGAACAACATATAGATTTTAGTTATTTTTGTTGTTTATGTAAGTACCTTATCTTTAGTGACAAGTAGGTAGTGTGAGGATAGAGAGTTGCATATGCACTCAGGAAGACCTGAGCTCAAATTCAACTTCAGACACATATTAGCTGTATGACTCTGGTCAAGTTACTTAACCTGTCTGATTTGGTTTCTTCATCTGTAAAATAAAAATAATAATAGTACCCACCTCCAGGAGCTGTTGTGAGAGACAAATGAGATCATATTTGTAAAGTGTTTTGCAAAAATTATATGCAAATATATTATTATTATCATTCTTTCTAATACTAAGAAATGGCTTATTATTCATAAGTCATTTTCTGTCAAGCAAATTAACCTCATGAGAGCTTCCTCTTATCCATTTTAATTTGATACAGCTTAATGTCATCTAAAAATTTTAAAAATTTCACTATGCATCATCTCTCTGATCATTAATAAAATATTCAGTAAAACTGATGTGACACCAATACCCAAGTCTCTCCACTCTTGACACTTCTTTGACCAAATAATTCTGTTTCAAGTGTTCACTGATTTTGTCCTTTAATATAGACTCATAAAATCTCTGAGTTGGAGAGAACTTCAGAGTTCAGAAAAAAATCCTTTCTGTTTCATACTTTCCAGCCTAAATATCATATTCCTTGGGAGAAAAAAAGACAGATACATGAATTGATTAATTCTGCCTCCTTTCTGTCATCTGTTGATTGATCCACTCAACCTGAGCTATCATCCTGTATTATTTCTAATATTCATTTTACCCCCAAAAGAGCTAATAAAGGACTCTTTTTGTAGCACTTTGCAGCTATTAAAATATAACATGGTTAATTACCTAATTTTTCTGGCATTATTTTGACAAGATTTTGTCATTCTTACATTTAATCGAAGGTCCTTCTCCTTTTTCCACATTTAGATTTACATGTGTATGTGTGTACATATATGTATATATTTGTGTTATATATAACATGGTAAATTATTTCTCTGTGTATATGTATCTCTTTAAATATAGCCCCTTTAGTCTTTTCATTATTTTAACATATTCTATATTTATGATCAAAATATCTTTACTAAGAGTCTTCTATTCTCCTTATATTCAACTAACCCTATTCTATTAGAATTCTATAGAATTCTTGAGCTTGAACAGAAACATACTGATATGTTCTCTGAATTTTTTGAAATGTATCTCCCCCAAATCTCCAGAGCCTGTCAAACTATATTGGATATTACTACAGAATCACAGATTCACAGATTCTCAGAAGTGGAGGAAGCCTCAGAGATAATCTCATTCAGTTTATGCTTAAGTAGGAAGCATCCCTATAATCAGTGTCCAAAAATAAGGAACTCATCCCTTCCCAACCACTCTCAAGGAATCCCAGTCCACTTTTTAGCATTTTTCAATTGTTAGAAAGCTCTTCCTTATGTAGAGTCTAAATCTGCTTCTCTGATTCCACATATTGTCTCCAATTCATTGTGAATTACAGTATGAAATATTTATTTTCTCAATGGATTCATGTCATTATACTTTGGCAACTACTTTTTTCCCATATCAGTGAGAATGAGAGTCCAGTTCTATTATTCTCCCCACTGCTTTTTCTTCCTTGTGAAAATACCTTATTATAGATGTACAACAATGGACATTTGTAGAGATAAAGTTCTATTGGAAATGAACTTATATTTTGACACACTTGGAATTGTAGAAAATAGTTCTATACATGGTAGGAAACAGCACTGACAACTGTATTTCAAACTAACTTTAAAATTCTTGGTTTGATGTCATCTGGTCCTAATCACTCTACAATCTGTCAAATTGAGCTAAAACTGCTCAGGTATTTGCTGCTTTTGGTTTAACATTTTGGGCACGTGTAAGCCCAGAAAAGCAATTATTCAGGCTAGCTGATGTGACAAAGAGGGACAAGAGACAAAATAAATTAGATGATGATCATGAGGATCTATAGCAGAATTAATAATTTCCTTCTTCTTTCATTTTCCCTAAGGACAAGGGTCTACCCCAGCAGAGTTAATGCCATGATGCTTTACAATGGGTCTTCTTCCACTGAGGTCTCCCAGTTCCTCCTGAACTGTTTTGTCAGATCCCCAAGTTGGCAACGCTGGCTCTCTGTGCCCTTGAGCCTGCTCTTCCTCCTGGCCATGGGTGCAAATGCCACCCTCCTAATCACCATTAGGCTGGAAGCATCCTTGCATGAGCCAATGTATTACTTGCTCAGTCTCCTCTCCATACTGGATATTGTGCTCTGTCTCACTGTCATCCCCAAAGTCCTGCTTGTCTTTTGGTTTGACCTCAGACCCATCAGCTTCTCTGCTTGCTTCCTCCAAATGTTCATCATGAACAACTTTCTTCCCATGGAATCTTGCACTTTCTTGGTAATGGCATATGACCGCTATGTGGCCATATGCCACCCCCTGCATTACCCATCCATCATCACTGATCAATTTGTGGTCAAAGCTAGTATCTTTATTGTGGCACGGAACACCCTCCTCACTGCTCCAATTCCTATCCTCTCTGCCCGGCTCCATTACTGCGGGAAAAACATCATCGAGAATTGTATTTGTGCCAATCTGTCAGTCTCAAAGCTCTCCTGTGACAATGTTATTCTCAATAAGATCTACCAGTTAATTGTAGCCTGGACTCTGCTGGGCTCTGATCTTATTCTTATTTTCCTTTCCTATTCCTTCATTCTGAGGGCTGTGATGAAACTTAAGGCTAAAGGGGCTGCTGCTAAGGCCCTGAGCACATGTGGTTCCCACTTTATCCTCATTCTCTTCTTTAGCACCATCCTCCTGGTTTTCATTTTTACTCACATGGCCAAGAAAAAGGTTTCCCATGATGTCCCTGTCTTACTCAATGTCCTGCACCATGTAATCCCTGCTGCCCTTAACCCCATTGTCTATGGGGTGAGGACAAAGGAAATTAAACAGGGGATCTGGAGGTTACTGGGGAAGGGGCAATAAAATGCATCTAACAGCAGGCTTCTACCACTCAATTGGAATTGAATGCTTGGTAGTCATGTGAGAACTCTAGGCTCAATTCGGGTTTGCCTCTGCCTTGTAAATGGAGGTATGGACTGACAGCACCTTGTCTCACTCGGGAACAGGTCATGCCAGTCCCCACAGGAAAGAATACCATAGTTCTCTTTCCTCCAACCATTGTCAACACTACAGCTATTTCAAGTTCCTTGTGTGTCCTACATATTTAACTTATGAGATTTGTGAAAGCAGGAAAAAATTGACACAACTATAGAAGCTCCTGAATCCAGATAGACAAGGCTGTATGCTATTACAATATCTCTGAAAAATCACAGTCCTTAGAAACTAATTTATTTGGTTACAAATCACAGATTCTTTCTAGTATTAGACACATTTCCCTAGAGAAAAAAGTTAATGATAGAGTGAATTCAAAGCTGGTTGTAAATTTGATGTTGCTGTTTGGAAACCATGGAAAGATCTCTATATGTATGTGCTGACTTAGGGCATCTGCTCAAGAGATAGGACCTGAGAGGTTCAGATAAAGTCAAGACTTCCAAGAATCTTATATTATAGTCATTTATTTCATGCTACATTCTCCTACTAGAGTGTAAGCTCTATATAGTCAGGAATTCTATCTTATCTAAATTTTACTATCTCTTCTAGGGGCTTAGCACAGGACTTTGTGCATGCACTTAACACATATTTGTTGAATGAATGAAAAAATGAATGGGTTCCACTGATCCCACTTGCTCTTTTCCTATCAGTTGGGATATGGGAATCTCTGAGATTTTCTAAACCAGAAAATCTTTATTCATAAGTCATGAGTTGTAGAATATTTCTGTTGCCTATATATGCTAGGTATATAGAATCACAACCTCACGTCTATGAGGTAGGAACAACTTCATTGTAGTTATTTTTTAAATGTATGTGTTTTTTAAACGATTCAGCAAAAATTCTCAGGGATTTTTTTTAAATAAGAAAAAATGTCAAAGACTATATTGCCTTTGAGAAGCTGGTGGCTTCTACTCAGCAATCTCACCTTGGAGTCTTTGAGATTTGGTAACTCTTTGTGACTACCCATGGAAGGGAGATCATCATTGGATGCCTCCCAGTTGAAGTTGGATGGTTATTGGTCAGGGATATTGCACCATCAAGATCTCCAATTCTGTACCCCCAGAAAAGTAAGATAAGAAAGCGAAGAACAAAAAGCTTTTACTCTCTTAGGGGCGCGTAGTTGCAGATTCTATACAAATACTGAAGAATTATTAAAAGAATATTTAAGACCTATTAATGGAAAGAGAGATTCTCTCTCTCTCTCTCTCTCTCTCTCTCTCTCTCTCTCTCTCTCTCTCTCTCTCTCTCTCGGCCCTGGATAGGTAGTAGAGCTACACTTCCTAACATTCTACAGTCTTTGACCCCACAAAGTGACTTTGAAGAACAAGCAAAATTAGGTTAATAGTTTTAAATCATAGGATAGATATCCAGAAGGGGCCTTAATCATCATCTAGTTTAATCTATTCATTTTACCAATGAAAAAGCTGAGATTCAGAGAAGTTAAGAGATTTAAGTCTTCGAAGAAGTGAGTAGCAGAACTGAGGTCAGAACCTAAGTCCTTTTGAGGTTTTGAGGCAAGTTCTTTTTCTTTACATATGAAGGGCATAGATAAGAGACAACATCAAATGCCTTTCCATAAGCACAAAAATACAACTTTCTTGGTCAAAATAAATGACCACTTTGCATTGATTTATCTTTTGACTTTATTTTTTTCCACCTCTGTTTCCTTTTATTTCTCCCTTCCTGGTCTTTGTTCTCTGTTCCAATAGAGGTACTATGGGATAGATAGGCAAAAGCAGACATAAAGGACCAAGAATTGCCAAACTCCACTACTAGCATAATGACCCTAACTCTCTGTGGCTCTCAAGTTTTCATCACAGTAATCACCATACTAGATATGTTCAGTCTGGGACACTACATTTTAAAAAAGACATTGACAAGCAGGAATAAGTCCCAAGGAAAGTGACCAGAAGGTTAAGGCCATTGTCATAAGGAGATGATCAAAGGAACTTGCAGTGTTTGGGAAAAAGTACATTTAAAGAGGATGGGAAAGAAGTATTATTTTGTGAATGATTATTATATGAAGTGTTAGCTTCAAGAAAAAGGATTATTTTGCTTGGTCCTCAAGAACAAAACTAACACCAATGGGAAGAAGTTATGAGACAGTCAATTAAAGTCAAATGCATGTAATATCTCCCTAGCAATTAGAGTAATAAAAAATGGATTATGCCAGGAGGTAATGAGATTCACATCAATCAAAGGGCTTAAGTGAAATTTTGGATGATGAATTGTCAGGAATGCATTGGGAAATTTTTATCCTTCATAATTAATCATATCACTCACCTGCTCAAAAACCTCCAGTAGCTCCCCAAATTTTAACAAATAAAACACAAACTCCTTGACCAGACTTTCCAGACTTTCAGATTTTATTCTACTGTTTTATCCTTAATTCATGACATTTGCTTACATATTCTAGCTTCTGTGGAACTGAATTTTGTCTATTCCCTTCCCTCTCTTGCTTCCATGTAAAAGGCACAATGCATCCTATGTCTAGAACTGCCTCCCTTCCTATACCTACTACTTCATATTCTTCTTTCCCTAGATCAGGTTTCACCCTTTCTTGATTCTAAAGAAATTAAGTGAATTTCCCTCCTTGAATTTCTTTGGTCATTCTTTTTTACTTTTCGTACAAATTCAATTTTCTCACTTAAAAAAATATTGAGTGTCCTCACCTTTCCCAGTTTAAGGAGTTTAAGGGGTACTCATGGGGCTTGATTCCACTACTGATCAGAACATATACACTGAATGTCAGAATTTAAATAGCTAAAGGAAAAGTTAAACAGGTTAAATGTAGAAAAGGACAATAAAACTATAATAGTGAGAGGACTTAATGCAATTTCAGAGATACAAATCTTAAAAAAATCTCAGGAATTTAGGGACTTGAATAGAATTTTAGGAAGATTAGATATGATAACTCTCTGGTAATTATTGATTGGAGATAGAAAAGAATATTTGTAATGTGCACAGCAGCCTTATGGAGCCCACCAAATACCAGGGCATAAAAATAGCATACAAATGCAAAACACCAGGAATATTAGATACTTTATTTATAACTGCAGTGCAACTAAAATTAGAATAAAAAGTCACTAAACAAAGGATTGAAAATTGACTAGAGACTAGATAACTTAATACTAAAGCACTTGTAGTCAAAGAACAATCATAGAAATAGCAGATAACTTCATTAAAGCTAATGGCAACAATGAGACAATATGTGAAAATTCTGGTGATGCAGATAAAGCAGTACCTAAGGGAAAGTGTATTCTCTAAATGCTTTTATCTACAAAAAAAGAGAAAGAACAGATCAATAAATAGGTTATTCAACTAAAAAAGCTCTAGAAAACCAACAAATCCTCCATTAAAAACCAAAATAGAAATTCTGAAAATTAAAGAAGAGATTTATAAATTTAAAGTAAAAAGTTGAATTAAGATACCTGGTAACTTTTTAAACATAGAAAAATCATTAGCTAACATGATTAAAAAAAAAAAAAAGGAGGGGGGAATCACCAGTATCAAAAATGTGAAAGAATTCACAGCAAATGAAGAACAAATAAAGGATATTATTAGAAATTTTTTCCATTTATATACTAATAAACCAACAATGTAAATGAAATGAATGACTTTTAAAAATACAAAATATTCAGATTAATAAAACAAGAAATAAGTAATTTAAATGACCTAAAGTCACAAAAAAGATGCTGAATAGGTCACACATGAAATTCAGTAGGAAAAGGGAAGAACCAAATGGATTTATATATATATGGATTTAAATATCCAAAGAAAAAATTCCAATATTAAAAGAAATTGTTACTAAAACTATGAAAAGAAATGATCATCCCAAGTTGTTTCTGTAGTGCAAATATGATCTTAAAACCTAAACTAAGGAGAGTCAAAATACAGAAAAAAGCCCTGAGCTAATATCATTAATGAACATTGATGCAAAACTTTTAAATAAAATATCAGCAAAAAGCCTACAATAATAACAGAAAAATTATACACTGACCAAGCTGAATTAATAATTGGACTGTGGAGTTGTCTCAATAGTAGGGAAAATATTTGCATAATAGAGCATATTAAAAAAAAGCCAAAATAAAATTCTATTTTCAGTGTATGCAAGAAAGTTTTTTTTAAAAATGTACAGCAACCATTCTTGTAAAAAAAAACCACTAGAAAATGAGAATAAAGAGACTTTTCCTTAACATAGTAAATAGTAGATACATGCATCTAAGAACCAGCAGTAAATGTAATAGGAATTAACTAGCATTCTTTCCAATAAGATCAGGGTAAAGTAAGAAAATCCACCATTGAAACTTTTTTATAAAGTCCTAGAGATGCTAATTATAGAAATAAAAATAGAAGAAATGAAAGAAATTAGCTTATCAAAAGAAGAAACAGGCTTATCACTTTTTGAAAATGACATGTACTTTGAGAACTTTAACAAATCAATTAAATTTTAATTTAAAAATTACTTCAGTAAATTTATAGGATGTAGAATGGATCCACATAAATCATTAATATTTCTGTATATTACCAACAAACCAAGTAAAGCTAAATTTTTTTAAATCATTTAAAAGAATATATAAAATATATGGGAGTCTACATACCAATACATGTACAGGAATTATAAAAATAGAACTATAAATCAGTTTTTAGGGATATAAAGTCATACCTATTAAAGAAATACTAATTTATCCTGTGTAGACTGAGTCAATATAATAAGAAATGATGGCACTAGATATTAGTTTACCTATTTAGTGTAATAACAATGAAACCAGGAAAGGATTATTTTATAGAACTATAAAAATAATATTGAAATTCAGCTGAAGGAACAAAGGGTCAAGAATCTCCAGGAAATATCAAATTGTTTACCATCTTAAGGACAGAGGAAGTGAGGGAGGGAGAGAGAAAATTCGGAACTCAATTTTTTAAATTAGTTAAAATTTGTCTTTTCATGTAATTAGAAAAAATAAAATAGTATTAAAAATAAATTGTATTACATATAAAATAAAAATTAAATATTAAAAATGTCTTTACATATAATTGTGAAATAAAATACTATTTTAAAAATCTCAAGGAAAATTATAGGGAAGGGGAAGCAAGGGTTCCTAGCAGTACTAGATCTCAAAATACACTAGAAAAAGTTATCAAAGCTGAAAGTAATCATTGAAATCATTTGGTACAAGTCAAAATACAGAGAGGTTCAATGGAGCTGATTCTAAACACAATATATGAAGAAAATGAAACTAATTGCCTGGCATTTGATAAATTCAGACCCCAGATACCAGAACAAGAATTCACTATTTGTTTTTTGTTGTTGTTGTTTTGCTTTTTGGAGGGCAATTGGGGTTATGTAACTTGCCCAAGGTCACACGGCTAGGTTTTTGTTTCTGTGTGTTGTCTGAGGCCAGATCCGAACTCAGGTCCTTCTGACTCCAGGGCCGGCTCTCCTCACTGCACCACCTAGCTGCCCCAAGAATTCACTATTTGACCAAAAATCTGGGAAATCTTAAAAGCAGTCTGACAGAAATTAGGTTTAGATCAACAACTCACATCATACACCAAAGTAAGCCCCAAATGAATACATGACCTAAATATAAAAGGTCACATCACAAATAAATTAAAGGAACAAGGAAGAAATTACTTTTTTTAGATCTAAGGAAAAGGAAGAGTTCATGACCAAACATGATATATTAAGTGCATTACAGAAGAAGAATGGACAATTTTTATTATATTATTAAAGATTTTTGCATAAATAAATTCAACACAACCAAGATTAGGAAGGAAATAGTTAATTGGAAGAAATTATTCTCTGATAAAGGATTCATTTCTAAGATACATAAGTAACATTTAAATTTCTAAGAATGGGCCATTCTTCAATTTGCAAATGAATAAGGATGGACTCTTTTTAAGGGAAGAAATCCAAACTATTTATAACCATATGTGAGGGAGGGGAGATGTTCCAAGTCACTAATAATTCCAAAAAAAGCAAATTACAGGAACTCTTGAGTTTCTACTTCAAACCCATCAGATTGGCAAAGTTAACAAAAACAACAACAACAACAAATGGCAAATGTAGAAAGGGCTGTGGAAAAACAAGCTTATTCATGAATTTTGGGTGCATCTATAAACTGGTCAAATTATTCTGCAAAAACAACTTGAAATTATGCCCCCAAATTTAATTACCCAGGCCTATATCCCCAAGAGGAAAAGGTCCAGCATGTACAGTGGTATTTACAGCAGCTTTCCTTGTAGTTTAAAAAAACCATAAACTAAAAGGGTGCCCATCAATTAGGGATTGGTTAATCAAATTGTGAATGTAATGAAATTCTGCTTGCTGTAAGAAATTAAGAAAGAGATGGTTTCAGAGAAACCTGGGAAGATTTGTATAGATTAACATAAAGGGAAATTAGCAGAACAAGAACAATTTATACTAAAACAACAACATTGTAAAGATGAACAGCTTCAAAAGACTTAAGAACACTGTTCAACTCAGATTCCACAGGATTGTTGATGAAGAATGCTACCTGCCTCTTGACAGAGAGGTAAGACAGTAAATATGCAGCATAAGCCACAAAATTTTGAACATGGGCAATATGAAAATTTACTTTTGCTCAACTGGCCATATTTGTTAAAGGGATAATACTTTCATAGGGAGGGGAAAAATAGATTCTTGGTAATTGAAAAAAAATAATTTAAGAAACTTTTTGACACTAATTAAAAAAGATAAAAGTATATGAGTAAAGAGACTAGATAACTACAAAAGTGAAAACAGTCCAATATATGATAACCTAAAGAACATAAATTATGAGTAAATAGATAAGGCTACTGTAGCACCAATGCAATATTTACAGTGCCCAAGATCACAATAAAGACTGTGACTATAAGCATTGTGTGATGTTCTATCACAAAATATGCCGAACTCTGGGAACAGAGTTGGGAGGCTGATTGTCCTCTAAGAGAAGATATTAGAATAAAATTATGGAACTATACTTATTTGCCCCTCTAAATACTGTAATTCTGGGGGATAGGTAGGTGGTACAGTGAATAGAGCACTGGCCCTGAAGTGGCCTCAGACACTTGACACTTAACTAGCTGTGTGACCTTGGGCAAAGATGAAAGGAAGAAAGAAGGAAGGAAGGAAGGAAGGAAGGAAGGAAGGAAGGAAGGAAGGAAGGAAGGAAGGATGGAAGGAAAGAAGGAAGGAAAGCTAGACAGATAGACAATAGATAGATAGATAGATAGATAGATAGATAGATAGATATTGTAATTCTAGGGCACACTTTTTTGGGGGTCAGGCATTAGTCACAATTAAACTCCTACTATGTGATAGGTGCTATGTTAAGTACTGGGATACAAAGGCAAAAAGACAGTCCTTGACCTCAAGGAGCTCAAAGGCTAGTGGAAGACACCAAATACAAACAGTTATGTACAAACAAGATTTAAACAGGATAAACTGGAAATAGTTGATATAGGGGAGATATTAGCCTTAATAAGGATCAAGAAAGGCTTTTTGTAGAAATTGGGATTTTAGCTGGGACTTAAAGGAAGCCAAAGGGGCCAAGGGAAGGAGATGAGAAGAGAGGACATGCCAAGCATGGGCGACAGCCAGTGAAAATTCAGAGTTGGAAGGTGGAATGTAATGTGGGAGGAAGAGGAGGGAGGCCCTCATCACTGAATCTCAGAGTATGTTGTGGGGAATAAGGCATTAGAAGACTGAAAAGCAGTAGGCAGCCATGCCATGAATGGTTTTGAATGCCAAACAGAGGATTTTATATTCAATCTGGGGTGTGACAGGGAGCCAGTGGTTTTTGTTGTATAATGAGGGTGATAACATTTGATGGCTAAGCAGAGGGTAGACTAGAGTAGGGAGAGTAGAGTAGAGAGAGACCAACCAGCAGGCTGTTGAAATACTCCAGGTCTGAGTTGATGAGAACCTTCACCAGAGTGGTGGCAGTCTCAGAGGAGAGAAGAGGGTCTGTATGAAAGATCTTTGAAGGATACAATCCTTTAAAGAGATAACAATCCAATCTTAATCCCTCAGACATGTTTGCTTCCCACTAAATGTCAGTTATACAAAAGATCATTACAAAATAGTAATAAACCCATTTATCCAAGCATATAGCAAACAGAAATTGTAATTCTACAAATTCAGAAAATTCAAGAAACTGAATGAATTCTCAGATGAGAAATACCTGAGATTTCACTCAACCAAGAGATACAGGGATAAATTCTCCTGAATCTCAACGAAGACAAGCTGGGAAAAAAAAGTGTTAAGGAGTCAGGCTCTCCTTATGTAAACACATAACAGAAGAGAACTTTCTCTTTTTCCTCCCCACAGTTAGTCCTAAAAAGACTCTGGAACTGTGTGTCTATCTCAAAGAAAGAATAAAAAAGCTCTCCTCTCCAAAGCTCTTACAACCAACTTCACCCCTCATGCCAGTAGCTGAGTCATTCTCTCCACCAATTAAAAGAGTGTTATAGAAAATGATATAGGCTTGGAAAAATGTGGATATCCCCAAAGCCATTACATAATAAGTAATTGCTCAAAGAATATGGGAAATCAGTTGTCAAAAGGAGAATTGCAAATAATTGACAACCATATGTAAGAATGTTCTAAATCACATAAGAGAAAAGCAAATAAAAATAACCTTGAGTCACCTCAGGACACGTGGGGAACACAGGTATACTACTGCATTGCTGGTGGAGTTGTGAATCGGTACAACCCTTTCGGGAAAGCAGCTTAGAATTTTGCAAAAAAAGTAGCAAAAATGTTCAGACCCTTTGACCCAGAGATTCCACTATTTGGCATATATCCCAAGAAGGTCATTGATAAGAAGAAACTAGCCATATGGCCAAAATATTTATAGCAGAGATTTCGATGGTAACAAAGAATTAGAAACAAAGTAGGTATCCACAGAAGAATATATGAACATAATGGAATGTTACTGTGCTATAAGAAATTATGAATGTGATAAATACAGAAAAGCATAATTCAGAATGAAGAGCCAAAAAAAAAAAACAAGATGTACACCATTATGACAATGTTAATGAAAAGATCAAGTACCATAAAACAATCAAAAGTGAAATTTTTCATTTTGACAAAGAATGAATATTACACCAAAGAAGAGATATTGGTGGATACCTTTCCCCATTCCTTTGCAAAAAGTGGGATGTCCACAGGTGAAATATTTTATTTATTTTCAGACTTTTTCAATGTGTTGATCCTTTATATTTTTAGAACAAGAGGAAAGGAATAATGGGTGAAATTTAGATGATAAAAAACAAAGGGTATCCATAATTTTATGAAATAAAAACCCAGGTTACATAAGGTATGCTTATATACATGTAACATTATATGCATACTATCACCAAAAGTCTTTCATTAATTGATAAATCATTAAAGGTTTTTAATCATTTTCAAAAGTTTGAAAATATCCTCACAAAAACGTGAAAATCACAAATGGCAAGAGAAGTATTAATTTGAACAACTCTAAGTTTCACTTCATTCGATGTAAATTGTCAAATATTTTTTTAAAGATAACAATGTTAGAGGAGAGGAGGGAAGAAAGGCCTCTTAATGTACTCTTGATAGATCTATGAAATGGCCCAACCATTCTGAATTTGTGTTTAGAATTATAAAACAGGATTAACTAAACTTCCATAGCCTTTGACCTGGTGGTCCCACTACATGACACACAACAGAAAAGTTAAAGTCAGAAGACAAAAAAGTGCAATATATCTATACCTCTGTAGCAAACATTACAGGAGTCTGGGGGCAACTAGTCTCAAGTTAGATTATTCATCAGCCTTCTATTTGATTTATTTTCATGCTTAAATTTAGTAATCTAGGGATGTGTTTATATATATATTAAATTATTCATTGATAGCATTTCAAAATATCATTCAACTAATCTCAGAGCATCCACTTCTCTATAATAAATACCTTAATTGTATAGAATTAAGTAAATGTGAATACTGAATATAGAAGGTATTAGCAATGAAATCAATAATATATATATATATAATTTATATTATTTTAGCTGTGAAAATGATTACCACCAGAGTTATCACAATGTCACTCAAATTACAGATGACTTCTTTTCATTTCTAAGAACATAGTCCCACATCAACAGGTAGGTAATCAAGATAATCAATAAAATCTCTTCATGAGAATCTCCATCTTCTCAAGATAAAGGCTACAGCTGATTCATAAGTAAAGAGGATTCCTCTTTCTTCTTTCTCTATATCTTCTGCAGTCATGAACCTCATCAGCTTCTCTCAAGCCATCATTTTTGACAGTTTCTTACACATTTATCTTTAAAAATTTATTCATAAACAGTGCTTAAGACATTGTTCACCTTTCTCCATGATTTCTGCACAAATTCTTCATAAAGTCCCAAAGATCAAAGGTAAACTCACCAACTCCCTGATTCCATAAGGAGAATACTTCATAAAATGACATTTAAGACAGGATTGTGAAGCAATGGTTATATCTGGAAATTGACAGTAGCATTCTTTGTGGAACTAAAGAACTAGAAACAAAGAGGATGTCAATCAACTTGAGAAATGGTTGAAAAAATACTGTATTGCTTAGTCCTAACTAATTAGTGAGAATAATAAATCCCCAAAGTGGTTGCATGTGGTTTTTTTGTTGTTCAGTTGTTTTAGTCATATCCCAACTCTTTGTGACCCCATTTGGGGTTTTCTTGGCAAAGATAATGGAATATTTTTTGACATTTCCTTCTCCTTATGATCTTACAAATGAGAAAACTGAGGCAAACATGGTTAGGTCACTTGCCCAGGGTCACACAGCTAGTTAGTGTCTGATACCAGATTTGAACTCAGGAAGATGAATCTTCCTGCCTCCATGCTTGGCACACTATCTGCTGCACCACTTAGCTGCCCCATGTGTATTTAAATGTATTTATGCATTTAAATTTATACTATTCGAAGTTGTAATTATTTAAAATATGGTAATTAATTCAAAACTGTAATAGGCTCAGTTGTAAAGCCAGTACCCTCTTAGTACAAGCTCAGTGATGAGACAAAATGTCGTACACATAAGTCACTGAGGATTTAAAGAAAGGGAGGAATCTTACTTTGTTCCAACACAGCAAAAATATGGAACAAGAAGGCAGTGGTGTGTGGCTTTTCTAGATGTGACTCTCCTTATCTCCATCTGGAAATACATCTGGTTTCAGTCATCAAGATATGAGGTACTCATATCTAGTAATCTGAAATATCCACCAAGTCTGAAAGATTCTAAATACATGTAGTTGGGACCTTTTATGATTCCTGACCAGGAAGCTGTTTGCATGCTGTCCAATCAGGTTGCATGAGGGGAGGAATCTGTGTCAGGTTCAAGGAAGCTGAATCAGAAAAGTGCTGGTCCTAATACATAGCATAATAGAAATATGCAATGTGAATTTCAATAACATGATCAATTATGCACACTAATCAGCGCCTAGCAGGAAATTAATATAATAGAAACTCATGGTGCAATAAAAATGAAAAAAATGAGAAATTCAAGGAAAAATATGAAAAAAATTTGATTGAACTCATAGAGTGATAAAAAACACAATTAGAAGAACAATATATGCACAATGACTACAACAATGTAGATTTAAAATCATCAAAAGGAAGCAAAAGTGCAATAAGATAAGAAAATGATGAACGGATTTAAGAAAAATTTGGAAAGATGTACAAACTCATGCAAAGTGAAATGAGCAGAACCAAGAAAACATGGTATACACATTGTGTGATGACCAACTATCAATGATTTAGCTCTTCTCAGCAACACAACGATCCAAGACTCATGAAGGACTCATGAAGACAAAGGACTCATGAAGGAAAATGCTATCCATATCCAGATAAAGAATTGATGGACACTGAATGCATATTGAAGCATATATTTCTCTCTTGCTTTATTCTTTCTCATGTTTTTTTTTCTTTTCATCTGTTTCTTCTTTCACAACTATAATTAATGTGGAAATATATTTTATATGATAAAACATGTATAAACTATATCAAACTACCTGCCATTTTCAGAAGAAGGGAGGGAAGGCAGGGTGGGAGAAAATTTTGGAACAAAAATCTTACAAAAATTGAATGCTAAAAGTTTATTTGACATGTAATTTGGGAAAAATAAGATAATATTTCCAAATAAAAAGGAAGTTAAAGTATACATAATAGGAAAGTCAACAAAGGTCCTGGAGAAAAGATAACAAACCATACTTCCTTACTTATGGAACCATGTTTTGGGGAACATTCCCTGTACCATCCATAATATCCTTAGAGTTTCAAGGAAATTTCTCTGAGCCTTTATTCCAAAGAACACACAAAATTTTCCCCAATGGATCCCTGCCACTGCACGGGTCATCGAATGGAATTACAAACTTACTGAACAGGAAAAGTAGAAAAATCAAAATAACAGCAAAGTAAGCCAGATACTTAGGGTTTCTAAGTACACACTGACCCTGACCCTATGCTACCTTGTCCTACCATTGCACCAAAGTTGTTGAGTATATTTATTTGGAAGGCTTTACCAGTTCTTCAGAGAAGTTCTCTATGTTTTTATGCACTTATCATGTGTAATTATTTATGAAGAATCTGAAGGGAATTCAGTCTCCCAGTTTATAAATATCATTAATAATCATAGAATAAAATATTTAGTACTAGAAGTGGACTTTAAGATCATCTATTCTAACCACTTCTTTTTTTTTCTAGATGAATACTTTAAGCCCTAGAGAGAAAATAATTGACTTACCTAGGTTCGTTAAGGTACAAGAGCAAGAAGTCCTTTCACTTCAAGTCTAGTATTCTTTCCATTATATGATGTAGATTAAGTCATCTCTTAAAAATTACAGAGATACAGGACTGGAAAAGAAATTTAGTCAATTGAGTCTGAAGGATAATAACCATGTTGCATTAGTACTCATATAATTTCCAGAGATATAAATGAAGGTCCATAGTGTGTTGAGTGAACCACTACTGAGGATTTATGAGAGGTCTTGTGATCTGAAAAGTACTCACATTGATGAGAACAAAGATTGATTAAAATATAGTTATTTGAGTAAATGCATACAATAACTATTTGATTATAAGTTCCATGAGAATAGAAACTGCCATATATAGGTGTATCCTACAGTACTTTTTTATCTCCCCAGTTGCAGAACACAGTGCTCTGAATATAATAGGCACATAATACACATTTTCTGAATTGAAGCCAAGGTGGGCAATAAGAATGAGATATGGTTGGAGATGTGACAAATATTTCCCCAGGGAAGCTGAAGTGTGTAGGGAAGAGAGTACAGAGCTGGGTGTAGCACCAATGCAATATTTACAGCACCCACAATCACGATAAATACCATGACTATAAGTATCACATGGCATTCCATTACAAAATATGCCAGACTCTCCAGATAGAGGATAAAGTTGAAGGATTTATTTAAACACCAGAAAACCAAATCCAAAAACCATCAAGCCAGTTCCATCATAGTACTAAAGATATTGAGAAGCCATAATAATGCTGAGCAATGTCATCCTTTAGCCTTTCCACAAGCCAATACAAGATCAATATTTACTCACAAAACTCTCTATCTCCTTGCCTGAATTCCTCTGACCCCAACTGTCTCCAACTGCCAGACTCGCTCTGACCCAGCTTCCTGTGTGCTCTAGGGCACAGGGTTTATCCAGGTCTATTAAGGGGCAGAAAAGCCCTTCAAATTCCCATTCCCATTACACTTGATTGGGCCAGAATGAGGACAGTACCTGGGGCAGACATGGGACTAATAAAAAGGACAAGATCTGGCTGGACCTTGGGTGGGGCAGAAGCTATTATGGGTTCTGTTGAATTTTAGTTACTCATTTAACTGTCCCAGAATTAGTGTGGCATAGTGGATAGAGTGCAGAACTCAAAGACAGGAGCATCTAGACACAATTTAACTAAACTCTAAATGTTCTAGATAATTCTCAAAGACTGTAAGTTGCAAAGGACTTACTGATATGCATTGACAGTAGTAACTTCCTCACTGGTAGTGCCCTTTAGTAAGGAAACTAAAGATACATACACATATGTATGTATGGGTATATTATGAAAATTTGCATGAACAACATAACTAACAAAACAAAAGATAAATACTGAAAAGCCTGTGAATTCTATTCCCACTGAGCATGTGTTAAACTGACAAAATACAGGAGACTCTAATAGCTCTGACACTGATAAAATATCAGCCCTACTGCCTATACATTGGAGAAAGGCCTGATTCTCAGAGTATATGTGGGAGAAACTTAGGCAGCATTGAGAAAATGCAAGAAGACAAGGGCTCCGAAGAACTTGGAAGACCCCAGATCCTACAAGGCACAGCTTTCTCCCTTCCTCTATTGTACAGTATATGGAAAGCCCAGCATCCACACAGGGACTCTACTTTTCAGTAAGCATACAAGATAGGTATGAAAGTCAGTAAAACCGGGGCGGCTAGGTGGCACAGTGAGTAGAACATCGGCCCTGGAGTCAGAAGGACCTGAGTTCGGTTCCGGCCTCAGACACTTAACTCGCGCGCGTGCGCACGCGCGCGCACACACACACACACACACACACACACACACACACACACACACACACACACACACCTAGCCTTGTGACCTTGGGCAAGTTACTTAACCCCAATTGCCCTCCAAAAAAAAAAAGTCAGTAAAAAAAAAAAAGAAAGTCAGTAAAGCTAGGCATTAATCCAAGAATGATAGGCTGTGCTTGTGTATGCTAAAGTATATATAGATGTGTATGTGATAGACTCTTAATAAATGGTTCCTAGTCAATTGATTGATTGATTGGCATATACTGAGGATGTATACACCTGGTCCCTGACCAGGTGGGCACTTAGTCCTAAAAGCCAGCTCTCTTTGAGAGCCACACCTCTTTTTCCTAGTGTCTCCCAAAAAGATCCATCGGGAATCTGTTTTTCAGATTTCATCTCTTGGGACCCGAGGCATTCTCTGAGTCCCCATCCCTGGTCTAGGCATCAGGATGGGACAATGCCCATGGGGCTCTGGTCCTCAGCTGTATGTCCTGGGGGAAGAAGTAAGCAAATAAAAGAGCTAAACCATAACCCCAAAATCAGAGAGCAACATCACAGCTGCTTTAAAGCTACAAGTAACAAGAAAGACCAAGAAGAGTCTCAGCTAGAAGAACACTTCCTGAGTCTCATGGAGGAAAGGGTCCCAGGTTTGTAGCAAGCCTAATGAGAAGGTGGGAGAAGTCTTCTAGGGCTTATTTAATTTATATCTTGGGTCTGCCTTTTCTTCTAACTATTCTAATAATAAAAATAGACTTTGTATCTGTATCAGTTTATTAAGATTTGTGAAACATTTTCATCACAACGACTTCTTACAGAGAAGGAAATCGATGCCCAAGACCACATTTCAGTGCTACAAATGGGACCTTAACTCAGGACTTCTGACTTCAAGAATAGGACTCCTTTGACTGCATCAACCTCCCTCTCTCTTACAGAAATGTGTAAATGTATATTGCCCACATACCCACTGGGTCTGCTGGAGTCAGACAGAACACTTACTCTGAAGTACTATGTTCAGTTTTAGAAACAACTGAGATGAGACATTGGAGGAAATGGAAAGGTTGTATTCCAGTAAAGAGGAGACTGATGAAGAGGAGAAATGAGAGTTTTAAAATATTTGAAGGACCATTATGTAGAAGAAGGGTTATACTTGTTCTACATAGTTCCGAAGTGCAGAATAAGACCAAATGGTAGAAACTTTGTGTAGCCAAATTCTGGCTCAAAAAGAGTAAGAAATTTCTACCATTGTTGTCCTACAATGGAATGGGCTACTTCATGAAGTAGTGAGATTCTTTCACGATAAAAGTATTTACTGATTGTTGCTGTTCTCTTTTTCGGTTCTGTCTAGCTCTCCATTACTCTATTTGGGGTTTTCTTGGCAAAGACACTGGAGTGGTTTGCCATTTTCTACTCCAACTCATTTTACGGATGAGGAAACGGGCAAAGAGGGTTAAGTAACTTTCCCAATCACACAAGCTATTAAGATTTAAACTCAGGTCCTCCCCACTTTAAGGCTAGCTCTTTATCCACTGTGCCACCTAGCTGCCCAGAAGTATTTAAGCAGAAGTCAAATATTTGCCTGGGATGCTGTAGAGGGGATTTCTACAATTAGGGGGATTAGATCTATTAAATCTGTTAAGCTGTTTGGTTCTCTCAATTCTGAGACTCAGTGTTTCTATAATGCAGAGTAGAGATGTTATCCAGGTTTAAGACCAGTTTTCTACTTCAGCCTCCTAAATTCTAGGAATTTAATGAGGTTGGAAGAATCCTGAGAAAACAAGGCTTGCTCATGTTCTAGAACAAAAAAAATATAGTCAGAGGGGCTTAGTTGTGTCTCTGTCAATTCTTCAGACTCCCTAATCAAAATGAAGAGGAATAGAAATGGAAGAAAGTAAACTAATAATTAACAATAATGATGATAATAGAAACATTTCTATAGGGCTCTAGGGTTTACAAAAGTTTCATGCTCACAAAAAAATAATCAGAGCTCTATGTCATATTAGTGTTCCAAATTCCCATTTTACTGATCAAGAAGCTGAATTTCAGAAAGTAAAGTAATTTGCCCAAAATTACATAGCTTAGTAAGTGTCAAGGGACAGATTCAAATCCTGGTCTTCTTGTTCTAATTCCAGTGGTAGGAAGGGAAAGAGAAAGAGAAAGAAAAGAGGCAGGAAAGCACAGTAGGTTGTTATTTCCTTGGAGCATTACCAGAAATTATGGGTATAATTCAGAGCCTTCATTTTTGTTTCAATACAACTTTTTTTTTAATTCAGCTTAGGAAAAAAAATAAACAAAATTCCCTAATGCTGCTTACTTCTTTTTTTAAAGCTTTATTAACTTCTGGTTTACATCATTCATTTCCACCAGATTTTGAGTTACTATTTTTCCCCATTTTTTCCCTACCCACCACCACAGAATGACAGTCCCACAAGATATTCCCTCATCCAATCTGCTCTCTCCCACGTCTTCTCCCATACCCCCTTCGACTTTGCCATTAGGGCAAGGTGAATCTCTGAGCCCCAATGCCTGAACATATTATCTCCCAATTACATGCAAAATAGTATTAATGATAGTATTTATATACATTTGAAACATTTAATTTTAAGACTTCGAATTTCAGATCCATTCCCTTCCTCCCTTGTCACCCACTCCCTCTGGGAGGACAAGCAATTCAGTATGTGTTATACATGTATAGCTATGCAAAACATTACCATAGTAGATATATTGTAAAAGACTGCTTATATTTACCTTCCACCCATCCCACCCCCCCACCTGGTCCATTCCCTACTTTGATCCTGTCCCTCTTCAATAGTGGGTACTTCCAACCTCCCCTCCCCCTAGAATGCCCTCCCTTCCATCATCCCCCCTCTCATCCCCCTTCCCCCTACTCTCCTGCAGGGTGAGATATCCCATTTAGTATGTATATGATTCCCTGAGCCAAATTCAATGAGAATAAGGTTTTGCCTTTTTCCCTTCCTGTTCTTCCCCTCCCCTGCAACTACTTCCCCTTGCCTCTTCTACATGAGATAGTTTACCCTGTCTCTCCCCATCTCCTCTTGTCACTTTCCTCTCTCACCTCTTAACTTCACCCCTTAAGTATCATCCCTTCCCACCAAATTCAACCTGTGCCCTCTATCCATGTATACCTGTAAACGTATATACACACATTCACATATGTATTCATATGTCCATATACCCTTCTTCAATTATTTTCATAACGAGAAAGCTTTCATCAGACACAGTTATTGTTTTTCCATGTAGGAATGTAAATAGTTCAACTTTGATAAGTTCCTTTTGATTTCTTTTCCCTGATTACCTTCTCAAGCATCTCTTGCTTCTTGTGTCTGAATGTCAAATTTTCTATTCAACTCTGGTTTTTCCTCAAGAATGCTTGAAAGTCCTCTATTCCACTGAATGACCATATTTTCCCCTGAAACAAGATACTCAGTTTTGCTGGGTAGGTGACCCTTGGGTTCATTCCCAGCTCTTTTGCCCTCTGGAATATCGTATTCCATGCCCTTCAATCCCTCAGTGTAGAAGCTTCCAGGTTCTGTGCTATTCTGATTGTGTTTCCACAATATTGGAATTGTTTCTTCCTGGCTGCTTGGTGTATTTTCTCCTTGATCTGGGAGTTCTGAAACCTGGCTATAATATTCCTAGGAGTTTTCTTTTTGGGATCATTTTCAGGAGGCGATCTGTGGATTCTTTCAACCTCTATTTCCCCCTCTGGGTCTAAAACATCAGGGCAATTTTCCTTGAGAATTTCTTGAAGGATGATTTCTAGGTTCTTTCTTTGATCATGACTTTCATGTAGTCCAGTGATTTTTAAATTATCTCTCCTGGATCTATTTTCCATGTCAATGGTTTTTCCCATGAGATATTTCACATTGCCTTCTATTCTTTAATTATTTTCGATCTGTTTAACAGCATCTTGATTTATCATAAAGTCACTAGCTTCCATTTGCTCCAGTCTAATTCTGAAGGGATGATTCTCCTCAGTGAGCTTTTAAGATTCTTTTTCCATCTGGCAAATTCGGCTTTTTAAGGCATTCTTCTCCTCATTGCCTTTCTGAGCCTCTTGTGCCATTTGAGTTAGTCTATTTTTAGGGTGTTATTTTCCTCAATCAGGCTGTTGATTGTCATTTCATACTTTTCTTGCATCTTTCTCATTTCTCTTCCCAATTTCCCCCCACTTCTCTTATCTGCTTCTTAAGGTCCTCTATGGCCTGTATCCAGCTTGTATTTTCATTTGGGGCTTTTGGTGCAGGAGTTCTGACGTCACAGACCTCCTTCTGTTCCATGCTTTCATCCTCTTTGCCCCCAAAGTAGGAGTCTAAAATTGCATTTTTCTGTTTATTTTGTTTCCTTTGCCTAGGCATATTGCCACTTAATTACTTGATTTGGGGGCTTGTTGCCACAGTAGGACTTTGCCACCAGACAGGAGAGCTTCTGTCCCAAACGTAGGGTCTTCACAACTTCCAGAGGTTGGGTGGCCTCTGTAAAGCCTCCACCAACTCTGGCAAATTGGATACCCACCCCAGATGACCCCCCAAGACCACAATCCAGATCCAAGCAGGTTAAAGCAAGAGCAATTAACACCCCCAAACTGATTGCTGGATCTCTCTACAGTTCACAGACCAGGAGCTGGAGCTGCCATTGATGCTGCAAAATGGCCTCTGTGCCGCATTTCCTCAGCTGCTTTTCACCCCCAGGGGAGGAAGCTGACATGTTCCCCAAATACTGGTCCCAAAGTCCATAGGGCACTAACCTCTCACTTTGTCCTAGGCATATCTGTGCTGATAATTCTGGAATCGACACAGCTGCTGGTGTTCTGGGGTCCCTCCAGCTGGCTGCTGGCCAGGCCACCCTGGGGCTAAAACCGAGGCTCACAAAGGCCTGGGCTCAGCTCCCAGAGCACTGCGATGGTGGTTCCCAGCATGCTGTGCTTCTCAGAGTGCTTCGCTGGCCGATCCCTGCAGGGCTGCTGGGCTGTTCTCAGCAGGAGGTTAGCTTCCCTGTGTCGTTCTGTGGGTGCTGGGGCTCTAGAAGTTGTTCAGATTCCCCTTTTTCATTGGTTGGAAGTGGTGTCAGAGCCTTCATTTTTTTATCTTAGTTCCTGAAGAAGTCTTCATCTTTTTAGTTTCACTCACTTAACTCTGTTTGTCTCAGTTTCTAATCTGTAAAATGTGTTGAAGGAGAAAATGGCAAACCATTCCAGTATCTTTGCCAAGGAAACCCTGATAGGGATTACAAAGTCCAACACTACCAAAAATAACTAAACAAGATCATGCTATCATTCTTACTTGCAGGCCACTAGGTGGCACAGTTGTTGGAGTGCCAGGTCTGGAATCAGGAGGACTCATATTCCTGAATTCAAATCTGACATCAGACACGACTGAACAATAACAAAAGAACAAAGATTTAATTCATTTCAAAGTATTTCATGAAGTGGGCTTATGGGTGTCTTTGTTGAAAGACAAGAGGACTGTGAATGGAAAATTCAATTTTTACAAAAAGCTTGAGTTAGTTTTATTTCTGAGTTTAATAAATGTGTACTTGTTTTTCCCTGTAGTTCCTGCAAAATTCCACTAGGTCAGGTTCACCACAATTACACTTAAAGTGAGAAAAGTATTGAATTGGCTTCTGGCACACCATTACCAGCATGGTCTTAAGATTCATCTACCTGGCCCTTTTTATTGTTTTCTTTTGAGTTAGGTTCATTTTAAAAGACAGTGAATGGCTCAGTTCAAGTTCTTGAATTCAGAATTTCTTATCCCCTGCAGCAGACAATGACTGCAGAGTATTGAAGAGGGCACCTAATTCATTTCCTGTTTTTCTCTCCAGAGCCAGAGATTTGTCTGACTCATCATCAGCTGGATCATAATAACACAGAATTTGAAGACTGGGAAGTATCCTGAGACATTATTGAGTCCTTTTTCCTTTCTTGGGTAAGATTTCATTAGCATCAGTTCCATAAGGATTTCTTAAGAATCATGTAACAGACTAGGCTTGAGAGGGATATAAAAACAAAATTGAATCTCTGCTCTTGAGAAATCTGCATGTTATGAGAAGGAAACTTAGGAAGGACATGGTAAATGTTTTGCAGTATTGAAAGTACTGTTCTCAAGAAGGGGGCCTAAACTTATTCTTCTTGGCAACAGAAGGAAAAACAAGGCACAGTGAGTAAGTTACAGAGAAGCTGGTTTCCTATTAAAGGAGGGAGAAACTTCCTAAAAATTGGAAGAGAGCAATAGGTTTCCCGTTGTTGGTCAAGCAGGTAATAAACTACCATTTGCTAGAGATGTAGAGAAAATTCATAGGATTAAAGAATTTTTTAACTTAATGGACTATAGAGGAATATATTTTTTTTATTTCCCAGATAAGAAAATTGAGATCAGAAAAATAAAATTGCCTCCTCAAGGTCACATTGTGACAGAGTCAGGATTTGACATAAAATTATCCGACTTCAAGTGAACCATGTTTTATATGTATAGCACTCTACTAAGTTTTTACTTTCCTCTTTTCCATTAGGAAGTCAAGAAGCATTTATTAAGTGCCTACTATGTATGGGGTATATAGTATGTGTTAAATCCCAATCCACCCTATCCACAAACTCAAATGAGTATCAGAATTGGACTAAGTTACCTCAGAGGTCCCCCTCAAACCCTGTCACATTGTATTGTCTAAAAATCAGCTCCAATGAATAAAAAATCTTAGTTGAGAAAATAACTAGAGCTTCGTTCATTTCTGGGGGATAACACCTTATCAGAGTCTTACACAAAGACAGAATTTAGAATTGCCTGGTTAACTCAGGGGGACAGAAGTGACTATATAAGGAAAGGAGTTGTCTTTTATGAATTGGGGCCACAGGGCACAAGGACTAAACTCACTATATTGCATCCAAGTGAACAAATTCCATGGAAAAGGCAACACTATCTTCACCTGTCATGCCATTTCCAGAAAATCATAATGAATCAAACTAGGCAGGAAGGTATGCCACAATATACATTATCTTAAGGAGTTTAGGGGAAAGTAGTTTGGGACTATGTACATTTATTTTACGTGCACTTCCCAGAATATTCTGGTGTCATTTTCTATCTGGTTTATTCTCTTTGTAACTATTTTCTGTGTTCTAGAGCATGGAGACACAGGTAGTGGAAAGGAAAAAGGCTTAGAAGAAACAAAACCAGGAGAAGCTCTTATTTGGGGAGCAAAAGAAAGCAGTAGATAATTAAGGGTTGGGCTGGTGAACCTTTGAATCCAAGAAATCATGCCCACAGAGGGTCCCAGAAGGCTTAGGAGGCTGCCTGCCTCTATCTGCGTTATGGGAAAAGTTTAAGAAGTATGAAACATTAAGGCCCTGGTAACATATGAAAAGGTTCACCGACCAGGGCAATGAAAGAGAAAATCAGCAAGCCAGATCCAAGTCAGATGTATCTTTAATAGAATCTAGGAAGATACCACTATGAAAAAGGATGGGAATTCTTTTCTCTGATCACAAGTTCCTGTTCTTCTATTTATCTCAGTTACAATATTCTTCCTTCATATCTTATTCACCTACAGCAATCTTGGTAGTGTGATGAAAATAGCAGTAGGCTGAAAGCTGGGAGATCTATATTATAGCCTCTACCTTATTAATACCTAGTTGTTTGACCTTGAGAAAAGCCCTAAACTATTCTGGACCTCGGTGCCTTTATCCATAAAGTAAAAGTGTTAAACTAAAATATTTCTGAGGTCTCTTCAGTTCCAATATTGTATGGCCTTTAATTCCTCAATTTTTCCCCAGTTCACCCAGTCTTTCCATCCCAATCTGGACTCTTTGCCTTTCCCCCCTGCCCTTGGGTTAGCCTTGATTAAGTAATGAGGAAAAAATTTGAAAGTAGCAAAAGATGAAAACTTTGTAATCATAGGAATAGGTCCTTTGAATCAGATCCAGAAAAAGATGAATCCTACAGGAAGGTCCAAATCCCCAGCACTGTAACACAAAAGGCCCAACACAAATGGAAAGGAAATTTAATAATCAATCTCTTGCCTCAGACTCTTTTCAGAATTACTGCCCTGATAACTCTTAATCTTGGCTAGTTGATACAATACAATATATTTTTTCTTATATCCCAAGGAGATGACATTTTAGGAAATGACAAATTATTGATAACCAAGTATACTACAAATTCATGCTACTTATCTAACATTGACTGGGACCTCAATTCTATTATTTCATAGTAATCATTTCATTCCTATTTTTTTCGGTCTTTATAACACAGCAAAAATATTATTCCAAATGCCCTTTTAGTTTCGTATATCCCAAACCCAAGCTGTTCCCATCACTTACCCACAGTAGACGTCCTTGCCTCCAACTTTGATGAGAAGATTGGCACTATATATATGAATTCCACCATCTCACTTCCCACATACCTCTCAATATTCTCGCTCATCCTCTTCACGTTCTCAAGGGCAGAGTAGGAGGTGGATCTTCCCTTTACAAAGGCCAACTACCCACATTTATATTTGTTGAAATGTTTTTTATTCGTGTCTCTTCCATTGACTTTACACCATCCCTCATCTCCCTTAATACAATTTCAATCCCTTTCCTGTTTCCTTTTGATCAGCCTTACCACATTCTAAGAAGTCTCCTTCCCCTAAAAACAAAATAAAACAAAATATCTTCCTTAACCTCACGACCCTGTTAAGATATTATTTTATCTTTTTCTTCTCCACCTATAGCCAACTTTTTAACAAAAGCACTCTACATTTGCTACCTCTATTTCCTCACCTCACTCATTCTTCATACCTTAATATCTGGTGTGTTCCCACCATTCTTTTGAAACTCATCTTTTATGTATCAGTGAACAAATGAATCATATGTTCACTCTGAATTCTCTTGAGTGTCCACATTCAATATTCTAAACATCCTGATAGATATTTCCAAGTGAAGTCTTAGCAGCTCCCCAAATTCAGCATGTCCTAAGTTGAAGGAAGCTTCTTTCTCCTGAAACCTGGTTCTTTAATTCCTAATAGTAGCAGTGAAGGGAAGAAGAAAAAATGTAAAAGCTTAATAGGCTAATATGGCCAAGTAAAACTTTTTTCAGTTATTGCTTTGTTTTATGGGGAAACAGAGAAGGGAGAGGAGAGGAGAGAAAAGGAGAGAGAGAAAGAAAGAGAGAGAGACAGAAAGAGAGAGAGAGAGAGAGAGAGAGAGAGAGAGAGAGAGAGAGAGAGAAAAGATGACAAAGTCATAGAGAAGATGGGATCATATGGCTTAAGTGAAGAGATATAAAGTGAGTTTTGAATCTAAGAAAAATTATCTTTTCCTCTGAGATTAAAGAAAATTAGAGGATGAATGTGGGCAATGACAGGAGTAGAAGAAAGTGTAGGGGGCTCCCAATTCCACTAAAATGTTGTGTTTTCCCATTTTAGATTCAAATGTTAAGATCGGGGGTGAAATTTACATGGTCAGAATGTATGCCATGGCACTGACCAACAATAGCTCCTCCATGACTGAGGTCTCTGAGTTCCTCCTGAACTGTTTTGTCAGATCTCCAAACTTACAACGATGGTTCTCACTACCCTTAAGTCTGCTCTTCCTCCTGGCCATGGGGGCAAATGCCATACTGCTAACCACAATCTGGCTAGAGTCATCTCTGCATGAGCCCATGTACTACCTGCTCAGCCTGCTTTCCCTGCTGGACATCGTACTCTGCCTCACTGTTATCCCTAAAGTGCTGCTCATCTTCTGGTTTGACCTAAGATCCATCAGCTTTTCTGCTTGCTTTCTCCAGATGTATGTCATGAACTGCTTCCTGGCCATGGAGTCTTGCACCTTCCTGGTCATGGCATATGACCGTTATGTGGCCATCTGTCACCCACTGCGCTACCCATCCATTATTACCGATAAATTTGTTGCCAAGGCTGCCATTTTCATAGTGGCCCGGAATGCCCTCGTCACTGTTCTTGTCCCCATCCTC
Organism: Gymnobelideus leadbeateri; assembly: GCA_011680675.1. Classification (NCBI taxonomy): domain Eukaryota; kingdom Metazoa; phylum Chordata; class Mammalia; order Diprotodontia; family Petauridae; genus Gymnobelideus; species Gymnobelideus leadbeateri. Next base: position 400,415 of record WOXC01001192.1, on the reverse strand, counting down.
TCAGCTAGACTGCACTACTGCCACTCCAATGTCATTGATAATTGTATCTGTGCCAACTTATCTGTATCCAAGCTTTCTTCTGATGATATTACAGTGAACCGCCTTCTTCAGTTTGCTGGGGGATGGACACTGCTAGGTTCTGACCTCATCCTCATCTTCCTCTCCTACTCTTTCATTCTTCGAGCTGTGCTGAGACTTAAGGCAAAGGGGGCTGCAGCCAAGGCCATGAGCACTTGTGGCTCTCACTTCATCCTCATCCTCTTCTTCAGCACCATCCTGCTCGTCTTTGTTCTCACTCATGTGGCCAAGAAGATGGTCTCTCCTGATGTACCCATCCTACTCAATGTCCTGCATCATGTCATCCCTGCAGCTCTCAATCCCATTGTCTATGGAGTCCGGACCCAGGAGATCAAGCAAGGCATTCTGAAGTTACTGAGGAAGGGTCTGTGAAAGAGGAACGAGGGAGGATTTCTTGCATATATGGGATATTATGGCTCAAGGATCAACAACAGGAGGAGGACTTCAAAGCAGAATCCCAATCCCAGGCCTTGTCCCAGCTAGAACATGCTTCGACACCATCATCTGGCCAATGGTCTTTCCAATAGTTCCTTTAGCCTTTTCTCCTTACTCCTTTCCATCCTTTGAACAAATATAGTCTATACAAAGACTTGGGTCCTTTATAGGCTCAGTAAGAATTCATTCTTGGACGAGCATTTCCTTGCATTTCACTTTAGTGAAATGTTACCTTATTGTTCCTAGGATAAGTGGAATAAGGTTAAATGAAGGGAATGAATGTTGCCAAAGGATAATGGACATAGCACCCTTAAATGTAGTGAAATGGAGGGAGGAGCGCAAGGAATTAGAGATGGGCAATAAGGAAATTAGTTTCTCTAATTAATGCTTGTACTTGTTCACTTAATATGCAACCATCTTTTTGTCTCTAAATCATCTCTCCAGATATTGCCCTGTGTTCTGCTCATGGATTCAAACTATCAGAAAGCACAGCTCATTCCTAATTCTTCCATTTGTGTCATGATAGCCCAGAGGAAGGACTCAGTGAAGTTCAGTAAAGACTTGATTTCCACATGCTCCATTCCATGTAAATTTTCCATCTTACTTGTACTAGTGTACAAAAGGGTATAGGAATGGAAACAATGTGACTGATTAAACAAAAGAGCATAAAACGTCCAAGTAACACAAAAGGGAAAGGAAAGTGGAGCTTAGACATCAACATAAGAGACCAAGAGCAGTCATAACAGAAGCAAGAATCGGGGCGGGGGGGGGGAGGGAAGAATTAGAAGTGACTGTCATGCACAATTTGTGATGAAACAGGCCAAAATTCTACCAACTTTTGATCCTATTTTCCTTCTTTTATACTTCCTTTTCTTCTTTTTGGAAGTGTAGTTTTAGTCAATATTGTTTTGTTTTTGCTGTTTTTCATCTGCATTACCTTTGTAAAATTTTATTACTTTTTATCCATTATTTGTACAGTCCTGTGATATTCCATCTCATTAACATGTACACATACATATACATATACATACACATATATATTATTTATTTATTATCCCATTCCTCACTGGTAGGACACAAATGTTTTCCATTTCTAACTCTTATAATTAGAGTAGATTTGAATGTTTTTGTACAGGTGTGCTTATTTTCATACATATATACTGATACTATATAGAATCTTACTAATGGAATTGATGAATTGAAAGATATAGGCTGGGGATGGGTTATCCTTATTTTGTATTGCTGTATCACTCTCTATAATATTAACATCCATCTGCAATTCCACCAACAGTGTATTAGAGTCATAGTCCTGACATTGGTTTTTATAAATTTTTGCTTCTTTAATATTCTAGAGGGTATGAGCAGTATGTATCTGTATATTGTTCTAATTTGCATTTATATGATCATTAGAAAATTTGAATATACTCTCCAACTATCATAGATTTAGAGTGACAAGTTCCTTAAAGGCCAACTAGTCCAGTCTCTTCATTTAACAGAGATATTTTCTCAGGTGATTATTAGCAGTTTGTATCTCCTCCTTTGTAAATTGTCTATTCATACTTTCACCATTGTTCTGTTAGACAGTCTGTATTAAAAATCTTGTAAATATGTTTTGAATCCTTATAGGTCTTAGATGCATTATCTGATGAATTTACTGCAAATATTTTACCATATGTGATTTTAAATTGTTTGGAAACTTTTAAAAATATTTTAAAATTTCAGTTTTCACATATAAAGTCATGCTCCTTTTAAAAAGTAATTCTGTTAGACTGTGGTGAATTGAGACAAAAGAATTTTATTGCAACTACTAGGGAATAATACACACACAAACATACATAAAAAAATACATCCACAGAGCTGGATACAGAAATACATTTCACTAAAAAGAAAAATAAGAGAAAAAGGGAAGATGAGAGGGGTGTGGGGAAATAGCTGAGAGACTAGATAAAAGAGGGATTGATCCTGAGCAGAGGAATATTTATAGCAACTCTATTCTGTGAGGGCAAAGAATTAGATTCTGAAAACATGCTCATAAATTGAGGAATGGTCAAGCAAGTTATGGTGTATAAATGTGATGGAATACTGTTCTGCCAAACGACATGGTGAAGGTGAGGGTTTCAGGGAAAACTGGGAAGTCTTTGTTGTTTGGAGGGGGGAAGATAGGGCAATTGAGGTTAAGTGACTTGAACAAGATCACATAGCTAGTTTTGTGTTAAGTGTCTGAGGGCAGATTTGAACTCAGGTCCTCCTGACTCCAGAGCCTGTGCTCTATTCACTGTGCCACCCAGCTTCCCCAAAACTGGGAAGTCTTATATGAATGAATGCAGAGTGAAATTAGCAGAACAGGAGGACAATTTATATAATAACAATATTTTAAAGACAAAGAAAATTGAAAGACTTAGGACTGTGATCACCTTAGTGACATAATTCCAGGGGTTTAAGGAAACATACTTCCTGCCCTCCCCTCCTGCCTCCTTATAGAAGATGAAGGACTGAGAGAGCAGAGTAAGAATTTTTTTATATGCTCAATGCAGATATTTGTTTTGCTTAATTATACAAGGTTTGTATCAAGAATTTTCCATTTATTTCTTTTTCAACATGGAAGGGGATGGGAAAGAAGGACTTTTGCTCATTAAAAATGTATTTATTTTTAAAGGACAGGAGCAGTGACAAAGAGACCAAGAGATTGTAGGATGGAGACAGAGAGCAAAGAACAGGCACATTACTGGTAAGGAAAGGAGGGGTGGAGAAACAAATACAAGAACAAACAATATGTTTTAGTTCACCTCTCTAATGAAAGTTCAGAACTAGGAGTCCAAATAACAGTCCAATTTCTAAAAAAATATTTCTGGCAGGATCTGGAAACCTTGTTCCATATATACATCCAATTCTATTCCATTTTATACATCCAATAATAAATTCCAATCAAAGTGAGCAAAATAATAGCTACAGATGGCAATCTCAAAACCCATGTATGAGAAGGACTTTCCTTCCAATTGGCTAAAAATAGACACAATGATAAGTAAAAACTATTACTTGTAGCTAATGATAGATACAGACTTAATGGGGATTCAGTGGTCAGATTTTTCATAACTATAGAGGTTAAATTTATCAGGGCTGCAATAGTCATATTTACTAAGATGGATGAGTCTGCATAAAGAGTGTCAGCATCAACAGGCTCTGCTGAGAGGGGAGAAAAGGCATCAGGGATAAAAGACTTAAAGAGAGACATCTGCCATGATGGAACAGAAGTATCTCCTCTGAGCAATGATGTATACACTAGGGGAAAAGGTTTTACTTTTATGTCCAAAGAGCATTTCATAGGTAGATATATGTGATACATATAAGTTGATACCTACTTCATAGATAGAAGAAAGCAAGGGGAAGGACTCAACCACTTAAGATGGGGTTTTGAGCAGTTTACCAATAAGGGATTTGAACTCTTTGTTCACACATTCAATTTGTCCAGAGCTCTAGGGATCACTAGGTGTATGAAATTTATGAGAAATCCCTAAAGTAGAATAGATTTGAGAGAAAACAGAACCTGCAGAATGAGAGCCGTGGTCAGAAACTGAGCAGAGAGACCATATCTAGTTATTATCTTTTAAAGAAACATTTTGCTGGAGAGGCAGCTGTGGCCTTAAAGGCAGGAAAATCCTCCCCCCAGTGAGTAAGTTCATCAACAATCTCAAGACAAACTCAATAATGACCTGCTTTAGACATGTTAATAAAGTAAATCTGTAAATATTCAAAAGGGGCATAAGCTAAGGGATGAACACCAAAAGTCATGTTTCTAAAAGATTGTTGGTTAAAAGCTAGACAAGTAGGGCATGCTGCATAAATTAGGGATGCAACAGAAGTGATACCTGGAGCAACTCATCCCCCTTATATTGTGTCTACAATTCTCTGTGTGCCATAATGGTCTCCTTTATGTACAAAAAGATGTACTTGGTGATAGAAATTCCTAGGAAGGAACAGTTCACCATCAGTCACCCAGACCTCAGAGACCTGTTTTGTCTTACATGACTTTTCCCATTTTTCCACTTCAGAATTGTCATAGTGAAGAGGATGCTATTGTTCAGTTGTCAAAGGAAGAAAAAAGAGATGGTCCTTTCTTTTTCTGTTTTGAGATGGTCCTTTCAAAGAAGAAAACTTTGTAGCTTCATCTGTTCTGTTATTGCCATAAGAAACAACGTGAATTGTTTGCACCTTGAGAATGCACAGAACAGTAGACAATAATTAAAGCTTTAGGTAGATGAAAGCTTGAAAGACTTTTAATGAATTTGGCATTAGTAAGAACATTTCCTGATACAGTAAGAAAACCTCTCTCCAACCATAGCTTTTCAATTGCATGACAGAACCCAAAAGGATAGTGGGAGTCAGTATAAATAGTAGCACTTTTACTGGCAGCAAAGTGGTTTGCCTGTGATTAAGGGAAACTTAGGCACAAAAGTCCAAGCATAATCCATTTATTGGTAAGGCCAACAGCTACCAATAATAGAAGTCAATAATCTCTCAGTAATCAAAGACCCATCTGTACAGTCAGAGCATCCTTTTATACAGTCTGCTTATATAAGTTAATCACATAATGTCAACTGGTGCCAACTAAACTAAAATGGTGATTGGTCCATAATTATGATAATTAGCAAAAGTTGTCCTCCAGAGCCCATGGTAACAGGGACACAGAGTCAACACCCTTGGAAAATCCCCAGTGCCATACTCCCCTAAACTACAAAAAATCATCTCATGACCAGGTTGAATCATCCTCCATTTATCTTTTTTATCTCCTTCATGAGGCAGGTTCACTCTAAGTGACATGTACAATCTCTTGTCAAGTATCATACTACAAAGGTCTATAAAAATACTCTTCTAAATCTAAGCCTTCAGAAATTGGCTGCAATTGTTATTGCTGTGATTAATAAACTTCCCTACTAATCAGTTACTTGCTAATTTATTTTTATTTATTTTATTCTGAACTTAAGAAATAAAACAGGCATTAAAATAGGTGATTGCACATGAAACTGAAAATATATTATGTACAGTTTGTAATTACTTTTAAATATATAATGAAGTTATCATGTAACTTTTTTTTGTTCTCTCCCACCCAACATAAAGATAGTTACCATTAGACACAAATATGTATGTGTGTGCATACTCATATATATTATTGCATACATACTAATTTTTATCAGTTCTTTCTCTGAATGCAGACAGTATCTTCCTTCACAACCTTGGTTCATCTGAGTTTTAATAATAGTCAAAATTACTTAGTCACTCAAAATTCTTCAAAAAAATTACTGTTACTGATTACAGTGTTCTCTTAGGTCTGCTCATTTCACTCTTCATTATTTCATGCAAGTCTTTCCATAATTTTCTTATCATCAAGCTCATCATTCTTATAGTATAGTAATATTCTATCACTGTCATATACCAAAATGTGTTCAGTTATTCCCCAATTCACAGGCATCCCCATAATTTCCAGTTCTTCGCAACCACAAATAGAGCAACTGTAAATTTTTTTAAAACATATAGGTTCTTTTCCTATATAAATATAAATATATAAACAAAATATATAAACAAAACTTACAAGCAGACAAAAAATACAGACAGAAAAAATAATATAATTCAACAGACCAACAGACAGGGCTTCTAGCTGTCTAGCCATCACATACACACAGTTACCAGAGAGAGAAACACCAACATCTGGGTTTTCAAAGCCAGGGGGCTCAATGGCTACCTAGAGTCTCATCTGGCCAAATCACTCTTCCAATAAGTCCCAAAGCAAAACCTCACCTCAGAGTACATATACACACCTTCAGGATCAGATGACATCACAACTTTCATGACCTACTGTAAAGTAACAAAAGGTGTGAGCCTTCCAGAAAAACCTCCCCCCAATCAATTCCCCCCTATTGGGTTATACTTGAGGCCTGTTAAGGGTCAGGGAAGATCTTCAAATTCCCTAGGCCTATTAAGGGGAAGGAAAGATCTTCAAATTCCCTTACTATTACAATATACTCCAAAATATTTATAGCAGTACATTTTTATAAAATTTCAAGTTCTAAATGGAAACAAATTAGATGCCACCATTTGGGAAGTGGCTAAATGACTCACGGTATATGAATGTAACAGTTATAATCATGTGACAAAACTGATATATTTGGTAAATATGAAAAGCATGGGAAGATATCTATGAGCTCATACAAAAATGAAAGGAAGAAAACCAAATAAAAGAGATATACTTATTTATTATATCAATGTAAATGAAAATAACAAAAAATCACATGTGCTCTCGAACACAATTATGTCAATGCATGTTTTGTTTTTAATTCATTGTTACTAGGGATGACTCACTGTATAGGAGGAAGGATAAAGTATATATTAGGAAATAAAGTGCTTTAAAAATATACACAATGAATGAAAATAAAATATGTTTTAAATTAAAATTTCATACTTGATCTCTTAAATGCCAGTACCATAGATAATGGGATTGAGGACTGGAGATGTTAGTTAGATCTTTCTTCAAGAAAGAATTGGAATTACACTTTAGTAAATAGCTTGAGAGTTAAGATTATGTAGATAAATTAGCATAGGATAATAGTTTTAAAACTGGAAGTTATCATTGCAACTCCCTTTTCTGATGAGGAAACATGAACTCAGGGAAAGATTGTGATTGTCTGAAGGTCACAAAGATAGCAGAAAATATAAAGCACAGCATCATAGACTTAGAAGTGAAAGCACCTCAGAGGCCAATTAGTCTGGCACCAACATTTTATTGATGAGAAAACAGAGGCCCAAGCAGGTTAAGTGATTTGCCCAGCTTTACATAGGCAGTATGTCACAGAGGTGAAACATGAACCCAGGTCCTCTGACTCCAAAGCCACCAAAGATCTCCATGCTACCTCCCAAATGCAGTGTTCATTCATTCCAACAATGTATATAACCAAGTAGGAAATATGTGCACAAAGAGGGCTAAATGATATCAAAGAAATAATAGGAAAAGACTGAGGACAGTTGAAAATGAGGGATAGTGGATAAATATCCGGAGGGTTTCATTGGTGTTCTGATGGTTGGGTAAGGGCAGCTAGATGGTACAATGGATAGAATGTAAGGAAGACCTGAGTTCAGATATCATCTTAGACATTATACCCATTGTATGAACATGGGCAAGTTATTTAACCTCTGCTTGCCTTAGTTTCCTCATCTGTAAAATGGGGTAATAACATACCTACCACCCAGTGTTGCAGTGAGGATCGAAAGAGATAATTGTAAAGTGCTTCACAGTGCCTGGTACATAGTATGAACTATGAAATGTTAGCAATTATTGTAATGATTATTTTTCATGTAATGCCAAACAAAAGATAGGAGCAGGAGGTCCCCAGAACAGCAGGTGGACCTCTGTGAGCCTTTATAGGAGAACAAAGACAACAGTTTCCCAGAAAGAGAAGGCATTGACATGCATTGAGTTTTGCATCATTGAGATCTCCCTTAAATGAAATCCCAGAATTACTACAGAGAACTGGATTTGGAATTAGGAAAGCTAATGTTCATGAGTTCAAATCTGGCTTCAGGAACTTACTAACTGTATAAACCAGTACAATTCATTTTACTTTGCCTCAGTTTCCTCACCTACAAAATGAGCTAGAGAAGGAGATGGAAAATCATTTTAGTTTCTTTACCAGGAAAACACCAAATGGGGCCACAAAGAATCAGATGAAATGGAACAACAACAAAATTTATTGCTTATCTAACTATAAGCTCCATGAGGGCAAGGCTGCATTATCTACTATATGAGAATCCTGTTTGTCTGCCTAGCTGTACTTATCACTTTGCATATAGTAAGTCCTTAAAAAGTGTTTTCTGAATTTAAATGAGAATGGACAGTGGCTGTAATATAAAGATGGGAGAAGGGTATGTTAGTGAATATTGAACAACCAGCTCCACATGAACAACAACATTTAAAGTTTATTCTGCATTATCACTTTCTTAACTCTAGAAAATTAACAAAACTATAAATTAAGCCCTGATTTATAGCATTTGCCAATATCTGAAATATAAATACTCACACTGAAAATCTAACAGTTGGCTCTCTGAGTGGTTCAATCTAGTTCCAGCACAGCCCTGGATGAGAATATTTCAAACCTTCATGTAATGAAGTTAGATTGTGTGGAGAAGAAAGTGGGGAGCAGGGCTAACCCATCACTAGGATTATACCTTAAGTAGGTACAGAATCAGGAAAGAGATAAGAGCCTGACAGTCTTTGGTAGAACAGATATTGTTGGGGGCCTCCTTTCACTATATTTATTTAACTTCAGCGAGGCAGCATAGTAGAATGTATAAAGAATTGACCTAAGAACTATGGAAGACTTAGTTTCAAGGCCCATATCTGATAAGTACTACATGTATGAACACTAGGTGAGACCCTTAACCTCTGAATATGTGGGGCAACCTTCTTTTTTTAATAAATTAATTAGTTTTTAATTTTCAACATTCATTTTTATAAAATTTCGAGTTCTAAATTTTTCCCTTTCCTCTTTTCCCCCCACTCCAAGACGGCATGCAATTTGATGTAGGGTATACATGTACAATCAAATTAAATTTATTTCCATAATAGTCATGTTGGGAAAGAAGAATCAGAAAAAATCAAAGAACCACAAGAAAGAAAAAAAAAAGAAAATACTATGCTTCAATCAGAATTCAGATTCCGTAGCTTTTTGGATGTGGATAGCAAGAGCTACTTTTTAAAAATCTAAGTTACAAAGTAATTGATTTGGGAATCTGCCTTGATATAGGCAGCTCTCTCACAAGGAGCAGACTGCATCAATAGTTTCAGGTAAGCAACAAATAAATACATGCACACACACCTGCCTATACTATGGATTTCATCCGCACTGAGCATACATTTAGAGGGTTCTGGTCTCCATTAATAAAATATAGGAGGCTTTCACAGACTCTCCCAGAATGTGTGGGAGAAGTCCGGGTCCCAATGAATGAGTGTGTGAGAGCCTGATTTTCACCAGACATTTGTAGGTGAAGCCCCCAAATCAGTGATAAAGTACAGGAAGAAATCAGCTGCTCTGAAGAGTTTGAATGGTCCCAGATACTGAGAAACCAGTGCAAGATTCCTCCCTCCTTTTTTCAGTTTTCCTTGCATAGATGTGGGGGACTCAAGACCAGAGTTATTGTGGTAGCTGTTTCACAACCAGTTCTTTCCAGGGAGAAAAATTTTATACTCATTACATTTTTAAGTTTAACCTTTATTATTAGCATTTTCTCCATAACTTTCTTAAGTCTACACACTCTTAAAAAGCAACAACAAATTATGCCCTAGTTAGTAGCATTTGTATATTTCTCAGATGTAAGTGCTCACACTGATAATTTAATAATCAGCTCTTGCAAAGGAAAGTTTGAGATGGCTCCAGCAGACTCCTGCTAAAGTACCACTAAGCATAGCCAGGAAGGATCCAGTGCCCACACACAGAAGAGGTATAAAAACGGAACTGAGCCTATTTATCAACCCATGTGTGGGTGCCATGTTTATGTATTCTGGAGCCTATTTGGATATGTATAGGCATAGTAGATATCAAATAAGGCCCACCCTGTCCCTGATGTACAAAGTATGTACATTCACATTAATAGACCAGATCAGTTGGAGAGTAAAAGACTATTTTTTCCAGTCTGTGCCAGTAAAACATCTTGGGATTATTCAGATTTAGACTCCCAAAATCTAAACGATTCTCTATATTTCCAGTCCTGTCCTAGGGATCAGGATGGGAGGATGCCCATAGGGTTCTGTCCCTTGGGTTCCAGTGCAAGCTTCACAAATTGCACTTGCAATTTGGAGAGATGAGGGAAATAAAAGCCAATTGAGGCCTGTATAACAAACCAAAGTGCAGGGGGCACCCTCAGGATAGGTTCCTAGTTTCAAAGGTTTAAGAGGATCATAAAGAAGACCAGGCAGAATAGGCATTACCATTCTCCCTGGGAGAAAAGAGTCCTAGGTCTGCAGCAAGACTTGTGAAAATGTGGGATGATTTTTATGGGACTATTTCATTTAGGACCTTGCCTCTGTTTTCTCTTCTAACATAAAATCCTTTTAATCAAAATATGGCTCCTATTCCTATATTTAAGGACTGCAAAGCACTTCCCAACAAGAACTCTATAAGGTAAGTATGAAAAATATTCTTTTCCCTTTTTACAAAGGAGATAACCATTGCCCAGAGAATTAAATGACTTGTCAACGACCATAAAATTTCTAAGTTCCAGACCTAAAACACCTAACCTAGGTTTTTAGGATCTGAGAGTTGAACTGAACTCTGCTACCCTGACTATTATTCATGAATAACAGTGAGAGCAAATGTGGGCAAAGATGGTCACCACTAGAAAATTACAAGGAGACAAATTTTGGCCCAATCTGAGCAAGAAATTTCTAACGACTGTTGTCAACACTGGATATTTGAGTTCACATACAGAGCTCAAAGTCACGGGAAGAATTTACACAGAAGCTAATTATATCTTCATAATGGCAGAGTAGAGCCACTAGGTGGTGCAGTGGATACAGCATTATGCTTAGAATCAGGAAGGTCTGAGTTCAAATCTGCACTCAGACATTCACTAACTGTATGTCCCTGGGCAAACTGTTTAAGCCTTAGCTCCTCAACTGAAAAAGAAAATGGTGACACACTAGAGAAGAAATAAAAAATCACTCCAGTATCTTTGCCAAGAAAACCTCATGGACTTTGTCCATGGGGTCATGTAGAGTCAGAAATGACTGAACAACAACAAATGGTATAGTAGCACTTCCCATATGGAGGGTGAAGGTGAGAGTTTAACTGGATGATGTTAAGTATACCTCCAATTCTGAGACTGTGATATGATAACCCAGGACAGAAAAAAATGCTAGGCATTAATGGAGTGAGGCCTCCTGATTCCAGGGAACCAAGGAAGTTGAGAGAATCCTAAGGATCCCTCCTAGAAATGAGAAACCACTAAGTACCAGTTGTTTCTTGGCCATTTTTCCTCTGATGTCCAAACCAAGAATAAAGAGGAATAGAAAAGGAAGGAGCAGAGGAAAGAAAAATAATAAATGATATTAACAGCAGTCATTTGTATATTTCTATAATTTATTTTTTATATTTCTGTCTTTTATTTGTTACAAAGTAACTTGTTCTCGATAATCCTATGATATAGGTAATATGTTATAGTCCTCATTTTTAAAAAATGAAGAAATTGGAGTCCAGAGATAATAAAATCTTTACTCAGGGTTACAAAACTAAATGGGACAGAGGAAGGGTATAGACTCAAAGCCCGATCTTCTGGCTCTACTTCCAGTGATAGGAAAGGGAGGAAAGGAGGAAAAGAAGAGGCAGGAGGGCAGTGTGTTGGTATCTTCTTATACTCTTACATTAGATTGTGGGGGTGACTCAGTCTCCAACTTTTTTACCTTATTTTTCTGAGCAGTCTTCATCCTTTTTAATTCTAGCTGCCTTGGTATTCAGAACAGGGCTAATTTGAAAGGACACTGATGCATTCTGGTAGTCAGAGAGATGGGTTCTTTTCTTTTCTATGACTCTTCTCTATGACCTTGGCATTAGGATTTAGCTTATTCCAATTATGTAAATGTTAGTTATTATCATTAATGTCGTTATAATTATTAACATTGTTATTACTATTAATTATTCCCTCTTTATCTCCAAACCTACTCTGTGTAATCAAAAGCAAGAGTGACATACCCTTGGGCTGGCTATTTTAGGGAAAACTGGAGTTCCTTTTCTCTAGACATGAGAACTCTGTTTCATGAGGTGTCACAGAGACAGAGAAGGTCTAGCTGTATCTAGACCATGAAATATGCCTTTTCAAGAGACCGTTTTGTTGACTTAGCTCTTTCCCCCTCCCCCATTGCCATGTCTAGCCTACTGCTGCCCTTTCATGACTCCCAAGAATTCAATATCCTCTTTCTAATGCTATCTGTTTTGACAGTCAAGTTAAACTTGATTAATTGCCACTTCTTCATTAAAGTCAGTTAATTATCATTTATTAAGTGCCTACTTCATACCAGCTACTTTACAAATATTATCTTTATCTCAGATCTGCACAGCAACACTTGGAATTGGTGCTATCATTATCCTCACTTTACAGTTAAGGAAACTGAAGCACACAGAGGTGAAGTCACATAAATATTTCAGGATGGATTTCACTCTGGGCCCAGTGCTCTGTCCACTGTACCACCTAGCTTGCCTTTTCAGTATGGTAGAATGTCCCCGAGCTTGTGCCCTCCTGAAGTAGTAGCCTTTGGAACTTTGGTCACACTTCAGTGACGTATTGGAGTAGTAATTTTGTAGAAGTTCATTTACATACAAAACTAATGCAAAATATTTGAAAGGAGGGGAGAAATTAGTAACTGGTGGGAAGGATAGGTAAAGGTTTCATATAGAAGGTAGTAATTGAGCTGAGTTTCACAGAGGAAGGGAGTGAGTACATTCCAGCTGTGGGGGGGGGGGGGGTAGCCAGTGAAAAGGCACTGATATGCAAACCATTCCTGTGGGAAATAATATTCCAGTATTACTGGATTGTAGAGTACATGAAAGGTAATAAAGTTTAAAAAGAATTTAATATGTGGGATATGATAAAGAGCATCAATTTCAAAACAAGGAATTTTCTATTTGATCCAGAGAGATAATAATAAGGAATCACTGGAGTTTTGTGAATAGGGAAGTGTCATGATCTGACCTTCATTTTAGGAAAATCATTATAGCAGCTAAGGAATGAATTGGAATTGGGAGAGATGTGACAGGGAGAATAATTAGAAGCTTATTGCATTATTGTCCATTTTTGAGGTGGTAAAGACTTGTACTAGGGTAGTGACTTTGTGAGTGAAGAGAACAGATGCAAGAGATCTTATGAAGTTAGAAATAATAAAATGCGGCAACAGATTGGATATGTAGGAGGAGTGAGAGTGAGGAGTTTGGGATGGTTTTCAAAGATAATGAGTTCTGTTATTGACTTGTTGAGTTTGAAATGTTAAGATATTCATTTTGAGATGTCAAAAATGATAGTGGTATCCTTAGCACTCTGTCCACTTCAAAATGATCTTTATTGAATTCATTACAAATAGATGCTATTCATCCAACATCACTTGGACCCTCAATGCTGCACAATAATCCTTGTAATTTTCTGTTACTGACTCTATCAAATCTGCAAAACAACTGTTTTAAAATGTCTTTTCTAACTTCAAACATTCATGTCTTTCCAATATTCACTCACATATGATGACTCTTACTTACTGAGACAGAATTCATTTACTGATCCATAAAATCCCAGACTTCTCTCTATTCCTTTTTCTATACTTCATCAGCTTCTCTCCCCATGTACTGGTTTCTTCTAGTAAGTCTTAACATTACATTTTTAAAATTTCTGTCTCTGCTTCCTAGTAAATGTATTATCTTTTCTGTTCTCAATATTAATATAAAATTTATGAGTAGTCTACTTTACTGTCTTTATTTCCTTACTACCAATGCATAAATTAAAATATTACAATCTCATATGCCTGCACTTTTGTTGTTATCCAGTCATGTCTGACTCTTTGTGATTCTGTGGACCACAGAACACCAGGCCTTTCTATCCTCTACTGTCTCCTGAAGTCTATTCAAGCTCATATCCATTGTTTTCATGACACTATCTGTCCATCTCTTCCTGTGCTATCTCCTGCTTTTGCCTTCAATCTTTCCCAAATAGCATCTTTTCCAATATGTCCTGTCCTCACATTGTGTGACCAAAGTATTTAAACTTCAGCTTTAGTTTTTGATCTTCCAATGAATATTCTGAATTAATTTCTTTAAGTATTGACTAACTGATATTCTTCCTGTCCAAGGGACTCTCACAATTCTTTTCCAGCACCACAACTTGAAAGCATTGATTCTTCAGTGCTCAGTTTGCCTTATAGTCCAATGTTCACAGTCATACATTACTACAGAAAAAAAATACATAGCTTTGACTACACAGATCTTTGTTGGCAAAGTCATGTCTTTGCTTCTTATTATTCTGTCATGAATTGCCATAGATTTCCTTCCAAGGTAAATGGGTATTTTAATTTCATGGCTGCAGTTGTGCAATGACCTTTGATCCCAAAAATATAAAATCTTACACTACTTTCATTTCTTCTTCCTCTATTCACCAGAAAATGGTGGAACCATGTTAAGCATCAGTGCAGGTTTTACATTTTCTTCTTTCACACTCATCGAGAGGCTTATGATTTTTCACTTTCTATATAACTGGTGTCTGAATTATATTACTAAAATTTCTCTCTTACATGACGAGGATATCCTCCTCAGTTACCACATCCTACTTATTTTCCTGTCCTCTTCTTCGAATATTCTTCTACACTTGCCAATGTGGACTCTCCTTTCTTATTATGCTTTTATCTTTTCAGCTTCCAGAAAAAGTCCTTTCATTTTTACCTTCTTATTTTTCTGACCACAATTATGTCCCTGTTTCTTATATCATATTCTCCTTACGTCACTTAAATGTGGGTGTACCTTGTATTAGTCCTTTTTTCTTTCTCTTTACCCTCCATTGCTGATTTCATCTTGAAATTTATGGCATTAGACATCATCTTCATGGAGATAATTCTCAGTTCTGTATTCACCCTGAATCTCTCTTCCAGATACTCAGTCCCATATTTAAAATTTCTTGTTGGAGATTTCCAGTTAGATGGCCAACCAGCACCTCAAATTTAATATGTCCCAAACTGAATTCTCCTTTTCTTTCCCAAAGCCTTTCTTTTCCCTAAGAATGGAAATTAAGAATAGGAGGGAGAACAAAGCTTAAAATTTATAGTGACAAGACAAAAGGTTTTTGGTATTTTTTAGGATAGGAAACATAACTGTAGTTAAAGTTAAAGAACTTATACAGTAAAAGATAATAAAAAATATTGTGTAAATAATGGGATGATTATTTAAGCAAGGTTACTGATGAGTTTTGGAGTGGAATAGCCCAAGGGTAGAGATGGAAAGGATAGCTTGGGTAATGAAGAAAATGAAATCTTCCTCTCATACTGGAGGAGAAGGGGAAAATAGTGAGCACTGTGAGAGGGAAGGAAGAGAGGAGTTGAGTGAGTTCTCCACTCCATCAGGATGATCTCTTTTCCTATTTCAAGGTTCAGATGCTAGGATCCAAGAGAAAGCTAAACCTCATAACCCACACCATAATGTTGCCCAGCAATAGCTCCTCAACAACTGAGGTCTCTGAGTTCCTCCTGAACTGCTTTGTCAGATCTCCAAGTTGGCAGCGCTGGCTCTCCTTTCCCCTGAGCCTACTTTTCCTCCTGGCCATGGGTGCCAATGCCACCCTCCTAGTCACCATTCGGTTGGAGGCCTCTCTACATGAGCCCATGTACTATCTGCTCAGCCTGCTCTCCCTGCTGGACATTGTGCTCTGCCTCACTGTCATCCCTAAGGTCCTGCTCATCTTCTGGTTTGACCTCAGACCCATCAGCTTCTCTACCTGCTTCCTCCAGATGTACATCATGAACTGTTTCCTGGCCATGGAGTCTTGTACCTTCTTGATAATGGCATATGATAGATATGTTGCCATCTGCCACCCGCTTCGCTACCCATCCATTATCACTGATCAATTTGTTGCCAAAGCTGCCATTTTCATAGTGGCCCGGAATGCTCTTGCCACTGTGCCCATCCCTATTCTCTCAGCTCGACTACACTACTGTCAGTACAATGTCATTGAGAATTGTATCTGTGCCAACTTGTCAGTGTCCAAACTCTCTTGTAATGATGTTACAATTAACCGTCTCTACCAGTTTGCAGCGGGATGGACAATGCTAGGTTCTGACCTCATCCTCATCTTCCTCTCCTATTCCTTCATTCTTCGAGCTGTGCTGAGGCTTAAGGCAAAGGGGGCCGCAGCCAAGGCCATGAGCACTTGTGGCTCTCACTTCATCCTCATCCTCTTCTTCAGCACCATCCTGCTGGTCTTTGTTCTCACTCATGTGGCCAAGAAGATGGTCTCTCCTGATGTACCCATCCTACTCAATGTCCTGCATCATGTCATCCCTGCAGCTCTCAATCCCATTGTCTATGGAGTCCGGACCCAGGAGATCAAGCAAGGCATTCTGAAGTTACTGAGGAAGGGTCTGTGAAAGAGGAACGAGGGAGGATTTCTTGCATATATGGGATATTATGGCTCAAGGATCAACAACAGGAGGAGGACTTCAAAGCAGAATCCCAATCCCAGGCCTTGTCCCAGCTAGAACATGCTTCGACACCATCATCTGGCCAATGGTCTTTCCAATAGTTCCTTTAGCTTTTTCTCCTTACTCCTTTCCATCCCTTTGAACAAATATAGTCTATACAAGACTTGGGTCCTTTATAGGCTCAGTAAGAATTCATTCTTGGACGAGCATTTCCTTGCATTTCACTTTAGTGAAATGTTACCTTATTGTTCCTAGGATAAGTGGAATAAGGTTAAATGAAGGGAATGAATGTTGCCAAAGGATAATGGACATAGCACCCTTAAATGTAGTGAAATGGAGGGAGGAGCGCAAGGAATTAGAGGTGGGCAATAAGGAAATTAGTTTCTCTAATTAATGCTTGTACTTGTTCACTTAATATGTAACCATCTTTTCATCTCTAAATCATCTCTCCAGATATTGCCCTGTGTTCTGCTTCTTCCATTTGTATCATGATAGCCCAGAGGAAGGACTCAGTGAAATCCAGTCAAGACTGGATTTCCACGTGCTCCATTCCATGTAAATTTTCCATCTTACTTGTACTAATGTACAAAAGAGTATGGGGGGGGTGGTGGGTAGGTGTCACAGTGAATAGATTACCAGCCCTGGAGTCAGGAGCACATGAGTTCAAATCTGGCCTCAGACACTTAACACAAAAACTAGCCTCGTGACCTTGGGCAAGGCATTTAACCCCAATAGCCCTCTAAAAAGCAAAAAAAAAAAGAGTGCAGGAATGGAAACAATGTGACTGATTAGACAAAAGTGCATAAGACCTCCATGTAACACAAAAGGGAAAGGAAATTGGAGCTTAGGTATCAACATAAGAGGCCAAGAGCAGTCATAACAGAAGTAAGAATTGGGGGTGGGGGGGGAGGCAGGGAAGAATTAGAACTGATTGTCATGAACAATTTGTGATAAAACAGGCTAAAATTCTACCAACTTTTGATCCTGTTTTCCTTCTTTTGTACTTCCTTTTCTTCTTTTTAGAAGACTAATTTTAGTCAATATCGATATAGTTCTGTTTTTGCTGATTTCCCTCTGCATTACCTTCGTAAGACTATTTCTTTCTATACTTTTTATCCACTGTTTATATAGTCCTGTAATGTTCCATCACATTAATATTTATACATATATGTACATGTGTATTTATATACTTATGCATACATATACAAATACATATACATTATTATTCATTTTCTCATTCCTCACTGGTTCAACACAAATGTTTTCCATTTCTTATTCTTATCATTAGAGTAGATTGGAATGCTTTTGTACAGGTGTGCTCATTTTCATATATATATATATATATATATATATATATATATATGTACACATATTATATAGAGTCTTACTAATGAAATTGATGAATTGAAAGATGTAGGCTGCGGGATGTTATCTTTATTTTGTATTGCTGTATCACTCTTTATAATATTAACATCCATCTGCAATTCCACCAACAGTGTATTAGAGTCACAGCCCTGACATTGGTTCTTATAAATTTTTACTTTTTTAATATTCTAGAGGGTATGAGCAGTATGTATCTGTATATTGTTCTAATTTGCATTTATATGATCATTAGAAAATTTGAATATACTCTCCAACTATCATAGATTTAGAGTGACAAGTTCCTTAAAGGCCAACTAGTCCAGTCTCTTCATTTAACAGAGATGTTTTCTCAGGTGATTATTAGCAGTTTGTATCTCCTCCTTTGTAAATTGTCTAATCACACTCTTTTACCATTGTTCTGTTAGGCAGTCTGTATTATTAATCTTGTAAATATGTTTTAAATCCTTATAGGTCTTAGATGCCAGGCATTATCTGATGAATTTACTGCAAATATTTTACCATATGTGATTTTAAAATGTTCAGAAGTTTTGAAAAATTATTTTAAAAGTTCAGTTTTCACATATAAAGTCATGCTCCTTTTAAAAATTCTGTTAGACTGTTGTGAATTGAGAGAAAAGAGAATTTTATAGCAACTACTAGGGAATAATACACACACACACACACACACACACACACACACACACACACACCCAGAGAGTTGGATACAGAAATACATTTCACTAAAACTGGAAATAGGAGGAAAAGGGAAGAAGAGAGGGGTGTGGGCGAAATAGGTGAGAGACTAGATAAAAGAGGGATTGGCCCTGAGCAGAAGAATATTTATAGCAACTCTTTTTGTGATGACAAAGAATTCTGAAGGCATGCTCATAAATTGAGGAATGGTCAAGCAAGTTATGGTGTATAAATGTCATGAAATACTGTTCTGCTATAATACATGGTGAAAGTGAGGGTTTCAGGGAAAACTGGGAAGTCTTTGCTTTTTGGAGGGGGGAAGGTAGGGCAATTGAGGTTAAGTGACTTGCCCAAGGTCACATGGCTAGTTTTGTGTTAAGGGTCTGAGGTTGAATTTGAACTCAGGTCCTCCTGGTTCCAGCACTGGTTCTCTATTCACTGCGCCGCCTAGCTGCCCCCAAACTGGGGAGTGTCATATGAAAGAATGAATGCAGAGTGAAATGAGCAAAACTGGAGGACAATTTATATAATATCAATATTGGAGAGACAAACAATTTTGAAAGACTTAGACTCTGATCACCTTAGTGCCATACCATGATTCCAGGGGATTAATGAAATATGCTGCCTGCCCTCACCCCTGCCTCCTTATAGAATGATGAAGGACCGAGAGATCAGAGTAAGAATTTTTTATATGTCCAATGCAGATATTTGTTTTGCTTCATTATACATGGTTTGTATAAAATTTTTTTGCTTTTATTTCTTTTTCCAACATGGAAGGGAATGGGAAAGAAGGACGTTCACTCATCAAAAATGTATTTTTTTTAAAGGACAGGAGAAGTGACAAAGAGACCAAGAGATTGTAGGAGAGAGACAGAGATAAAAAACAAAGATATTACTAGTCAGGAAAGGAGGAGCGGAGAAACAAATACAAGAACAAACAATACATTTTAGTTCACCTCGCTAATGAAAGTTCAGAATTAGGAGTCCAATTAACCATCCAATTAAAAAAAATTATTTCTGGCAGGGTCTGGAAACTGTGTTCCACACATACATCTAATTCCATCCCATTTCATGCATCCAATAATAAATTCCCATCAAAATGAGCAAAATAACAACTACAAATGGCAGTCTCAAAACCCATGTATGAGAAGGACTTTCCTTCCAATTGGCTAAAAATAGACACAATGATAAGTAAAAACTATTACTTGTAAGCTAATGATACAGACTTAATGGGGATTCAGTGGTCAGATTTTTCAGAGCTATAGAGGTTAAATTCATCAGGGCTGCAAGAGTCATATTTACTAAGGTGGATGAGTCTGCATAAGGAGTGTCAGCATCAACAGGCTCTGTTGAGAGGGGAGAAAAGGCATCAGGGATAAAAGACTTAAAGAGAGACATCTGCCATGATGGAACAGAAGCATCTCCTCTGAGCAATGATGTATAAACTAGGGGAAAAGGTTTTACTTTTATGTCCAAAGAGCATTTCATAGGTAGATATATGTAATACATGTAAGTAGATACCTACTTCATAGATAGAAGAAAGCAAGGGGAAGGACTCAACCACTTAAGATGGGATTTTGAGCAGTTTACCAATAAGGGATTTGAACTCTTTATTCACACATTCAATTTGGCCAGAGTTCTAGGGATCACTAGGTGTATGAAATTTATGAGAAATCCCTAAAGTAGAATAGATTTGAGAGAAAACAGAACCTGCAGAATGAGAGCCGTGGTCAGAAACTGAGCAGAGAGACCATATCTAGTTATTATCTTTTAAAGAAACATTTTGCTGGAGAGGCAGCTGTGGCCTTAAAGGCAGGAAAATCCTCCCCCCAGTGAGTAAGTTCATCAACAATCTCAAGACAAACTCAATAATGACCTGCTTTAGACATGTTAATAAAGTAAATCTGTAAATATTCAAAAGGGGAACAAGCTAAGGGGTGAACACCAAAAGTCATATTTCTAAAAGATTGTTGGTTAAAAGCTAGACAAGTAGGGCATGATGCATAAATTAGGGATGCAACAGAAGTGATACCGGAGCAACTCATCCCCTTATATTGTGTCTACAATTCTCTGTGTGCCATAATGGCCTCCTTTATGTACAAAAAGACGTACTTGGTGATAGAAATTCCTAGGAAGGAACAGTTTACCATCCTCAGTCACCCAGACCTCAGAGACCTGTTTTGTCTTACATGACTTTTTCCATTTTTCCACTTCAGAATTGTCATAGTGAAGAGGATGCTATTGTTCAGTTGTCAAAGGAAGAAAAAAGAGATGGTCCTTTCTTTTTACTTTTTCTGTTTTGAGATGGTCCTTTCAAAGAAGAAAACTTTGTAGTTTCATCTGTTCTGTTATTGCCACAAGAAACAACGTGAATTGTTTGCACCTTGAGAGTGCACAGAACAGCAGACAATAATTAAAGCCTTAGGTAGATGAAAGCTTGAAAGACTTTTAATGAATTTGGCATTAGTAAGAACATTTCCTGATACAGTAAGAAAACCTCTCTCCAACCATAGCTTTTCAATTGCATGACAGAACCCAAAAGGATAGTGGGAGTCAGTATAAATAGTAGCACTTTTACTGGCAGCAAAGTGGTTTGCCTGTGATTAAGGGAAACTTAGGCACAAAAGTACAAGCATAATCCATTTATTGGTAAGGCCAACAGCTACCAATAATAGAAGTCAATAATCCCTCAGTAATCAAAGACCCATCTGTACAATCAGAGCATCCTTTTATACAGTCTGCTTATATACGTTCTTTACATAATGTCAATTGGTGCCAACTAAACTAAAATGGTGATTGGTCCAAAATTATGTTTATTAGAAAAAGGCATCTTCCAGAGCCCATGGTAACAGGGACACAGAGTCAACATCCTTGGAAAATCCCCAGTGCCATACTCCCCTAAACTACAAAAAAATCATCTCATGACCAGGTTGAATCATCCTCCATTTATCTCCTTTTTCTCCTTCATGAGGCAGGTTCACTCGAAGTGACATGCACAATCTCCTATCAAGTATCATGCTACGAAGGCTTATAAAAATGTTCTAAATCTAAGACTTCAGAAATTGGCTGCAATAGTTACTGCTGTGATTAATAAAATTCTTCACTTCTATTCAATCGATAACCAATTTATTTTTATTTATTTTATTCTGAACTTAAGAAATAAAGCAGGCATTTCCATCATATTGTTGAGTAGAAGAAAAAGGTGATTGCACATGAAATTGCAAATCTATTATGTACAACTTGCTATTACTTTTAAATACATAATAAAGTTATCATGTAACTTCGTTTTTTCTTCCCTCCCATCCACCATATAGTTACCATTAGACATAAATATGTATGTGCGTATGTATACACATATATTATTGCATACATAATAATTTTTATCAGTTCTTTCTCTGTATGCAGATAGCATCTTCATTCATTACCTTTGTTGTTAATTTGAGTTTTAATAATAGTCAAAATTACTTAGTCACTCAAAATTCTTTTAAAAAATTAGTCACTTTTTACAATGCTATCTTCATTCTGCTCATTTCACTCTTCATTATTTCATGCAAGTCTTTCCATAATTTTCTTATCATCAAGCTCATCATTCTTATACCATAGTAATATTCTATCACTGTCATATACCAAAATGTGTTCAGCTATTCCCCAATTCACAGGCATCCCCATAATTTCCAGTTCTTTGTAACCACAAATAGAGCTACCGTCATTAAAAAAAACAAAAACATATAGGTCCTTTTCCTTTTTCCCTAATCACCTTTGTAAACAGAGCTAGTAGCGGTATTGCTGGGCCAAAGGATATATGCAGTTTCATAAATCTTTGAAAATACCCCCAGATTGCTCTCCAAAATGAGTGGATCAGTTCACAGTTTCACCAACAGTGAATTAGTGTTACAGTCTTTCCATATCCCCTCCACCTTTGTTGCTTTTCTCTTCAATCATTTTAGCCAATATGACAGGTATAAAATGATATCTCAAGGTAGTTTTAATTTGTTTTTCTCTAATCAATAGAGCTTTTTGGTTAACTATTAATTATTTTGATTTCTTTGGAAATAAAATTCCAATTTCATTGGGAAATCGTTCATAACCATTGGCCACTTATCAATTGAGAAATGACTCATTTTTTTAACAAATGCTTTATTAATTTCTGGTTTACATCATTCATTTCCTCCAGATTTTGAGTTACAATTTTCCCCCATTTTCCCCTCCCCACCACCCCAAAATAGCAGTCCCACAAGATATCCCCTCATCCAATCTGCTCTCTCCCACATCTTCTCCCATACCCCCTTTGACTTTACTATTAGGGCGAGGTGAGTCTCTGTGCCCCAGTGCCTGAACATCTTATCTCCCAATTACATGCAAAATAGTATTAATAATAGTATTTATATATATTTGAAATATTTAATTTTAAAACCTTGAATTTCAGATCCATTCCCTTCCTCCTTTGTCACCCATTCCCTCTGGGAAGATAAGCAATTCAGTATGTGTTGTACATGTATAGCTATGCAAAACATTACCATAGTAGATATATTGTAAAAGGTTGCTTATAATTCCCTCCCACCCATCCCACCCCCCACCTGGTCCATTCCCTACTTTGATCCTGTCCCTCTTCAATAGTGGGTACTTCCAACTTCCCCTCCCCCTAGAATGCCCTCCCCTCCATCATCCCTCCTCTCATTCCCCTTCCCCCTACTCTCCAGCAGGGTGAGATATCCCATTTAGTATGTATGTCATTCTCTCCCTGAGCCAAATTCAATGAGAATATGGTCTTGCCTTTTTGCCTTCCTGTTCTTAGCCTCCCCTGCAGCCATTTCCCCTTGCTTCTTCTACATGAGATAGTTTACCCTAGCCTGTCTCTCCCCATCTCCTCTTGCCACTTTCCTCTCTCACCTCATAACTTCACCCCTTAAGTATCATCCCTTCCCAACAAATTCAACCTGTGCCCTCCACCCCCCCGAAATGACTCATTCTTATAGAGGTGACAAAGTTCTTTATATATTTGGGATTTGACACCTTTATCAAGAGACTGTATTTTCCCCAATTTTCTGCTTTCCTTCTTATCTTGGCTATATTGGGGTTTTTTTGAGTTCAAAATTGGCCTCAGACACCTGACATACTTACTTGTCATGTGACCTTGGGCAAGTCACTTCACCCCAATTGCCGTTTCTTAGCCACTCCAAAAAAAAAAGCAAAAATAACCAAACTTTTTAAATTTCATCTAATGGAAATTATTCATTTTGTAACTCCAATGTTCTCTCTTTTTTATTCAAAACTTGCTTGCCTATCCAAAAGTCTGATATGTAATATGTTTCATAGTCTTTAAATCTTGTCATAGCATTTCCCTTTGTATCTAAGTCATGTATCCATTTTGACCATATCTTGGTAAATTGTGTAAGATATTTGTCTATTCCCAATTTTAGCTAGACTCTTTTCCAGCTTTCCCAACAATTTTTTACCAAATAATGAATTCTTATCCCCAAAACCTAAGTCTTTACACTTGTCAGACATAAGGTTACTATAGTAATTTGCTGCTGTAAATTGTAAGTCTCCTCTATTCCACTGATCTGCCTTTCTATTTCTTAGCTAATACCAGAGAGTTTAAATAGTTACTGCCTTACAATTTAATTTAAGATCTGGTTCCGCAAAACCTCCGTCCTTTTAGTTCCTTTGATATTCTTGAAGTTTTGTTCTTCCAAATGAAATTTATTATCTTTTCTAACTCAGTAAAATAATTTTTGGTGGCTTAATTGAGAAGGCATGGAGTGTATCAATTATTTTAGGAAACGTCAATTTTTTTTATACTGGCCCTGGCTACCCATAAACAATTCATATTTCTCCAGTTATTTAATCTGATTTTATTTGTGTAAAAAGTTTTTCATTTATTTTTGTTCATATACGTCTTGGGTTTGTTTTGGTAGGGTATACTCCCAGATATTTTAAGCTTTAAATAGTTTACAGTTATTTTAAGTCGAGTGGCTATTACTATTTCTTCTTTCAAGGTTTGCTTATGATATATCGGAATGCTGATGATTTATATAGATTTATTTTATAGCTTGCTAAATTGCTCAAATTATTAATTGTTTTAATTAACTTTTCAGTTGAGTCTTTGGGCTTTTCCAAGTATATCATCATATTTTTTGCAAAAAGAGATAGTTTTAGTACTTTGTTTCCTATTGTGATTTCTTCTATTTGTTTTTCTTCCCTTATTACTATTCTTAGAACTTCCAACACAATTTTGAATGATATTAGTGGCAATGGGCTTCCTTGGTACTGATCTTATTGAGATGACTTTCAGCTTATTCCTATTACAAGTAATGCTTGATTATGATTTTAGGTAAATGTTTTTTTTTAATCAATTTAAAGAAATATCTACTTATCCCTACATTTTCAAGTGTTTTTTTATTACTACTTATTTTATTAATGATGGCTACTTTTTATATAGTACTTTATGTTTTATAAACTCCTTTACAAATATTATTGCATTTTATACTCTCAACAGCCAAAGGAGGTCGGTGCTATGAATATAGCCATTTTACAGATGAGGAAACTGAGGCAGACAGGGTTAATGGATTTGCTAATCTATATGAAGATATTCTGGATAACAAACAGAAAGAGGAAAATTATGTGGACTGAGTAAGAGAAAGCCCATCAGAATAATTGGATTTAAATTAGCCTTTCAATGAAAAGCCTCCATAAACGGTAAAACATTTTAGTTTTTCCTAACCTCAGAGAATAAACTTCATGATTACCTTTTACTGGAACTATAAAATAGCTAAAACATTATAGTATTAGCAAAGAAAAATCAGCAACAATAACAATTGTGAGCCTTCTTCTCCCCCCCGAGAGGGAGATTAGGATTTTGTTTTCTGTTTGATGAGATGAGAAGATAAAGAGTATTAATCTCTTTTATAACAGAATATAACAGAATATTTTTGGTGTCTGCAGTGCTAATTCTGGTGTCAACAAGCAATAGGTATATTCAATTTTTTTTTAATATTTGAAACATTTAATTTTAAGACCTCGAATTTCAGATCCATTCCCTTCCTCTCTTGTCACCCATTCCCTCTGGGAAGATAAGCAATTCAGTATGTGTTGTACATGTATAGTATGCAAAACATTACCATAGTAGATATATTGTAAAAGGCTGCTTATAATTCCCTCCCACCCATCCCACCCCCCACCCGGTCCATTCCCTACTTGATCCTGTCCCTTTTCGATAGTGGGTACTTCCAACCTCCCCTCCCCCCAAGAATGCCCTCCCATCCATCATCCCTCCTCTCATCCCCCTTCCCCCTATTCTACTGCAGGTTGAGATATCCCATTTAGTATGTATGTCATTCTCTCCCTGAGCCAGATTCAATGAGAATGTGGTTTTGCCTTTTTGCCTTCCTGTTCTTCCCCTCCCCTATAGCCACTTCCCCTTGCTTCTTCTACATGAGATAGTTTACCCTACCCTGGGCTCAGGTATCCTTGCTGCCCGCTGTGCTGCCCAGAGCGCTGCACTGGTCCTTCCTGCAGGGCTGCTGGGCTGTCCTCAGCGGGAGGTTAGCTTCTCTGTGTCGTTCTGTGGGTGCTGGGGCTCCAGAAGTTGTTCAGAGTCCCCTTTTACATAGTTTTGAGGTGATCTGGGGGAGAGTGCTTTGGACCTGCTGTTTCTACTCCGCCTTCTTCTTCAAGTGTTTTTAAAAGAAATGAATGTTTAACATTTCAAAAGCTTTTTTCTGAATCTATTGATCTAATCATATGACATATTACTTTTATTATTTATAAATGAAATCCATTTCACAATACTCTTTGACCCTGAGATTTCTACTACTAAACACATACCTCAGGGAGGTAAACAAGAGAAGAAAAAAGACCTATATAAGTAACAGCAAGCACCTTACCATACCAGGCCAAATCTCACAACTTGTCCCATAAATGAGCCCCAAAGCAAAATCTCACCTTCTTCAGGGTCAGATGACATCACAGCCTTCGTGACCCACTGCCTAATTGCAAAGTATCAAAAGGTATCCACCTTCCTGAAAAACATGCCTCCCCCCAATCAAATCGCTCCTATTGGGTTCCACTTGAGGCCCGCTAAGGGGCAGGGAAGATCTTCAAATTCCCTAGGCCTATTAAAGGGAAGGAAATATCTTCAAATTTCCTTACTATTACAATATGTTCCAAAATATTTATAGCAGTACTTTTCTTAGTGACAAAAGACTGGAAACAAATTAGATGCCCATCATTTGGGAAGTGGCTAAATGACTCGTGGTATATGAATGTAATAGTTATAACCATGTGGCAAAAACTGATATATTTGGCAAATATGAAAAGCATGGGAAGATATCTATGAACTGATACAAAATGAAGAAATCCAAATAAAAGAGATATACTTATTTACTATATCAATGTAAATGAAAATAACAGAAAATCAATTAAAATTGAATACTGTAAAATTGTAATGAACAAATTTGACCCAAAATAAGAAATGTTATGTGGTACTGGGTAGATTATGGAAGGGAAATATCACCTGTGCTCTCAAACACAATTATGTCATTGCATGTTTTGTTTTTAAGTCATTGTTACTAGGGATGACCCACTGTATAGGAGGAAGTATATATTAGGAAATCAAGTGGTATAAAAACAATTAATGAGAATAAAATAATTTTTAAATTAAAATTTCATACTTTTTCTGTTGAATGCCAAAACCATAGATAATGGGATTGAGAACTAGAGAGATTAGGTGCTTCAAGAAAAAAATGGAATTATATTTTAGCAAATAGCTTAAGAGTTATGATTATGTAGATTAATTATCATAAGATAATCATTTTAAAACTGGAAGTTTTCATTTTGACCCCCTCGTTTTTCTCGTGAGGAAAAACAAAGTCAGGGAATGATAGTGAGTGTCTGAAGGTCACAAAGGTAGCAGAAAATATAAAGCACAACATCATAGACTTATAACTGAAAGGGCCTCAGAGGCCAACTAGTCTGGCACCAACATTTTATTGATGAGAAAACAGAGGCCCAAGCAGGCTAAATGATTTGCCCAGCTTTACATAGGCAGTTGTCACAGAGGCAAAACATGAACCCAGTTCCTCTGACTCCAAAGCCACCAAAGATCTCCATGCTACCTCCCTAATGCAGTGTTCGTATGTGCACAAAGAGGGCTAAATGACGTCAAAGAAATAATGTGAAAAGATTGAGGACAGTTGAAAATGAGGGATAGTGGATAAATATCCGGAGTGTTTCATTGGTGTTCTGAGGGTTGGATAAGGGCAGCTAGATGCTACAATGGATAGAATGTAAGGAAGACCTGAGTTCAGATATGATCTTAGACACTTAACACCAACTTATGAACATGAGCAAGTTACTTAACCTCTGTTTGTCCCAGTTTCCTCTTCTGTAAAATGGGGTGATAACAGTACCTACCACCCAGTGTTGCAGTGAGGATCGAAAGAGATAATTGTAAAGTGCTTCACAGTGCCTGGTAAATAGTATGAACTATGAAATGTTAGCAATCATTGTAATGATTATTTTTCATGTAATGTCAAACAAGAGATATGAACAGGAGGTCCCCAGAACAGCAGGTGGCCCTCTGTGAGTCTTTATAGGAGAACAAAGACAACAGTTTCCCAGAAAGAGAAGGCATTGACATGCATTGAGTTTTGCGTCATTGAGATCTCCCTTAAGTGAAATCCCAGAATCACGATCTCCAGTCATTCTGACCTATACCTTGCCACTGGACTTGGACTCTGGAGGAGAGAGCAAGGCTGATAATTTTGCACAGCTCTGCTTCACTTGAAGCCGATTCACTTTAAAGTCAAGACATCATCTTCCTGATATCACCTGTTCTCTTCAAGAACAAACTGAAGAATGAACGGCAATCTGTGAACCCCTAGGCAATCCTGTAAGTCCCCAAGGAATCCCAGGGGAAGAAACTCCATGGCTCTGTTCACCCACCTATTAGTCTGCATCTTTGGCTCTGTCTCCTGGGTGGCCATCAATGGACTCTGGGTAGGGCTGGTACCTACCCTCCTACCTCACAATCATCATCCAGATAGCCAATGTGGGGCCCCTTCTCATCACCCTGCTCCACTGATTCTGGCCTGCCTGCCTCCCTGAGGACCCAGTCATCTATGTTGTGCTGGCTCTGGGCACGACTGCCTGCCTCCTCTTTGCCTTCCTGTGGGAGAAGACTTCAGTGGTGGCTGGTGTTTCCCATAGCACAGCTTTCCTAGTACTCAACTTCTTCCTGGCCCTCGTGGACTGCACCTTCTCTGTCACTTTGCTGCCCTCTGTCACCTGCCAGCCCAGTACCTCACTTCTTACTTTGCTGGGGATGGGCTAAGTGGTCTCCTCCCTGCTCTGGTGGCTCTGGCCCAGGGCTTGGGGCTCAACACCTGTGACCAATTCACCAACAGCTCTACAACCACTGAGCTACCTAACATCACTAAAGCATCCTTTACTCTTGGCTCTCTAAACATCACTCTGAACCCTGACTTCACCACCAACACCCCTCAGCTGGAGACCTGCTGCCTGACAGCCAACTTCTCCCTTTTTGTCTTCTTTATCCTGCTGAGCCCACCTGCTTTCTCTGGCCTGAATAGGCTCCCTAAGCAGTGGGAATTCTCTACTGAGGATCTCCTGGTCAGCCAGGTGGCTCTCACATCCTTCCAGGTCCAGGAAACCTCAACTGGCAGCATCAACAGAGACAGCTGCCTATCAGTAGCCCTGCCTGTGGCATGGGCCCAATTAGCCTTCATCTATACCCTGGTGGTCTTCACAAATGCCCTCACCAGTAAAATCCTCCCTTCTGTTCAGACTTACTCCTGCATGTCCCATGGTTCTGTGGCCTAAGTCTGTAGTACTTAGTGCCATGGGCAATGCCGTCTCTTGTCTCCTGGCTATGTTCCTACCCAATAGGTCTCTCTTGTGGCTGGGAGTCATCACAGTGTTGGGCACTGGTTTTGGAGCTTACAACATGGCCATGGCTGTCCTGAATGCCTGCTCTCTGATGCAGGGCTCCTGATGGGGAAAAGACATCATTGTTATCTCTTGGGTGCTTTTCACTGGGACCCTGAGCTACATGAAGATGGTGACGTGAGTGCACCTGCATGACCTGAGTCACAGCACCCTCATGTAGTGTGGCGCAGCAGAATAAGTGGGTTCTGCATTTGGGGCAATTCTCCTGTTTCCTCTTGTCAATGTGCTGAACCTTTTTAAGTCAGCTGATGGATCATGCACCAAGACAGATGATCATGCACCAAGACAACTATTATGGGCTGAATTTCACTTGGGCCAGGAAAGCCAAAGCCATGGAGAGTCAACCACATCACCATCCAAGCTTCCCTTGGACACTGGGACCTTCAGACACTGGGACAGACACCTCCAGCTCTCTTCTCCCCACTTCTACTCCCAGAAGGGTTAAAGCTTTCATGATATGAGCCATCAGGGAAGACCCCACTCCTATCTTCAAGAGTCACAGCCACAAATTGCACCATTAGGTAGACAGGACCTTGGTCAGTGTTTTTAGAAACCAGTGTTATTAACTTTGAGATGCATGCTCTACCTCTGGGGAAAATTAGGCTAGTGCACAAGCTAAGTTACCTGGAACCCTGAGAGGTTAAGGAACTTTCCCAGGAGTAAGACATGAACCCAAGTCTTTTGGAGACTTGGTTTCTATCTACTACAACACTCTGCTTTTGTACTTCAAATAAGTTCATGCATTCATTTCTAAGATCAATAAAAACATTTTTCTACTTATTGAATTAAAAAAAAAGAAATCCCAGAATCACTATGGAGAGCTGGATTTGGAATCAGGAAAGCTCATGTTCATGAGTTCAAATCTGGCTTCAGAAACTTACTAACTGTATAACCCAGGATGTCATTTTACCTTGTTTGCCTCAGTTTCCTCATCTGTAAAATGAGTTAGAGAAGGAGATGGCAAATCATTCTAGTTTCTTTACCAGGAAAACCCCAAATGGAGTCACAAAGACCAAGATAGAATAGAACAACAACAAAATTTTATTGCTTATCTAACTGTAAGCTCTATGAGGGCAAGGCTGCATTATCTGCTATATAAAAATCCTGTTTGTCTGCCTAGATGTTGGACTTATAGCTTTGCACATAATGAGTCCTTAAAAGTGTTTTCTGAATTTAAATGGGAATGGACAGTGGTTGTAATATAAGGATGGGAGAAGGGGTGTGCTGGCAAATACTTAACCACCAGCTCCATATGAACAACAACTTTTAAATTTTATTCTGCATTATACATACATTCTCCCTCACTTTCTTAACTCTAGAAAATTAACAAAACAATAAATCAAGCCCTGATTTATAACATTTGCCAATTCTGAAATATAAATACTCACACTGAAAATCTAACAGTTGGCTCTCTGAGTGGTTCAAGCTAGTTCCAGCACAGCTCTGGATGAGGCTAGTGCAAACCTTTATGTAATGAAACTAGATTGTGTAGAGAAAAAAGTAGGGAGGAGATCTAAACCATCACTAGGATTATACTTCAAGTAGGCACAGAATTAGGAAAGAGATAAGAGCCTGACAGTCTTTGGTAGAATAGATATTGTTGGGGGCCTCCTTTCGATACATTTATTTAAATTCAGAAAGGCAGAATAGTAGAATGCATAAAGAATTGACCTAAGAACTATGGAAGACAGTTTCAAGCTCCACATGTGATAAGTACTAGATGCATGACCCTGGGCAAGACCCTTAACCTCTGAGTACAATGGGCAACTTTCCTTTTTTTTTTAATTAATTAGTTTTTAGGTTTCAACATTAACTTTTATAAGATTTTGAGTTCTAAATTTCCCCTCCCTTTCTTTCCCCCACCCCAAGACAGCATTCAATCCGATATTGGCTATACATGCACAATCATATTAAAATAGTTCCATATTAGTCATGTTGGGAAAGAAGAATCAGAACAAAAGGGGAAAACCACAAGAAAGAAAAAAAAAGATAATACTATGTTTCAGTAAGCATTCAGACTCCATAGTTCTTTGGATGTGGATAGCAAAGGCTATTTTATAAACATCTAAGTTACAAAGTAATTGATTTAAGAATCTGCTTTGGTAAAGACAGCTCTCTCACAGGCAGCTGCCTGCATCAACAATTTAAGGTAAGGAGCAAATACACACACACACACACACACACACACACACACACACACACACACCTGCCTATGTTATTGATTTCATCCCCATTGAACATGAGTTTAGAGGGGTCTGGTCTCCATTAATAGAATATACGAGGCTTTCACAGACACTCCCAGAATGTGTGGGAGAAGTCCAGGTCCCAATGAATGAGTGTGTGAGAGCCTGATTTTCACCATACATCTGTAGGTGAAGCCCCCATATCAGTGATAAAATACAGGAAGAAATCAGCTGCTCTGAAGAGTTTGAAAGGTCCCAGATATTGAGAAACCAGTGCAAGATTCTTCCCTCCTTTTTTCAGTTTTCCTTGAATAGATGTGGGAGACTCAAGACCAGAGTAGTTCTGGTACCTGTTAACAACCAGCTTTTCCCAGGGAGAAAAAAATTTATACTCATTACATTTTAAAGTTTAACCTTTATTATTAACGTTTTCTTCATAACTTTTTTAAGTCTAGAAATTATCAACAACAACCACAAATAAAATAAGCCCCGGTTAGTAGCATTTGTAAATTTCTCAGGTGTAAGTGCTCACACTGAAAATTTAACAATCAGCTCTTGCAAAGGAAAGTTTGATATGGCTCCAGCACACTCCTGCTTAAGACCCACCAAGCATAGCCAAGAAGATTCCAGTGGCCATGCACAGAAAAGGTATAAAAATGGAACTGAGCCTATTCAATGACCTTTGTGGGTCACGTTTGTGTGTTTTGGAGCCTATGTGGATATGTATGGGCAGAGCAGATACCAATAAGGCTCACCCCATGTACATTCAATTTAATGGACCAGATTAATCTGAGAGTCAAAGATGGTTTTTCCAGTCTGTGCCAGTAAAATATCTTGGGATTATTCAGATTTAGACTCCTAAAATCTAAATGATTCTTTGTATTTCCAGTCCTGCCCTAGGGATCAGGATGGAAGGATGCCCATGGGGCTCTGTCCCTTGGGTTCCAGTCTAAGCTTTACAACTGCAATTGCAATTTGGAGAGATGAGGGAAATAAAAGCCAATTGAGGCCTGTATGAGAAACCAAAGTGCAGGGGGCACCCTCAGGATAGGTTTCTAGTTTTAAAGGTTTGAGAGGACCATAAAAAAGACCAGGCAGGATAGGCATTACCATTCTCCCTGGGAGAAAAGAGTCTTAGGTCTGCAGCAAGACTTGTGAAAATGTGGGATGGTTTTTATGGGACTTATTTAGGACCTTGCCTGTTTTCTCTTCTAATATAAAATCCCTTTAATCAAAATATAGCTCCCATTCCTATATTAAGGACTTCAAAGCACTTCTCAACAAGAGCCTTATAAGGTAAGTAGGGTAAATACTCTTTTCCCCATCATACAAAGGAGATAACTATTGCCCAGAGAATTAAATGACTTGTCAAAGACCATAAAATTTCTAAGTTCCATACCTGAGACACCTAACCTAAGTTTTTAGGATCTGAGAGTTGGACTTTACTCTTCTATCCCATTTCTGTATTATGTGTGCATAATACTTTGAGCAAATGTGCTCAAAGATGGTCTCCAGTGGAAAATACAAGGAGACAAATTTTGGCCCAATCTGAGCAAGAAATTTCTAATGACATTGTACAACACTGGATATTTGAGTTCACATACAGAGCTCAAAGTCACCTGAAGAATTTACACAGAGGCTAATTACATCTTCATAATGGCAGAGTAGAGCCACTAGGTGGTTCAGTGGATAGAGCACTGGACTTAGAATCAGGAAGATCTGAGTTCAAATCTGCCCTCAGACATTCACTACCTGTATGTCCCTGGGCAAGTCGTTTAACCCTTAGGTCCTCAACTGCAAAAAAAAAAATGGTGGCACACTACAGAAGAAAAAGAAAATCACTCCAGTATCTTTGCCAAGAAAACCTCGTGGACTTTGTCCATGGCATCATGTAGAGTCAGAAATGAATGAACGACAAATGGTATAGTAGGGCTTCCCATTTGGAGAGTGACGGTGAGAGGAGTTTAACGGGATGATATTAAGTATTCATCCAATTCTGAGACTCTGTGATTTGATAACCCAGGACAGAGACAACTGCTAGGCATTAATGGCATGAAGCTTCCTGATTCCAGGGAACCAAGGAAGTTGAGAGAATCCTAAGGATCCCTGTTCTATAGGGCCTAGAAATGAGAAGCCACTAAGTACCAGTTCTTTCTTGGCCATTGTTCCTCTGATATCCAAACCAAGAATGAAGAGGAATAGAAAGGGGAGGAGCAGAGGAAAGAAATAATAATCAATAATAATAATAACAGAAGCTATTTTTCTATTTCTAGAATTTATTTTTTTATATTTCTATCTTTTATTCTTTACAAAGTAATTTGTTCACAACAATCCTATGATGTAGATAGTATGTTATAGTCATCATTAAAAAATAAATGAAGAAATTGGATTCCAGAAATGTTAAAATGTTTACTCAAGGTTACACAACTAACTGGGGCAGAGGAAGGGTATAGACTCAAAGCCCGATCTTCTGGCTCTACTTCCAGTGATAGGAAAGGGAGGAAAGGAGGAAAAGAAGAGGCAGGAGGGCAGTGTGTTGGTATCTTCTTATACTCTTACATTAGGTTGTGGGGGTGACTCAGTCTCCAACATTTTTACCTTATTTTTCTGAGCAGTCTTCATCCTTTTTAATTCTAGCTGCCTTGGTATTCAGAACAGGGCTAATTTGAAGGGACACAGATGCATTCTGGTAGTTGGAGAGGTGGGTTCTTTTCTATGACTCTTCTCTATGACCTTGGCATTAGGATTTAGCTTATTCCAATTATGTAAATGTTAGTTATTATCATTAATATCGTTATAATTATTAACATGGTTATTACTACTAATTATTCCCTCTTTATCTCCAAACCTACTCTGTGTAATCAAAAGCAAGAGTGACATACCCTTGGGCTGGCTATTTTAGGGAAAACTGGAGTTCCTTTTCTCCAGACATGAGAACTCTATTTCATGAGGTGTCACAGAGACAAAGAAGGTCTAGCTGTATCTAGACCATGAAATATGCCTTTTCAAGAGACCGTTTTGTTGACTTAGCTCTTTCCCCCTCCCCCATTGCCATGTCTAGCCTACTGCTGCCCTTTCATGACTCCCAAGAATTCAATATCCTCTTTCTAATGCTATCTGTTTTGACAGTCAAGTTAAACTTGATTAATTGCCACTTCTTCATTAAAGTCAGTTAATTATCATTTATTAAGTGCCTACTTCATACCAGCTACTTTACAAATATTATCTTTATCTCAGATCTGCACAGCAACACTTGGAATTGGTGCTATCATTATCCTCACTTTACAGTTAAGGAAACTGAAGCACACAGAGGTGAAGTCACATAAATATTTCAGGATGGATTTCACTCTGGGCCCAGTGCTCTGTCCACTGTACCACCTAGCTTGCCTTTTCAGTATGGTAGAATGTCCCTGAGCTTGTGCTCTCCTGAAGTAGTAGCCTTTGGAATTTTGGTCACACTTCAGTGACATATTGGAGTAGCAATTTTGTAGTTCATTTACATACAAAAATAATGCAAAATATTTGAGAGGAGGGGAAAAATTAGTAACTGGTGGGAGGCATAGGTAAAGGTCCATATAGAAGGTGGTAATTGAGCTGAGTTTCACAGAGGAAGGGAGTGAGTACATTTCAGCTGTGGGGGAGAGCCAGTGCAAAGGCATTGATAATGCAAACCATTCCTGTGGGAAATAGCAATAGTCCAGTATAACTGAATTATAGAGTACATGAAAGGTAATAAAGTTTAAGAAAACTGGGAAGAAACGTGGGGGATGATAGGTTAAATTTTCAAACAAAGAATTTTCTATTTGATCCAGAGATATCATAATAAGGAATCACTGGAGTTTTGTGAATAGGGAAGTGACATGATCCTACTTGCACTTTAGGAAAATCACTATGGTAGCTAAGTGAGGAATGAATTGGAATTGGGAGAGATGTGACAGGGAGAATAATTAGAAGGTTATTGCATTATTGTCCATTTTTGAGGTGATGAAGACTTGTACTAGGGTAGTGACTTTGTGAGTGAAGAGAAGAGAACATATGCAAGAGATCTTATGAAGTTAGAAATAATAAAATGTGGCAACAGATTGGATATGTAGGAGTGAGAGTGAGGAGTTTGGGATGGTTTCCAGAGAAAAACAATAAGTTCTGTTATTGACTTGTTGAGTTTGAAATGCTAAGATATTCATCTTGAGATGTCAAAAAAGGATAGTGTGTCCTTAGCAGAAGCAGGGAAGAACTGAACAAGGATGGGTTTGTTGGGAAAGAAAATAAGGTTCATCTTAGTGACCTGAAGCAGTATCTGAGGCAGAATTTGAGTGAGGTCTTCCTCACTCAATACATAGCTTTGACTACACAGATCTTTGTTGGCAAAGTCATGTCTTTGCTTCTTTTTTAAAATTAATTTATTAGTTTAGTTTCAGTTAACAAGATTCAATTCCATAGTTTGTTGATTTTCAAATTTCCTTTACTTCCCTCCCCCCTCCCCCCACGACAGCATATAGTCCAGTATAGGATCTGCAAATACATTCAATTAAACATTATTCCAGTTACAAAGTCATATTGTACTAGGTGGGATGAAAGATGGTAAAGAAGAAATAAAACCAAACAATGAAAAGAAAAAGATCATTTAGTTTGCTTCCATCAGGATTCAGGCTCAGTTCTTTCTAGTTATATCGCTGGATGGCGCATTTCTCTCTTTCTTGAGTCTTTCGGGATTGACTTATATCACTGCATTGCTGAAAAGAGTCCAGTCTATCATAATTGGTCATCACAGATATGGTATGTCTGTGATTGTATACAAATTTCTTCTGATTCTACTCTTCTCGATCAGCATCAGTTTGTATAAGTCTCTCCAGGTAATTATGAAATCCGTCACCTCCTCGTTTCTTATAGCACAATAATATTCCATTACATACATATACCACAACTTGTTTAGCCATTCCCCAATTGATGGGCACCCCTTTAATTTCCAATTTTTTGCAACCACAAAAAGGGCTGCTATAAATATTTTTGTACATATGGGTCTTTCTCCCACTTCTGTGATCTCTTTTGGATATAACCCTAGAAGTGGTATTGTTGGGTCAAAGGGTATGAAATTATTTATAATCCTTTAGGCATAATTCCAGATTGCTCTCCGGAATGGTTGGATAAGTTCACAACTCCACCAGCAATGTATTTGTGTTCCAATTTGTCCACATCCTCTCCAGCATTTGTCACTTTCTTGTTTTGTCATCTTAGCCAATCTGACTGGAGAGATGTGGTATCTCAGAGTTGTTTTGATTTGCATTCATGTCTTTGCTTCTTAGTATGCTGTCATGAATTGCCATAGATTTCCTTCCAAGGAAAATGGGTCTTTCAATTTCATGGCTGCAGTTGTGCAATGACTTTTTTTTTTTTTAAAGCAATTGGGGTTAAATAACTTGCTCAAGGTTACACGGCTAGTCATTATTTATGCGTGGGTGCTCATTTTCTGAGGCCGGATCTGATCTCGGGTCATCCAAACTCCGAGGCCGGCGCTCTTACTCACTGCGCCACCTAGCCGCCCCCTTAGGGCAATTGGGGTTAAGTAACTTGCCCAAGGTTACACGGCTAGGTTTTTGTTTGTGCGGATTAAGTGTTGGAGGCCGGCTCCGAACTCAGGTCCTTCTGATTCCAGGGCCAGCGCTCTATTCACTGCGCCACCTAGCCGCCCCTGTGCAATGACTTTTGATCCCAAAAATATAAAATCTTACACTACTTCCATTTCTTATTCCTCTATTCACCAGAAAACAGTGTGACCAGGTTAAGCATCAGGCCAGCTTTTACATTCTCCTCCTTCCCTCTCATCAAGAAGCTTCTGATTTTTCACTTTCTGCATAACTGGTGTCTGGATTATAGTACTGAAATTGCTCTCTTACATAACATGGATATCCTCCTCAGTTACCACATCCTAACTATTTTCCTGTCCTTTTCTTTGAACATTCTTCTACACTTGCCAATGTGGACTTTCCTTTCTTATTATGCTTTTATTTTTTCAGCTTCCAGAACAATGTCCTTTCATTTTTACCCTGTTATTTTTCTGACCACTCTTATGTCCCTGCTTCTTATATCATATTCTCCTGTCACTTAAATGTTAGTGAACCTTAGTGTTAGTTCTGTTTTCTTTCTCTCTACCCTCCATTGCTGATTTCACCTTGAAATTCATGGCATTAGCCATCATCTTTATGGAGATAATTCTCAGTTCTGTATTCACCCTAAATCTCTCTTCCAGATACTCAGTCCCATATTTAAAATTTCTTGTTGGAGATTTCCAGTTAGATGGCCAACCAGCACCTCAAATTTAATATGTACCAAACTGAATTCTCCTTTTCTTTCCCAAAGCCTTTCTTTCCCCTAAGAATGGAAATTAAGAGGAGGATGGAAAACAAAGTGTAAAATTTATAGTGACAAGAGAAAAGGTTTTTGGTATTTTTTAGGATAGGAAACATAATTGTAGTTAAAGTTAAAGAACTTATACAGTAAAAGATAATAAAAATATTATGTAAATAATGGGATGATTATTTAAGCAAGGTTACTGATGAGTTTTGGAGTGGAATAGTCCAAGGGTAGAGATGGAAAGGATAGCTTGGGTAATGAAGAAAATGAAATCTTCCTCTCATACTGGAGGAGAAGGGGAAAATAGTGAGCACTGTGAGAGGGAAGGAAGAGAGGAGTTGAGTGAGTTCTCCACTCCATCAGGATGATCTCTTTTCCTATTTCAAGGTTCAGATGCTAGGATCCAAGAGAAAGCTAAACCCTCATAACCCACACCATGATGTTACCCAGCAATAGCTCCTCAACAACTGAGGTCTCTGAGTTCCTCCTGAACTGCTTTGTCAGATCTCCAAGTTGGCAGCGCTGGCTCTCCTTTCCCCTGAGCCTACTTTTCCTCCTGGCCATGGGTGCCAATGCCACCCTCCTAGTCACCATTCGGTTGGAGGCCTCTCTACATGAGCCCATGTACTATCTGCTCAGCCTGCTCTCCCTGCTGGACATTGTGCTCTGCCTCACTGTCATCCCTAAGGTCCTGCTCATCTTCTGGTTTGACCTCAGACCCATCAGCTTCTCTACCTGCTTCCTCCAGATGTACATCATGAACTGCTTCCTGGCCATGGAGTCTTGTACCTTCTTGATAATGGCATATGATAGATATGTTGCCATCTGCCACCCGCTTCGCTACCCATCCATTATCACTGATCAATTTGTTGCCAAAGCTGCCATTTTCATAGTGGCCCGGAATGCTCTTGCCACTGTGCCCATCCCTATTCTCTCAGCTCGACTACACTACTGTCAGTACAATGTCATTGAGAATTGTATCTGTGCCAACTTGTCAGTGTCCAAACTCTCTTGTAATGATGTTACAATTAACCGTCTCTACCAGTTTGCAGGGGGATGGACACTGCTAGGTTCTGACCTCATCCTCATCTTCCTCTCCTACTCCTTCATTCTTCGAGCTGTGCTGAGGCTTAAGGCAAAGGGGGCTGCAGCCAAGGCCATGAGCACTTGTGGCTCTCACTTCATCCTCATCCTCTTCTTCAGCACCATCCTGCTCGTCTTTGTTCTCACTCATGTGGCCAAGAAAATGGTCTCTCCTGATGTACCCATCCTGCTCAATGTCCTGCATCATGTCATCCCTGCAGCTCTCAACCCCATTGTCTATGGAGTCCGGACCCAGGAGATCAAGCAAGGCATTCTGAGGTTATTGAGAAAGTGTCTCTGAAATGGGAATGAGTGCTCCTCACACTTTGGACCCTCCACTTTCTACTTCACCTCCTCCTCGTCCTCTTGTTTTTACTACTTCTCTTTCACCTTCATAATTGTGATCAGTTCTAGTTTTGCTGATTTCACCATGTGTCTTGTCATGTAGGTCTCTTATTTCTGTTTCTATGTTTCATATTTATTGTTTTAGGAGTAGCATAATATTCCATTACTTAAAAACATAATTTTTCATCCATTTTTCAATTGCTGGATATTTAGGTTCTTTCTAATTTTTCTGCTACTAAAAATATTTGTAATAGATTTTTACAGTTAATATTTTACAACAGTATTCTTACAAAGTATTTGGAAATTATCTTCTTTATATTAATAATTTTATACAGATTTTCCCTTTCCTCCCTTTGTTTAATGTTTTTTGATTGAATCACTATCGAATTCACAAGGTCAAACGATATAGTCAGTTTAAATACTGATATGTTGCACTCAATATTGTGATTCAAAATCTTTGGACTAATCCACAATCCCATCAACACACACTAATGGACCTATTTTTCCCACAGACCCCACTTTCTTAGGGTTTTATATATACATATATATGTATGTATGCATTTTAAATATTCTAATATTAGTGGTGTCTGTAAATTATGTTCACTTGCATTTTTGGATAATTTTTGAGATTATTAACAGTTGGACTTTCTAATTTTTAAATTGTTGATGTGTCAATGTCCTTTAACTGTTACTCATTTGTGAATATGTACATATATTTATTATGTGTGGGTATAAGTATATATATATTTATCATGTATGTGTATATATGTTTATATAAATATATATGCATGTGATTAGTGATGTACAATTTTGTTAACAGTAGTTCATAAAGTTATACATGTATATATATGTGTGTGTATATACATATACATATATACATACATAAATATACATATATGTAATGAGGTCATCTGGGAAGCCCATACTGATATTCTGAATTGGGGCCTGCGGGAACCATTCAAAAGAGAATGGATAGAGGTAAGTTTGGGCTCTGGGCCTGGATCAGTTCCAAAAAAGCATATATTCTGGCTCATAAATGAAGGAGGTGGACTTTGAAATGATACAACACCCATTTTTCTGATCTCCATGTACTTATGCTAATGGCTTAATCAATTTGTTGTTAGTCCCTTGACCCCTGTAATGGGAGGTTGGAGGGTGGAGATTGGTTGTGACACCAGTGATTAGTGACTTAGCCAAGAAATGCTGCCCATTCAGTATATTTTGAATGGATTTTTTGTCCTCCCCTCCCTTCCCCTCCCCTCCCCTCCCCTCCCCTTCCCTCCTCTTCTCTCCTCTCCTCTCCTCTCCTCTCCTCTCCTCTCCTCTCCTCTCCTCTCCTCTCCTCTCCTCTTCTCTCCTTTTCTCTCCTCTCCTCTCCTAAATGAGGGTGAAGTTATTTCTCACTATGTATGTGTGTATGCTTCAGTTCCTAATAGATCTTCATCTGCAAATATGTTTCCTATATTTGATTTTTTAAAGCGTAAGTAGCCTTTAAAAATTTTTAAGTTGACTGCAGACCAAAAGAGTCATAGTCTTTTTGTAAAAGTTATTTTGTCAAATATCTATGAATTGATGCAAATGTGTATTTTGTACCAGTTCCTAGCTTACACAGTCAGAGCAGTGGATATGAGGTTCAGGACAGAAGCCTATAGTTTTGAAACTAGAGAAGGTACCTGTGCAGATTTTCTGAAATGCTCCTGACTTTCAAAAAAAAATCTATTTAGGCTTAGAAATTAAAATCAGGGATCAAAAGTGCATGGATTTGTAATGTTTGAAAACTGAGTAGGTTCTTAGATACCTGTATTTGCCAAAATGTTTCACATTTTAAATAGGTTAATATAAGCAGTAAGACTTTGCCAAAGTCATTCTAATAGTTTGTACTTTAAAAGACTCTGATTTAATCTGTATGGATTTGCCCTTCACTGATGAAAATTAGTAGTACAATTTCAAGAGCTACTAATCCCATAAAACAACTCTCAACTGGAGGCCAGTCTTTTGATGATGAGCCTCTACATTGAATGAAACTAGTCTTTAACCAACACGTAAAACATCACTAAGTACTTCCTCAAAGCCTTTTACAATTTTACAAGGACTAGTATGAGTCTATATTTCACTGATATGGTCATATATTAGGTTTGCTTTCTTTTTAACGGATAAGATTGTTCTTCAAAAAAAATTGGAAATCATTGGTTTAATTGGATTTCAAGACCTGTGACTAAGTAGAGACCTCCTGGCACATAAAAGAAGATATTTGGGGGACAAAAGTAATATTCTTTTAACTCTTAGAAAGATAATAATCCAACCATCTAAGTGGTTTGGGAGCTTTTGGAGGTTCTAATAAATAAGCTCCTTCCCCACTTAATATTCTGATTATAGTTTCTAAAGAATTTCCAGCCTCTCTCATTCATCTCAAACCTGATTAGTTCCCACTCTGGTCATATTTTTTTCTCCTAAAGGTTGTGCCTTATGCTAAATATATGTTCAATAATGGTTTAGTGAATGTGAGTGACATTCTATGCAGTCTGAGACTTGCTCTGAGTGTCCCTCATATGACTACAGGTTTACTTCTTGAGAAATGCAGGCAGAGGAAATAGGTTGTCAGAACTGTGGACCTCTACTTTGGACCACTAACTACTTTTAGAGGCTGCAGCTTCACTAAAATGGCTGAGTTATGACGGTGCTAACCTGAGACTAGTCTAACATGGCGGCACAGAGACAGTATTGAAGAAAGGCAGTGTTGTTCTGTCAACAGTCAAAACAA
Source organism: Gymnobelideus leadbeateri (assembly GCA_011680675.1). Taxonomy (NCBI): domain Eukaryota; kingdom Metazoa; phylum Chordata; class Mammalia; order Diprotodontia; family Petauridae; genus Gymnobelideus; species Gymnobelideus leadbeateri. The sequence continues at coordinate 357,952 of WOXC01001192.1, read as the reverse complement.
TCAGTTGGTATTTATTTTGGCCTGAACCAGTGACCCAAGAGAACAAATCCTCTATGTTCTGAGTTGGCAAATATTGTGCAATTGTTAGCCTGAACAGAATATTACTCCTTCTCCCTATAATGAGAGCACCATTTGGCCATTGCTTCATAATCCAGCTATCGTATGGGACTCATAGATGACTGAACTGTTAGGCATATTACCAACTAGAGTCCTAGCCCCACAGTTTGAATTCCTGCAAAACCTCAGTCAACAGACTATTGTTTTCTTCAAGGTAGTGCTACAAAGTTTCTTTATGGCTTTCCACAAGTTGCATTTCATATGAAAGGTCAGAATAACACTAAGACAGGTAGAAGTAATGATGATCTTGTCCCTGGGGCTCATTTTATGTCTGTTATTTTTCTCTGTCCATCCATTCTTTTAGGTGGGGAACACAGAGGACAGGTAGGGTTTAAAACTGAGAAATCTTAGTGATGTTTGGTAGTTATTGAACAAGCAACTATTATGGTTAGCTCACAGTATAGCCTTCAAGTATTAAAAGTGGAAGGTTACAAAATAATTAGAGTGAGGTCTATGGCAAAGGGGACCTCTGGACCAGGAAGATGAATGCAAAGAACAGACTAAGTCAGAGGACATTAACTGATTGGGGAGATACTTCTCTCTTTTTCTAAAGGTCCTGCTACCTGCAACTTAGAAATTCCACTAGAGTAATGATAGGCTTCAGTTCCCCTAAGCACTAAGGGAACAAATCTTCTAATTCTAGTGTAGAGTGGCTTTAAATTTCTTGGTCTAGGCAAAGATTTTTGCCTTTTCAAAAAAATACTGATAAAACCATAGACTTAAACCAAAAGAACATGACAGTATCTACTCTTTCCCTAAAAAAGAGATAGCCAAGAATTATTTAACATAGCAACACAATTTTATAAGTACTTATTAAGGATCTGCTAGGTGCCTGTGTTAGGTACCAGAAAGATAAAATGAGTACGATTTTGTGTACGTGTTGCAAATTCCAGAAACAGGTTCAACAATCATCCATGTACTCTTATGACTAGGCATTTATTAACAAATTCATTGTTATTCATAAGACAAATATTTCTATGTGGAATTTTATTTTCCCATTGACTTCCAGTATAACTTCAATAATACATTCCATTTGAAAAATTACCAAAAAAAAAAACCCTGTATTCCTACCTAGCAGACAACTTTCACACATGGGCCTATACACTCCTCACAAAAACACACTGTGGAACCATCACAGGTTTATTACTCATTTTGATGATTGTTCTCCCCAACTTCAGGAACTTTGAACATGCCAAGCAATCAGAATTTCCAGAACACACTTCAACACTCTAAGTATTTAACTGTGATGTCAGGCCATTGGTCAGTTACAAGCTTGTCAGGCCCCTGATGTCTCACTGACTGAACAATCAATCAATTAACTTTAGGTGCTCCCTCTGTCTCAGGCATCATGCCAAGTGTTTGGACTATAAAGAAAGATGTAAGAATAATCCTTGCCCTCACTGAGCTTACATTGTAGTAAGATAGATAGTATGTACATTCACTAGTATACACATAATATATTCAAAATGAGATGGGGGGTGATGGAATACACAAATAATTGGGTAATTCAGGAAAGGTTTCATGAGGAAAGTGACTATTGAGTCAAACCTGGAATGAAACCAGGTATTCGAATAAGCCAAAGTGAGGAGAGCACACATTCTAGGAATGGGAGACAACCATTGTAAAGGCACTAATTATGGGCGAGGAATAACAAGTAGACAAGTAGTTACAGGTCTCTGCATATAATTGATGCTTAAAATCTTTATTGAATGGAATTAAATTTGAATCTCCATCTAAAACTCCTGTCAGATAACTCATTTTTAAATGGTACATTTATGCCCTGTTTATTTCAATATTGTTCCAGTTTTTCTCTCTTTTTTCTTAATAATCTCCTCAATGAGTTTAGCTTTATATTCCACCTAAAGTTTAACTTCCATTAAATCTATTTTCTGATTGACAGTTTTCCCATTAGCAATGATCTGTAAACACCTCGACTACACAGACCTCTTATTGACACAATATACATGGAACAATGGATAATGGGGGAAATAATTTTTAAAAGAGTCATTGTGAAGTTTGATATAGGGTGTTGGCATATGGCTGTTCATGAAGTGGTTGAGTGAGTAACTGAGCATCAATGGTTTGAGAGTAAAAAAGAAGGTATAGGTAGAAATGGGGTTTGGGGGTAAAGGAAGAAAGTGAATGAGAGTTCAAAAGTCCCAGGGATAGACCATGACTCAGAACAATCCATAGATTTCCATAAGCCTTGAGGAAAGTGAACTTTATAGTTTGGCTCTTCACTTCTTAACTTTGAGCAATTTCAAAATACATGCTTGATTTCCTAAGTTCAAACCCCATAGACAATGGGGTTGATGGTTGGTGGGATGAGATGGTGCAGAACATTGAGAAGGATGGGGAAATCTAGAAGGATTTGCTCTCTGGCCACATTAGCAATGACCAGAATCATAAGCAATGTGTAGAAGAAGATAAAGATGAAGTGGGAACCACAAGTGCTCAGGGCCTTTGAGGTTGTTGCCACAGAATGAAACTTCCATACAGCCTTCGGAATGAAGCAATAAGAGAAGGAAATTAGCACAGGTTAGAGCCCATCAGGCCCCAGAAGCTCACACACTGGTAGAGTTTGTTAAGATGGATAAGAAAATTGAGCCAGAGAGATGTTGGCACAGAGGCAGTTCTCCATTACATCCCTGTACAGTAGTACAGTTGGGCAGCTAGGATTGGGGTGGGCAGTGTAACCAATAAATTTCTGAAGATGATAAATATGGCAGCTTTGACCAAAAACTCATCAGTGATGATGGATGGATAGTGCAAAGGTTGATAAACAGCAACATAGACGTCATATGCCATGACAACTAGGGTAGAAGACTCTGTGGATAGGAAGGTATTCATCATAAACATTTGTAGGAAACATCCTGTGAAGCTAATGGGTTTCATGTTGAACCAGAAGATGAAGGAAATGCCAAAATCAATCAGTCAATCATCATTTATTAAGCACCTGTGTGAAGGCACTCTGTTAAACTTTAAGGATACAAAAGAAGGCAAAAGACAGTCCCTACCCTCAAGGAGCTCAACATCTGATGGGGAGATATCATGCAAATAAATGTAAACAAATAAGTTACATATAGAATAAAAAGGAAATAATTAACAAAGGAAATGCACTAGAATACTAAAATTAAGAGGATTGATAAAAGCTTCTTGTAGATGATGGGATTTTAGTTAAGACTTCAGGGAGGCCAGTAATCAGAGTTGAGAAGAGAGAATATTATAGTCATGGGAAATTGCCGGAGAGAGTGCCTGGACCTTGATTGAGTGTCTTGCTCATGGAAAAGAAAGGAGACCAGCATCACTGAATCAGAGCAAATAATAAGGAGTAAAGTATAAGAAGACTGAAAAGGTAGTAGGGGATAGGTTATGAAGGGCCTTGAATGCCAATGATATTTTGTATTTAATCCTGAAGATGATAGGGAGTCACTGGAGTTCAGTGAATATGGTCAGAGTGAAGGATTAGGCCTGTACTTCTAGAGAAATCACTTTAGTGACTGAATGGAAGATGGATTGAAATGGGAAGAAACTTGGAGTAGACAGACCCACCAGCAGGCTATTACAATAGTCCAGGCATGAGGTAATGAAGGCCTGCACTAGAGTAGCGGCAATATTAGTAGAGAAAAGGGGTTATATTTGAGAGATGTTACAAAAGTGAAATGCACATGACTTGGCAAGAGATTAGATATGGGGAATGAGAGATAGTGAGGAATTGATAATGGCTCCTAGATTGCAACCTTGAAGCACTGGGATGACTGTGTGACCCTTTGGGAGAAAGTGACATTTTGGACATAATTAGTCTACTGGACATCCTGTAGTAGATGTCAGAAAAGCTGTTGGAAATGATATTGGAGATCAGCAGAGTAGCTGGGGCAGAATAGATTTGAGAATTGTCAGCATAGAAATGATAATTAAATGATTATGAGATCACCAAATGAAGTAGTATAGTAGGAGAAGAAGGCCTAGGACAGAACCCTGTGGGACACTGTAATGGGAAGCAAAGAAGCACTTAATGCCTTATTTCAGTTATTTAATTATTTAGCACCTTGTTTCAGTTCAAGTTTCTTTTGAGCCTTGCCCATGATTATATCAAGTCTTTGTTAAGAAACAGAACTTGTGAATCCCACAACTTTTGAAACCCTGTTGCTGATACAACAGGAAGGGGAGGAGCTAATGACCATATATAAGGAGAAGCCCAAGCTGGGAGAGGGCAGAACTGAGAAGAGCAGAATTGAGAAGGAGACTCTTGTGGTGGCAGAGTTGAGAAGGAGAAAACTTGTGGTATCCCAGCACTCTATGTTTGTCTGTTCTGTCTGTGTTGATTTTTGTTTGTCACACTTTGTACAGAAGCCCTGGGACCTTACTGGAAGCCCTCAAAGAGGATTTTCTAGTTGTCTGTTTACAGAAGTCCTGGAGTAGGGTTTCAGAGGTACTGGAACTTTACTGATCATTTGTGCTGACCTCTTGGACCTTGTTCATGGGTCTGTGTAGATTTCTATGCTGATGATTTGTGTTGACTTCTTGGACCTTGTTTGTGAGTCTGTATTGATAATAAAAGCAGAGAGTGAATTAATGATGGTTTCAGCAATGTGTATTGTGACTCTGTTAAGCTTTGTCTTCCCAGAAAGAGGAACTGGGAAGGACTTGAGGTGGACTGGACACTGTGAGCTTCAATATGGAACAGGAACTGTACAAGGAACTGGATGAGGAGCTAGACAAGGAGCTGAGACCTGCCTGCTTTTGAATCCAGGTGACAGTTGGGTAGATTCAGGTAGGAACTGGAACCATGGAAGAGGAGCCATGGAAGCTGAGAGCCAGGCTCAAGTCAAGATGAAGTCATCGACCAGATGAGCAGTATGAGTCTTAACACAGTTCCTGACACAGAGCAATTCCTTAATAAATGCTTTTTAACTCAACTTGACTTATGTCTTTAGACATGGTCAATTATGAATTTGTTTTGCTTGATTGTACTGGTTTAATATAAGGGAGGTCTTCTATTGTGGGTGAGGAAGTTGTTGGATAGTGATTTAGTGAAATAAAAATAAAAGAAAGAACATGAATAAAGCATAAAACACCCATAATTAGTCTCTTTCCTTGGAGATTTTCAAGCAGAGGCTAGATCATCATTTCTCGGGTATGTCATAGTGGGGGTTCCTTTTCTGTATGGTTTCAGCTAGATGGTTGCTGAGGGCTTTTCCAATTCTCAAATTTTTTATTCTGTGACCATGGTCATTTCAGTACATACCATGGAGACCATCCCTACAGAGATCTCACTGGTTAAAGGAGAATATAAGAATCTTCCTGTATTTGTGAACATCCTACTGAGTCACCTAATTGTGTTACAGACCTTCACTCATCCCACGGCTCTAGATCAAGACATCTCCATATTTGCATCTTTCTAAACAGAAAAATGGTATTGTTATTCAAAGTCTGAGTGGCTAGGTCAGGAGGTAGTTTAAATTTCTGCCATCCTCTTAGATTTCTCTTCTACAGGAATAATTTCTAATTTTTAGTCAGTCACTATGATATTTGAGTCCACATGGACATCATTAAAGAATGGGGATTGTGTCTGTAGTAAGGAAGTCAACAAGAACTAATATAGCCCAGCACCCATCCCCAGTCTCTCATCTCCCCAAATCCTTGGCAAGTAAACATGTACACTTCCAGAGGTCTTGTGCTTTCAAACTATAAACCTCCAGTTCAGTAAACAGCTACATAGATAGGCTGACAGATAAGGTTATGCAAACAGTTTTATGAGGCTGAGTGTAAGTGGCCACTAACTCTGCTAACCTAGGGACCAGCTCTCACCCACATTGTCCTGTCCAGCTGAGCTCCTGACAATACCAGGGTTCTAAAATATTTGAGCCGCAACATCTCTCAAGTGAAGTCTTCTTTCTAATACAGACCATACATAAATATTATTTCCTGTGGTAAGGGCACCTTGGGACCAAGCACATGAAAAAGGAGAATTGAAAGAATTAAAGTCTTTCCTGGAGCATGCAAAAGTCATAGAACCTCTGCTGAATTAGTCCTGAGGGTGAACAATGTCACTAGAGAAAACCCATTTGGTGATGGATATGATTGGATGATCCTCCTGGGGTAGGAAAGTGTTACTCCAATTGAACACAAGTTGCCTGGACTATTTGGTGTAGGTATATTTCTGAATATGTATACTTATATGTAAATTTTTTCACAAGGAATTTTATTTTCCCACTAACTTCCATTATAATTTTCATAATCTGTTCCTACAGAGGGAAAATATAGTCCCACCTAATAGACAATCTAACCCTTCAGAATGGCATACTGATCATAAGTATATACATTCTTTAGTATAGTACCTGGCACTTAATAAAACACTTATTGACTAACAGTCATATGACTCTGGGAAAAAATAGCATAATCACTGAAGTGATTATCTGGGAGAGGGGAAACATGATATATAGGAAAGGAGGAAAACTGAGAAGAAAGCCAGAAATTCTTCAATCCATTTGTCCATTTAGGGTGCATGTAGGGTCTAATTCAAGTGGTCCACTGTAGGATGAATTGTGGTGACCTAAAGGGTCAGATGTTGATAAAAATTACTTAGCCTAGTAAATATGAGTAGATTGGATAGGACAGAGAAAGAAAACAACTAATTATGAAATAGAGAAGATGTACTTTGTTCCAATTCATGTAAAATAGAGTTACATATTATAAAAAAAAGAATTCAACCACCTAGTAATTACAGTAGGGTAATCCTCTGCCATCCCCTTTTCCTTTTGCCTTCAATCTTTCCCAATACATGGATGTTTTCCAGTTAGTCCTGCCTTCTCAATTGTGTGGACAAAGTATTTAAGCTTCAACTTCAGTATTTGTCCCTTTTTTTTTTTTTTGCAGGGCAGTTGGGGTTAAGTGACTTGCCCAAGGTCACATGGCTAGTTTTTAAGTATCTGAGGTTGGATTTGAACTCAGGTCCTCCTGACTCCAAAGCCGGTGCTCTATTCACTACACTACCTAGCTGCCCCAAATATTTGTCCTTCTAATAATAGTCTGTAGTAATTTTTTTAAGTATCAACTTATTTACTTCCTTCCTTTTCCCTGAGAATAGGAACTAGGGGAAGGAGGTAGAACAAGGCTTAAAATTTGTTGGGGACAAAAGGTACAAAATAAAGGGATTTTACTGTTTTTGTTGTGAGAAATAACTGTAGTTAAAGTTAAATAACATACAGCAGGAGGTATTAAAATAGTATGTGAGAAATGGGATGATTATTTGAGCAAGGATATAAAAATGTGTTTTGGAGTAGAAAACTCCGAGGGTAAAGAAGGTGGATATATATATATATATATATATATATATATATGTGTGTGTGTGTGTGTGTGTGTGTAACACATATAATATAAAATATAAATATAAATTATATGTAAATATAAATAAAACAAATTGTTTTAATAAATACAATAGGTCAGTACCTGGTGGATCACTTGAACTCAGGAGTCCTGAGCTGGAGGCAGGGCTAAAGTTAATCAGGAGTCCATACTAAGTCCATCACCAATATGATGACCCTCTAGGAAGAGAGGACCATCAGACTGCCTAAAGAGAAGAGAACTAGTCCAGGTGAGAAGAAACGGAGCAGATTAAAGCTTCTGTGCCAATCAATATTGAGATCAAGTGCATGTAGCAGCCACAATTTACTTTTAGTTATACTATTTACTCAAGAAGTATGGTAAGAACCCCTGTTTTGGAACATCAGTCCTAGAACCTGGGATGCACTCTCCTACACATGCATGTTATTAAAATAAGGGGATTGAAGGGAATGGTTTCTAGGTTCCTTTACAGAACTAAATCTAGGATTGTATTATCTGTCCTCCATATACTATCTGTGTGAACTGGACCAATTTATTCAATTTAGAAAAAAAACTATATGATGTAGCACAAAAAGAAACAAATAAATGCTGCATTGGGAATTTAATCCTGGATTTTACTTTTGACAATAACCTTTAGTACTGTAACAATGGACAAATCATTGTACCTCTCTGTACCTGTTTCCTCATATGTTAAAGGAGTGCTGGGCTACTTCATCTCAGAATCATTTTCTATCCTCCAACTTTTTTGTTTTTCACTAAATCCCAGTATCATGATCTGTAAATTGGGAGAGAGAATGTCTCACATGGTAATATGGTAGAGGGAATTCCTATTCAAATATGGACTTTCTAATTCTGAACTTCTGTGATCACACAGGCCACCACCTGAGCTAGGGTTGTTCCAAACGAAAGTTACATCAGGAATTGAAGGACAGGTAGTTTGGCCTAAATTTTTGTCCTTATTTTTGACATGTATTAACTGTTAATAGTACATATATCACTCTATCCTTTTTAAAGTGTAATTTCCATTTCCACACTGATGCTCTTAGCGTCTTCTTCAGAGGACTGTTGTAAGGATCAAATGAAATAAGATAGAAAGCTAGGGAACTGAATGGATAGTGCTCTGAACATGGAGTCAGCAAGACTTAAGTACAAATACTGCTCTAGGCATTTACTAGCCATGTAGCCCTGGGCAAGTCACTTAACCTCTTTTGGTCTCAGTTTCCTCTTTATACAATGAGGATAACAGTACCTACCTCCAAGAGATATAAGGATCAATGATAAAGATCTGTAAAGTACTTTGAAAACCTTAAAGCATTATGTGAAATGATAGCTATTATTATAAAATAAGAGTAATAATTAACCATCTACATCACAAGGCTGAATTTCATTCAACAAGTATTTCTTAAGTTCCTAGTCTTTGTAAGACATTTTGCTAAGCTTCAGGGATATGAGGGCAGGGGGGAGGAAGAATCCCCACACTCATAGAACCTTTATAATATGCACACAGAAAACAGGTGGCATAGGGTAAAGTGTCATTGGGACTGGTGAAGAACAGAAACAAAGGAAGGTTTCATGATACTTTGAGGTGAGCCTTGAAGAAACATTAGGATGCTAAGAGAACATAATGAAAAGACAGATCAATTGATTCATTGGGAATGCACACAGATAGGAGATAGAATGCTGAATTTTGAGAAAGCCTTATATGCTGGTTTGACTAGGACTTAGAGTATGGGAAGGAGAAAAAATATTGTTTGTCCTTCATTTTCGAAGAAGACCAATGACATCATTAATTACTGTAATTGGATTTCAGGACATGTGACTAAGTGAAGAACTCCTGGCTTACATGAGAAGATATTCAGGAACAGAGTAACATTCTTTTAGCACTTTTAGGGTTTGGGAGCTTTCAGAGGTTCCAATAAACAGGGTCCTTTCACAACTACCTCCTTGACCCCAGAATGTTCTGATTATAGTTTTTAAAGACTTTTCAGCTCCTCTCATTCATCTTAAAACTGGTTATTTCCCACTCTAGTCATTTTTTATACTGAAGGTTATGTTTTATGTTCAATATATGTGCAATAAAGGTTTAGTGAAGATAAATGACCTGCTATCCAGTCTCAGACCTTTCCTGAGTATCCCCCAATTGCCTCCAGGTTTACCTTTTGAGAACTGGAATAGAGTGAGGGGAACTAGGCTATCAGCACCCTGGACCTCTACATTGTACCACTGACCCTATGTTGGAGCCTGTAGCTTCACTAGCAAGACTGAGTCATGAGGCTAGCCCAAGACTAGTGTAACTCGGGTCAGAGAGACAGTATTATAGAAAAGCACCGCTTCTCTGGCAGTACTCAAAGCAATCAGTTGATGTTTATTTTGGCCTGAACCAATGACCCAAGAGAGCAAACCCTCTATGAGCTGGCAAAATTTATGAAATTGTTAGTCTAAATAGATTACTCCCTTCTTCATATAATGAGAGCATCATTTGGCTGTTGCTTCATAATCCAGGACTCATGGATGGGTACACTACCAACAAGAGTCCTAACCCCACAGCTAAAATTCATGTAAAATCTCAGTCAAATGATTTTTGCAAGGGAGTACTACAAAGACTCTGTGGCTTTCCACTGGCTAGATCTACATATGAAAGGTCAAGATTACATTCAAACATGGCCTTGTCCATTGGGCTTAGCCTATCTGTGTTTCTTTTCCCTCTCCATACAATCTTCTAGTTGGAGAGGATAGAGGGCGTGTAGGGTTTAAAACTTGGAAACCTCAAAACTCAGTGATATTTGGTAGTTATTGAGGAAACAACATTTTTTAGTTTAGCCTTCACAGCTTAAATTGGGAGGCTTATGGAATAGGCACTATAAATTAGAGTGAAGTATGTGGCAAATAAGGTCCCTGGACCAGGAAGAGGAATACAAAGGACAGACTAAGTCTGGAAGCAATAACTACTTGAGAAGACCTTGTTCTTTGTTCTAAAGAGCCTGTTACCTACAACTAAGAAACTCCACTGGTGTAATAATAGGCTTCAGTACCCCCAAAACATTAAATGAACAAATTAGAATAAAGTGTGAATAGGGTTTTATTTTCTAGTTCTGGGCAAATTTTTGCCTTTTCAAACAAAAATGCTGATAAAACCAAAGATTTAAACTGAAATAACATGGCAGTACCCACTCTTCTCTTGAGGAAGAGATAGTCAACAATTGTATCTGATCTAGATTCTGTTGACACCAAGAAATCCAATGGAGCTTCCTCTGGCATAGACTACATGTCCATCCAGTCATCATTATAGAATAGTGCACATGGTTGAAGAGTATTTAGTAGAGCTCATCAGGGAGAAGGGCAATGGCATCACTGGAAGAAATCAGTAGCACTGCAACATGAGGGACCTGAGTTTCTTCTCCACATTACATCCCAGGTCAAATATAATTCTTATAGAAATACTAGCTATTATTATTGTATTTCTGCCCATCCATGTGTATTCCCCATAAATGTCCAATCTTTCCATTGAAGTGCATTTGTAAGATAATGCAGTCTTGTTTTTGTGAAAGAAATTTTTATTTCTTACTGTGTCATTTAATTAAATGTCTTTGCTTAGAACTAATTATGTTCCATGGCTAACCATTAATGGCAATGTATTGGTGGAAATTTGTGTGGTATTATTCTAGAGGATGCAGACCTACTAAATACTTTAACCAAGGGGAGCAATTCTCTGGAAGATCTTAGAATTGGTGGATGCCCCCAGGTGATATATCAGTATCAAGATGGATTTCATGCAGTGAGGTAGAAAATCTGCCTCTGTATCAACTGGACAATTGTGACATCAATTATATCTAAGTCTACATAGATGGATAAATATATTGGTTGATTGGAACAGAGACAGCAGCCCTATAGGAGATCTAAGAAGAAATGATAGGGTTCATTTAATCCTCTTCTTCTGCTGGTGTCCTGTGCTTGAATTCTGTTGAACTAAATTGAATTGAATTTCATTCTTACCATCAAGGTGCAGAGACTGTTATGGAAGCTTCAGAAATTACAGGGGAATGTTCAACATATTCCTGGATAAGGGATTAAGAGAGTACCCTGGCAGATGGGGCACTGTCCTCACAGCATCTCCTAAAATGTGCTTATTATTATGAATGCTGTAATTGCTTATAATAAATAAAGGAAATGGAAGGAGGGAAATTGAGAAAATTGTGTGTATTCTTTAAAATCCATATTTGTCTTGTTTAAGTGAAAAGATAGGGAAAATGTATAGTTTTTCTAAAAGTTGACTCCTGCAATTAAAGAGAAATGCAGAAGTCCTCCATCATACCAAGGTCTTGAGCTATTTTCTTCCAGGACTACAAACTGAAGACCACAGTGTTTGCCCCCTATTTCTTCTATTCCCCTGTGAATTGAAGATTCTCCTGTCATAAATCATTCTTGACTTCATACTTAGATAATTGTATAAAATAGGATCTGGGAGGGGGTTATTTTTTCAATTTATCTTTGTACTCCTGTTCTAGAACAGTGTCCTGAATGTAGTAGGTATTTGAGAAATGCTTAATGTATTAGACTTGACTGTGTAAGAAACTATGTTACACTAGTGTAAGGAATCCCAGAACAAATCCTGTACAGGTTAGCAAATCACCAGTACAGAGTGCTTACAGAATCCAGCTTTTTCCTGCCTCAGGATTTGTCTTAATAGGGGAGTTCTTGATGCCAAATAGCCCTTCCCAGGTCTTTTCTGACTCAGCATCCATCACGCCATCAAGTCTCTTTTCCTCTTTGTATTACTCTTTAGAACTCTCTCCTTAAGATTTCCTAGTCACTGACAAAGTGGCAAGGCAGTATTTGAAGTCAGGTAATCCAATTCCAAAATAAGTGCTCTCTACTTTGGCATATGTTGCCAGTCCACATCAAGAGCAAGTCATTTTTTTCAATGTCTTCCACTGTTTCTCTCATATATTATTTGTTCTGCAAGTTGAAATAGAATGGCAATATTCACTTTTTCCTAGACGAAAAGCAGAGGATTTCAATGGAGGTGGAAGCTGAAAGCACTGTCCCACATAGCACACTCTACCCACAATGGGTTTGAATTTATCTTTCAACCTATTTAGCTTCCTTTCAGTTTTCTGCCTGCCAGTTTTCCCCAATATCAATGAATATTTACATACATGTAAATTAGATAGAAACCTCTTATTCAAAAGATGCCCAGAGAAGTAATCGTCAATGAGACAAAGATAATCAATCACAGGATTTGTGTGGGTTGGAATTGCAGTTTTAGCACATGGTGATGCATATGGTCATTTTCAATACTGGTTGAGTAGGAGACTGAGAAAGGAGAGGGGTCAGGATGGGTGAGGAGTCAGTTTGACAACAATGATAAAAGTCTGAGTGGAAGTAGGGAGGAAGAGCCACAGTGAGGTGAGAATAGGGCTTAGGGTCTGCACATTAGACCATTTCTGAACTATTCCAAGATCTCCCTGACCCTTAAGGAGCCTGGCCCTTCACTTTTGGTACTTCAGCAGTTTCAAGATGCCATGCTTGATTTCCTGAGTTCGAACTCCATAGACAATGGGGTTGAGGGCTGGTGGGATGAGGTGGTGCAGTACATTGAGAAGGATGGGCACTTCAGGAGGCACTTTCTTGCCAGCTTTGTTGGTAAAGATGAAGACCAGTAAAAGTGTATAGAAGAAGAGGATGAGGATCAGATGGGAGCCACAGGTACTCAGAGCCTTTGTAGCTGCTCCTCCAGACTGTAGCCTCAACACAGCCCTCAAGATGAAGCAGTAAGAAAGTAAAATGAGAACCAAGTCAGAGCCCAGTAGGCACCAGACACTCACAAACTGGTAGAGTTTGTTAAGATGGATATCCCCACAGGACAGTCGAGCCACAGAGATGTTGGCACAGATGCAGTTTTCTATTATATTCCCTGCACAGTAGTTCAGCCGGGCAGCCAAGATTGGTGTGGGCAATGTGGCCAGAAGGTTTCGGAAGATAATGAATATGGCAGCCTTGACTACGAACTGCTCAGTGATGATGGATGGGTAGTGCAAGGGATGACAGATAGCAATGTAGCGGTCATAAGCCATGATCAGAAAGGTAGATGACTCCATGGGAAGGAAGGTGTTCATGACAAACATCTGTAGGAAGCAGCCTGTGAAGCTAATGGGCTTCATGTTGAACCAGAAGATGAGCAGGACCTGCCAGAATCATCATCATCAAGTACTGTTCTTATATTTTGAAAACAGGTCAAGAAGCCATAGTAGCTCACTCTTGTCCGATACATTAAACCAACATGATGCACTTAAATACATTCCAATTTTGCCTCAACTTTTCCCTTGATATTTCTCCTTAATCCCACCCAGTCCAGACTTCTCTCTCTCTCTCCCCTTCATCTGACTTGCTAATTCCCATCCTTCATAATTTAATCTTTAGTCTTCAGTCCCTCGATTATTCCCTTCCTTCTTTTCTATACCTATCTATAACCATCGCTCCTTTCAAAACTCACATCCCAACTTATCTTTACCAGGAAGTTTTCCCAATCTGAATACTTCCTTTGCCCTGTACCTTTTTAGTCTTTGTGACCTTGCTTGAGACATATTCATGTTATCATAATATTGGAGGCTGCAAGAAACTCCAACCCCTGTATTTTACCATTGAAGAAACTGGCAAGTTAGAGGACTCACTAGAGTACACAATGATATTATAAAATATTAAGGTAGTATGAGAGGCAGCATGGGATAGTGGACACATAGCTGACCTCAAAGTCTGACAGGCCTGGTTCCAAGTGCCATCTCTGATATATATAGTAACTTTATGATTCTAAGTAGGTCCCCTCAAAGTGTTCTAGGAAGCTCTTTGAGATTATTTGTTGCAATGAAGGTGCTGTAAAGATTTGATCCCAGGTGTACTGATTCCAAATAGAGCACCCGTTCCTCTATACTTCCCTATCGTCTTAACATTGTTGTTAATAGTGTAATAATATCATCCACTTGCTGATATTATTGTTATATGTTTTTCTCTTAGAAAAGAGTAAATTGGGAATGGGGAATGACATGGGGGGAGGGAGGAAGGAGGATGAAGGTCCAATAAATGTCTTTAAGTATTGGAATGACTATTCCTGGGAGAAGAGGCATTTCCTTGTCCACAGAGGGCAAAAATGGGAGTAATATCAAAGTTTGAAGGAGGCAAATTTCTACTTGTTGTAAGAGGAAAAGATTCTGGCAACTACAGCTATATCAAAGTGTAAAGGATTGTTTTGGGTGGGGGAGGATGATTCTACATTTACAGAGGTGTTCAATCAAAAAGAGGATGACCATTTTAAAGCAAGTTATAAAGGATATTCTTTTTTCATATGCAATAGGGAAATATTTTTCAATATTTTGGAAATTAAATTTAAAATGTATATCGAAATCTTTCTACCATATGCAATTAACTAGATAAACACTGAGGTCCCTTCTAACTCTCAAATTTTCTGATTCTTTGTCTCAAATTATATTCTTCCAGTTTCTTAGGACAATAAATTTTTTTTTTGTTGCTACTTTTAATCCAACACTAGGCTCCATAAGCAGTTATGAGAGCTCTGGGTCATGTGAGCAATCAGATGGAAGATTAGATATTTTCTCTGATCCTAACAACCTCTCAGACCTCTTCAAAACAGGAATTTTGCACTAAAGATAAAGCAATTTCAACTCTATCAATGGTCTAAGACAGAGGTGTCAAATATACAGCCACTTGTAACATTCCTTAGTACAGCTCACACTTAATTAAAATGCAATTAAGAAACATTTCACAGGATACTTAAAATATTATAAACATAAATAATGATAATATGTGGCTTTCTAAGGTAATATGTACCTGTAGGGACCCTCATGTAAGGTTTAGTGGTCACTCATTTCTGTTTGAGTTTGACACCATTGATCTAAGACATGAAGAACCTAAAATGTATCTTTAAAAGTTCCAAGAACTGGGGCAGCTAGGTGGCACAGTGAATAGAGCACCAGGCCTGGAGTCAGGGGGACCCGAGTTCAATTCTGGCCTCAGACACTTAACACTTGCTAGCTGTGTGACTTTGGGCTAGTCATTTAACCCCAACTTCCCTGCCTTCCCCCCTCCAAAAAGACAAAAAGAAATTCTAAGAGCTAATACCTAATTTAATCTAATTTCTTCCTCCTTTTTTAAAATTTCGTGCCTTTTAAAATACTATTTCTTATAAAGAATGGCTCTCTGTGAGGAAAAGGGGAAGGAATAGCGGGGAAAACTATGATTATGTAAAAAACAAGACATCAGGAAAATTATTTTAGGAAATAACAATGGTGACTTATTCAGTATCTGGACTTTGGGATAATATAGAAAGATTCAACTTAGAAATGATATTGAGTTAATGACTTTTGGATTGGTAATGACCATGTGAATGACTAGATACAAACCTTACTCACTGACCCTAGGCATAATGGTGACACTCTCATGGTGGAATTCTAGCAGTGGATTAGTCATGAAAGAATGAGTAATCATATGGAAGAGAGCAACTAAACAATTTTGGGAAAAGTGGTGGGGGATTTTGGTAATATGGTGACTTATGGCTTTGGGGACAATAGTGATTAAGTGGGTAGAGTCAGATATGTCAATGACATGGAGCAGCTTTACCTTAGGGATGACAGTTAGGCAGAGGATGACATCCAAAAGGGAGAGGATGGCCAGCAGGTAATACATGGGCTCATGCAGAGAAGCCTCTCTCTGAATGGCCAGCAACAGCACCACATTGGCCCCCAGGGCCAGCACTAGCAGAGGGGTCAGAGGGATCGACAGCCAGTGCTGTGTGTCCTGCATCCCTGGGAAGCAGATCATCAGAAACTCAGTCACCTGGTTTGAAGAGTTGTTGATTGACAAGGCCATGGCTGGTGGGTAGATAGGGGCCTGGCTGAAAGAGAAAGGTAATCAGTTCAGTCTTTGGCTTCCTAGGCAGCTAAGAGGCAACAGAGGGAGCACTGAGGCTGGAGTCAGGAAGATCTGAGTTCAAATTCAAATTCAGACATTTACTTGCAGTGTGACCCTGGGCAAATCACTCAACCTCTGTTTGCCTCAGTTGTCTCCACTGAAAAATGAGGGTAATAACAGTACCTACCTCACAGGGCTGATATGAGGATTAAATGAAATAATATCTGTAAAGTGCTTAGCATAGTGCCTAACACATAGTAGGGGTGATGTAAATGCTTATTCCCCTTCTCCTCTTGAGTGTGAGCAGACACACAAATCTTATTTCTTCTTTCTCTTCTTTAGCTCAGCATAAGAAAAAATTGTAACTATTAGAACTTCCATATAAAACAATGCACTGCTTCAAGCAAGTTCTCCATCACTAGGTTTTTTCAAGAAGGGTCTTGATAATGATTTCTCAGAGACGCTTCAGAGGGATTGCCTATTTAGGTATAGACTGGGTGAGCAGAACCCTTCCCATCTTGGATTTTGTGACTCCAGAGATTCCTACACCTCTTTCCTTGCTTCTCTCCTTTCTTCCTCTCTCTAACATGAGTGAGAATGTATAGGGATAGAAAAGAAAAGGGTCCAGGACAGTCAAATATTTGGAGTATCCAAAGATAAAAATCAGGATATGGATGATGATCCAGCAAAGAATATGGAGGAGATATAGTCAGACAGATAGGAGGAGAAAAAAGAGACAGAGGAGTATCGTGAAATCAGGGAGGAATGAGGATCCAGAAGGAGTGGTCTATCTTGTCAAATGTTTGTAGAGAGGTCAAGAAGGATAATAATTGAGAAATAGTTTTTGGATCTGGCAATTACTATAGGAGATCATTGATAAGTCTGCTGAGAGCAGTTTCTGCTTTCTTGAGGGGTGAGTTCAGAAATCAGATTAACACAGGGTTAGAGAACAGAAAGAAAGTAGAGGTAATTAATGATTGTAGATGGGAAAGTGGGTGGAGCATGACATAAATAGCACTATGAGGCCTGCCCAACACAATACACAATCCACCCATGTCCTCTGTACAGTATTTGAGACCTATTCCAGTTCTCCTATGATACCCTATTTGAAGACTGGTATTAAACAGATAATTCATTCTATACAAAGGGACAAACATGTCATCTGGATAAGCAGTCTAGTGAGTTCAACCCCAGCAACACTGTGGAGCCAATGTTGGTGCTGCTAGTCTCCCTGTTCCCCCCAAAAAGCCCCATGTATCCACTCTCAATGGTCCAGTGCTCTCTTAGTCTTTGCTCCTCCCCATCCAAATTGCTCTCAGATTCTTCATGCTCAGTAAGGAATCAAGGACTGATGATGCACCAAGTATGTCTTATACAAATAAAGAAGACTTTCATAAGGGTTGAGCTAGAACAGGGCTTTCAATGAGTCTATGAACTTGAATAGGGCAGGGGAATCATATTTGCTTTTGTTCTGCTCTGACTAAAAGTTAGCATTCCCTTCGTTCATTCAAAAATATTATTCTGAGACAGGATCCATAAATTTCATCAGACTCCCCAAGGCATCCACAACACAGAAAAAGTTTAAGAATGCCTGAACTTGAGGGAAGTTGCTTCAAGGATGGAAATTGAAGGGGTGCCTAGGGGGGCACAGTGAATAGAGCACTGACCCTGGAGTCAGGAGGACCTGAGTTCAAATCCACCTCAAACACTTAACACAAAAACTAGACATGTGACCTTGGGCAAGTCACTTAACCCGAACTGACCTATCTTCCCCCCTCCAGAAATCATTTTTAAAAGTGATGGAATTTTAGGTAACAGTCTTTGATTGGAAGAGGCAGGAAGGAATAAAACATCCTATCTATCCCCACTCCATTTTTCCCAACACTTCCTAGAATCACAGCATAGGGACAAGTATGAAACAAGCCCTTTCCAAGAGGAAGAGAAAGGAAAACATTACACATTAAGAGTAAGGCAGTAAGTGATTTTCAAGTTAGGACTAGAACAACCTGAAGAGGATGACAGTAAAGGGAAGAAGACTGTCTAACTCCACACATAGAGGAAAGCCTAGGGGAGCCAGGGAGTAAATTATTGCAAAACAAGAAGAAGGCATCTCCACCTCCAACACCCATTGCCCTCATTAGGGATTCTACCACACCCCTATCCCTCTCTGGTCCTGAGACCCTGTTTCTAAGACCCTGAGTGGGACAAACTCAAGAGAGGGATAGTCAAATAAGTTTAGTTAGGAGAACCTTTCTCCCACATGCCCTCACATTATGGATGTATGCCAATTGTGCTCCCCAAAGTGTCTGACACCGATGTAGTATATGTTGAGAGAAGAATAAGGATGGCTTGTTCTCCCCAGTCCCAACCCACCAGGCCTTTTCAGTCCTTCTTTAAAGGAGGTAAAACAGTGGATAGTGCTGGGTTTAGGATCACAAAGACCTGACTTTGGATCTTTTCTCAGACACTTATTAGTTCTGTGACTCTGGAAGAGTCATTTATTGTCTTTCACCATCAAGTTCCTTTATTAAAAAGGGGGTCAGATTTGATGGTCTCTATGGTTTCTTCTACCTCTAATTCTACAGTTCTGGGATCTTATGGAGTAGGATAATTTCAGACCCTAAGGAGGAACAGAGCTACCTCTTCCCTTTTCCACTTTCAAGCAAAGATGAGATTCCACATAGAGAACTGCCCACATAGCCCTTGAGAAAAGACTGAATGTTTGATCCACAGTATTCCCTAAAAGAGACCTGGGTACAACCAAGATCAATGGAGGAGACCCAGGGTACATAGGAGGAGAAGCAGAAACGAGACTACTCATTAGCCATAAGCTGATCATGTGGGTCAAAGATCGACTCACTTTGGGGACCAGGCAAAAGTTAGCTAGGAGAAGACTGGGAATTGCTACCTTCCTTACCTCCTTCTGCCCAGGTTCCAGTGCCTCAGTGTTGCCTGATGCATTATGACCATTACTGGGTTGGTACTCCAAGCATCCCTTAGACAAGGACATGAAAAGTGGATTACTGTCTTTGTAGATGCTTCACCTCAAAACTAAAATGATGGTAACTTTTGTACATGTCAAAGGTTTTCTTATCAGCTTGTCCCATTTGTAAGGGTAACAGGGTGGCTATTACTTGGGTGATGCTTACTTCATACATTATCTTCACCATTTAAAACAGAGACAGAGGGAAAGGAAAAGAGAGAGGAAGAGGGAGACGGGAGGGGAGAGGAGGAGAAGTGAGGAGAAGAGAAGAGAGAAAGAGAGACAGAGAGAGAAGAGACAGTGACAGAGAGAGAGAGAGAGAGAGAGAGAGAGAGAGAGAGAGAGAGAGAGAGGAGAGAGATATTCCCTGCTGCTCTAGTTATGGATACACAAGACAAATTCTGTGTTTGTAAGGCTGCCCCATACAGTTACTGGGAAAATGGTCACTTCATTACATTACATACCATAGAGTCTGGCCTTCCAGGATCCAACTCTTGTCTTTGTGGATGCCCTGTCTTGTGACTTGATGACAGGACAATTCTTCATTCATTTTCCAAAATGAATGGGACACAGATATATTTCTTTTCAAGTCAGTACCATAATTTTTAGCTCCACTAACTGCTTTAAAAATTTTAGCCCTGTCGTTCTCAAATTCTAATTTATATATTTTTTGTCTTATAGAGAGTGCTTTTATTTGTTTTAAAGTTCTTCCTTCATATAACAGTAAGAACAACAATGATCAAAATGTGAGAAAATAACAACCACCACAATAATGATACGGGGACAGAGATTTATACAAAATACTTTCCCCCAGTTTCAGAAAAACCTGGAAGGACTTATATGAACCCACTGGAAAATAAGATTCAGGAGAATAGTTCACACAATAATAACATTGCAAAATGAACAGTTTTCAAAGACATAAGAATTCTGATCAATACAATGATTAAACATGATTGTTGAGGATTAGTGAGTAAGAGTGCTCCCCACCTCTTGATAGAGAGGTTATAAACTAAATATGCAAAATGATACACATTTTTGGACATTGCCTATGTGGGAATGTGTTTTGCCTGTCTGTGAATATTTGTTGATAGGGTTTCTTTTTTTTTTCAGGGAGGGGGCTTGTGGGAGGAAAAAAATAAATGCTCGATAATGAAAAAATAATTTACAAATATTGTAAGCACCTTTTCATACATTATCTTACCTGATCCCTAAGCAGTGCTTTGAGGGGAACAGGTCAGGAAACACTACCTCCATTAAGCAAAAGACGAAACCCAGAGAGACTAAGGGACTTCCAAGTCACTGAAAAAGTCAGGACTAGATCCCAGACATCCTAGTTCACTTTCTAGGGTCTTTTCTACTAACTCATGCTATTGTTTGAAGTCTAAAAGTCTTTTCATCCCACTCTTCACCTTTCCTCAAAAGGTTGTACATGGGGTCCTGTAGGTGACTTCATTTTCTGTCCATTTATTGTCTCAAGCTGAGAAATAACTACCTCAGTGTGCCCACACACTAAACAACACTTTTTATCAGTCATTGATTGGCTGGTGCTTCAGGGACATGTCTAACCTCTGTGCAGAGAGCCAAATCTCTCCAAAGCAAATCCTTTAGGCACATGGGCAAGGGCTAAGATAAATTTTTGTCCTCTCACCCTCCTGATACTCACTGACACCTCAGTTTCAATTCCCCCTCCATATCAGAAAAGTTCTTTCTTCTATTTGAAGTCATCTAGTCCACCAAGCATTGCACATGCAATGCTTGCAAAGAGATATTATAGACTGGTTAACCATGTAACCAATTGTAGAAAGAAGCCATAACAACAACAACAACAACAACAGTATTAATACCACATACTGATGGCATTATTATCAGCCTCTGTCGAATGTGTGGGGACACATGGATCATATTAGTGACGAAGAGATCATTCTCTGTAACAGGTAGGTGAACTCACACCACTATAGCCCAAGTCCCATCCTCAGTCTCCCACAATGCTATGCAAGGAAATTTCCCCAACACACACACACAGACACACAGACTCACAGAATGTTGTGCTGGTCAACTATAGTGATTATCCAGCTTTGCATCCACTCCTCAGGCTCTGGTTGGTGGGTGGTGTTATACAAGCCTTTATGAGCCTAAATTCACCCCTCTTGAGGAATTTAGGAAGCAGTCATCTGGGAGATCCCTTTTCCCAATGGCTTCTAGCTCCCCAACACACAAACACAATTTTTTTTCCTGTGATGAAGAGGCTAAGGGCTTCAACCAGAGCCCATTATAAAGAACTGAAGGACTTAGAATTTTCTCTGAAGCATGTAGTCACTGAACCTCAGGTGGATTTTTTCCTAATGGAGATAAAATTGTGGTAGATGTGTTTGGGTGACCTTTCTGGAACAGGAAAATGTTCACTGAAATTAATATAAGTAGACTACACTTGTGGCAAGTGATGCATCAATGGACATCTAGACTCAATTCAAAAAGCACTTATTAAGCCCCTACTATTTTCCAGTCACAATACTAGGCAGTAGGAATATAACATGTGTGTGATTTTTGCATACATATTACAAATTCCAGAAGAGGGCTCAACAACCATCCATGTGTTCCTATGACTTGGCTTTCATTGGAAAGTTCTCTGTTATACATAAAACAAATATTTTTATATGAATTTTCCCATTGACCTCCATTATAATCTTAATAATGTATTCCCATTGAAAAACCACAAAAGGGGCGGCTAGGTGGCACAGTGAGTAGAGTGTTGGCCCTGGAGTCAGAAGGACCTGAGTTCGGATCCTACCTCAGACACTTAACGCACACACAAACAAAAACCTAGCCGTGTGACCTTGGGCAAGTTACTTAACCCCAATTGCCCTCCAAAAAAAAAAAAAAAAGAAAAATTACCAAAAAACTAAGTCCTACCTAATGGACAATTTTTACCTATGGATCTGCACGCTCCTCAGAAACACATACATTTTGGACCCATCACATAGTTATTGTTCATTTTAATGAGTGTTCTCCCCAATTTCTCAAGCTTTGGATATGCTAAATAAATTAGAATCCCCAGAATTTATATGGGTCACACTTCAACATATTCTCTAAGTACTTAATTGTAATGGCAGGCCACTGACTGAACAATTAGTGAACATTAGGTGCCTATTCTGTCACTACAAAGACAGAAGTAAGAAGAATCCCTGACTTCAGTGAGCTTATAATTTAATAGGGTAAAGAGCATGCACATATACTAGTATATGTATATATATATATATATATATATATATATATATATATATATATACATACCATATACCACATATTATATATTCAAAATGCAAATGAGATTTCGGGGAATGGAATGTATTAACAGCTGGGGAAATCAGGAAAGGCTTCACGGGGAAGGTGACAAATGAAATGAAGGAAACCAGAAATTCTAATAAACCAAAGTGAGAAGAGAGCATATTCTAGTAATAGATGACAACTAATGCAAAGGCACTAATTATGTATGAGGACCCACCCACCCCCACCCCCCACCCCATGGAAGCACTGCATTTCTGTAGTGAAGGGACTTTCATAGTTTAATGAAACTATAAGATATTTCATGCAGGTTTACCCAAGATAGACAAGTCACAGGGGAGAGTCCTAACATAAGATGATTCACTGGAGAAGGAAATGGCATACCACTCCAGTATCTTTGCCACAAACCCATGGACAGTGGTAAATAACAAAAGAGATGACATCATAAGATGAGCCCCTTAAGTCAAAAGGTGTTCAGTATGCTCTTGAGAAAGAGTGGAAGCTAACTACAAATAGCTGCAGTATTAATGAAGTTGTTGGGCCAAAGCTGAAAGGAAGCTCAGCTGTGGAATCATCTGGGTATGAAAGGAAGGTCCCATTCTGCAAAGATCAGAATTGCATAGAAACCGGGGATGCACAATCTATAAGTCAAGGTAAGCTACATGTGATCAAACAGGAGATGGAAAGAATAAACATCAACATCTTGGGTGTCAGAGAATTTGTGTATGGAATGGCTGAGTTTAATTCAGGTGATCAATATATCTACCACTGTAGGAAAGAATCCCTTGGAAGAAATGGAGTAGCCCTCATAGTAAATAAAATAGTGAGAAAAGTAGCGCTAGAGTATAATCTCAAAAATGACAATGATATCTGTTCAAATTCAAGGCAATGTGTTCAACATCACAGCAACACAAGTCTATATTCCAACCACTGATGCTAAAGAGACCAAAATTGATATGTTCCATGAAGACTTGCATCTTTGAGAAATATCAAAAATGTTGTTGCATTCATTATAGGGGATTAGAATTCTAAAGTAGGAAATCAAAAGATAATTGGAATAACAGGCAAGTTTAACCTTGGAGTACAAAATGAAGCAGGGCAGAGACAAATAGAGGTTTGTAAAGATAAATCTCTGGTCACAGAAAATGATATTTTTTCAACAACAAAGTATGGATCCATTCTCTGTCACTTGTACTCATTTTAGGCAATTAACACCAAGAAAACAGAGATTCTCCACCAGCCAGCACCACACCATCCATATGTTGAATCATTGGTTATAGCAAATGGAGAAAGATTGAATGCAGTGGAAAAGTTAGCTTACTTTGGCAGTATATTTTCCAGGGATATACACAGAGGTCATCAGGTTAATGCACCCATTGCTAGAACTAGCTCACTATTTGGGAGGCTCTGAAGGAAAATGTGGAGAGAAGAGGTATTAAGCTGCCTACCAAAGAGAAGATCTGGAGAACCATTGTGATGACCTCATTGTTTTATGCTTGTAAAAACTGAACATTATACCAATACCATGCCAGGAAACTGAATTGCTTCAATTTGAATCGTCTTAGGAAGATTCAGAAGATCACCTGACAAGATAAGGTACCAGACACAGAGGTCCTCTCTTGAGCTGAACTGCTAAGCATTCAAACTCTACTGCAGAGAGTGCAACTGATGGGCTGACCACGTTGTTCAAATGATAAAAGTGCATTTGCCTAAAAGACTATTTTATGGAGAACTCACACAAAGCAAGTGCTCACATGGAGTATAGAAGAAGTGGTACAAGGACACACTTGAGGTCTCTCTGAAAAGCTTTGGAATCAACATGAGAGACAGATGAAACATGAGACACATTATCACAACCAACATGGCATGCCCGCATCAAAGAAGGCACTGTACTCTATGAGCAAAGCAGAATTGCAGTATCTCAAAAGAAAACTGAGATGTGCAAATTTAGATATATCTCCCTTCCAAATGTTCATATAGACTATTTGTGCCTAATCTGTGGTAGAGCTTTCCAGTCTGGTATTGATCTGTTAAGCACAGTCAGGCACACCGTACCTTGACCCCAACTTAGTAGTATCATTTTGGGTCTCTTCGAAAATGAAGGGTAACAACCAACTGACAAACAAACAAACAAGTGAGAAAAGAAGGAATACAAAAGGGAAAGGAGAGAGGAAAAGATATACCCAACTGAATGCAGAATTCCAGAGAATAGCAGTGGAGCAAGGTTTTCTAAAGGAGCAATGCAAAGAAATAGAAGAAAACAAAAGAATGGGAAAGACAGATTTTTTTTCTCTTCAAGAAAATTAGAGATATCAAGGAAATGTTTCATGCATAAATAGGAATTATAAAATACAAAACTAGTAGGGACTTAACAGAAGGAGAAGAGATTAAGAAGATGTGGCAAGAATACATGAAAGAACTATACAAGAAAGATCTAAACATCACCAATGACCCCAATGTTACTGATCTAGAGCATGACACCCCTAAGTCAAACGGACCTTAGGAAGCATTGCTAACAATAAAGCTAACAGAAATGATGGAATTCCAACTGAGCTATTTAAAATCCTAAAAGATGGCTCCACTTAAGTATCTCACTCAATACGCAAGGAAATTTGGAAAACTCAACAATGACCAGTGGGTTGGAAAAGATAAATTTACATCCCAATCCTAAAGGAGAGCAATGCCAAGGAATGTTCATATTTCTAAACAATTGTCCTCATTTCACATAACAGAAAGGTTATGTTTAAGATTCTGCAAGCTAGGCTTCAGCAATATGTGAACCAAGAATTACCTAAAATGTAGTCTTGTTTTCAAAGGGGCAAAGGAACTAGAAACTGAGTTGCCAACATTCACAGAATTATGGAGAAAGTAATTGACTATACTAAAACCTTTGCCTGTGTGCATCACAACAAAATGTGGCAAATCTACAAAGAGATAGGAGCACCAGATCATATTAGAGGTCTCCTGAGGAACTGTATGTGGGTCAAGAAGCAACAGTAAGACCCGAACATGAAACCACTGATTGGTTCAATATTGAAAAAGGAGTATGACAAGGTTGTGTGTTGTCACCTTATTTATTTAACATATTCAGAGTACATCATATGAAATTCCAGGCTAGATGGATCGATTGATCCAATCAAAAGTTGGAACTAAGGTTGTTGAGAGAAATATCAACCCGCATATGATATCATTTTAGTAAGAGAAAAGGAAGAGGAATTAGGAAGTCATTTGATGTGGGTGAAAGAAGAAAGGGAAAATGCTGTTTTGAAGCTTAGCATTAAAAAACTAAGACCTTGGCAACTGGTCCTATCACTTTCTGGCAAATAGAGGGAAAAGAAAAGGTAGCAGTTTCAAATTTTATACCCATTGGTTCAAAGATCCCTATAGATGGTGACTGCAGCCATGAAATTAAAAAATGCTTGCTCCTTGGAAGGAAAGCTATGGCAAATCTGAACAGCATACTAAAGAAGAGAGATATCACCTTGCCAAAAAAGGTCTGTATATATTCAAAACTATGTGTTTTTTTCCGGTAACCATGTAAGTCTGTAAGAATTGAACTATTAGGAAAGTTGAACACCACAGAATTGACAGAAATTAGCTCAGACTATTTACTGGAAGGTCAAATATTGAAACAGAAAGCTAAATACTTTGACTACATAATGAGAAGAAAGGATTCTTCCTCTCTCTCTCGTAAGTTCCTTTGCTTAATGAGCTTGGTATTATATTTCATTCAATGTTTAACTGCCATTCAATGTGTTTCTTGACTGACAGCTTTCCATTAGCAATGAATATCTGTAAATATCTTGACTACACAGACCTCCTCTTCATTATCACAATAAAAATCTGAGATAAAGAGAAACTGAGGCACAGAGGTTCAAGCATGTTCAATTTGTTAGCAAAGCCAGCAATTGCCAATAAAAGAGGTCAATGGTTCCTCAGTAGCCAAAGACCCATCTGACAACCAGAAGTACTTTTTTATACAGTTGGTTACATAAGGTCCAGTGACCACACTAAACTAAGATTGTGATTAGTCTAACACAATGATAGGGAGTGGTCTTACTTGACTCAAAGAGAGGCTTTTCAGAACATATGGTAAAGGGAAAAGAATTGGCTAGAATACTCTGGAAAGTCTCATGTTGGGTAAATAATTTATGACCAAGTTTCTCACAGCTGCCCGCTGTGCTGCCCAGAGCGCTGCACTGGTCCTTCCTGCAGGGCTGCTGGGCTGTCCTCAGTGGGAGGTTAGCTTCTCTGTGTCATTCTGTGGGTGCTGGGACTCCAGAAGTTGTTCAGAGTTCCCTTTTACATAGTTTGGAGGTAATCTGGGGGGAGAGTGCCTTGGATGCGCTGTTTCTACTCTGCCATCTTGGCTCTGCCTCCCAAGTTCGAGATAGACAATTTTAAACTGAATCATTGTGAGGTTTGATAGGGTACATAACTATTCATATAGTGGCTAAGTGAGTAACTGAGAATCAATGGTCTAAGAATAAAAAAGAAGGTATGGGTGGAAGTTTGGGGTTGAAAGGACAGAATAGACAAGTGTTCAAAGGTCCCAGGGTTAGACCATGACTCAGAACAATCCATAGATTTCCATAAGCCTTGAGGGAAATGAACAATATAGCTTGGCTCTCCACATTTTAACTTTGAGCAATTTCAATATACATGCTTGATTTCCTGAGTTCAAACCCCATAGACAATGGGGTTGATGGCTGGTGGGATGAGGTGGTGCAGAATATTGAGAAGGATGGGGAAATCTAAAGGGATTTGCTTTCTGATCACAGCAATGAAGAAGAGGATAAGGATGAAGAGGGAACCCCAAGTGCTCAGGCTCTTTGAGACTGCCTTCAGGAAAAAGCAGAAAGAGAAGAAAGTTAGCACCAGGTCAGAGCCCATCAGGCACCAGATACTCACAAACTGGTAGGTTTTGTTACAATGGATATCCCCATAAGAAATTTGAACCACAGAGATGTTTTCATAGATGCAGCTTTCTAATTGGGAGTGGATGAACAAGTTGTGGTATATGTATGTAATGGAATACTATTGTGCCATAAGAAACGATGAGCAGATGGACTTGAGAAAAACCTGGAAAGACTTATATGAACTGATGCTAAGTGAGGGGAGCAGAAGTAGGAAAACATTGTACATACTTACAGATACATTGTGCGATGACTAACTTGTATAGGCTTAGCTCTTCTCATCAAAGCAAGGTTCTAAGACAACTCCAAAAGGCTCCTGAGGAAAAATGCTATCCACATCCAGAGAAAGAATAATGGAGTCTGGATGTAGATTGAAGCATACTATTTGCTCTCTCTCCTTTTTGTTTTATTTTGTTTCTTCTTTTTTGTGACTCATTCCATTGGTTATAATTCTTCTTTACAACAGGACTAATGTGATTATGTTTATTATGAATGTATATGCAAAGTCTATATCCGATTGCATGCGATCTTGGAGATGGTTAGGAGAGGGAGGGGAGAAAATTTAAACCTCAAAAGTTTGTGGAACTGAATGTTGTAAATTAAAAATAAATAATTTTTTTAAAAAGAATTTTTGAATCTCAGGGGTCATCTCTTTCAAAGTGCATGAGTAGGATTCTATATCTCTTCTCAAGTGGTCATTTAGCCTCCTTTTGAAAGCCTGTTTTCATTTGAAACTCATCACCTTTAGAAGTAGCTATTTTTAATCCTTAAACTGCTGTTGGATTTTTGAAATTAAGACTATTTCTTGGCACTGATTCAAGGGCAGGACTTAGTGAACCAAGAGTGAACAAATTGTAAGGGTACTAGTAACAACAAAAAGTTTCCTTTTACCATTCCTTCTACCCTCCTTCTAAACCTGTTATCATGTGTTCTCATAACCTCCTTGGGGGGCAAGGGATTGTGGATGTTCCAAGCATTATCTAGAGAACAGGTGGCCTTTTATAGGGACTGTTTTGAAAAGGACGGTATGTGAAGGATGGAAGTTTAGATAAAGCCTTTCATGGGGAAGATGGAGAAAGGACTACAAAGGCATCAGCTCATGCCCTCTTCACCCTCCACTCCCAATGAGTTAGGATTCATTGGAATCATAGCATAGAAATTGTTATGAACACATTATTTTCTTTTTTTTTTTTTTGGAGAGCAATTGGGGTTAAGTGACTTGCCCAAGGTCACACAACTAGGTTTTTTTGTTTGTTTGTTTGTTTGTGTGTGTGTGCATTAAGTGTCTGAGGCCGGATCCAAACACAGGTCCTTCTGACTCCAGGGCCGATGCTCTACTCACTGTGCCACCTAGCCGCCCCTGAACACATTATTTTCAAAAGAAGAAATTCAAGTTATCAATAAGCTATGAAAAGAAGCTCCAAATCACTGATGAGAAGAGAAAAACAAATATAAAAAAATCCAAAATTTCAGCTGACAATCATTAGATTAGTGGGAAAAATTGTCGAATTTCTTTTTTTTAATTTTTTTATTAGTTTATTAGTTTAGTTTCAGTTAACAAGATTCAATTCCATAGTTTGTTGATTTTCAAATTTCCTTTACTTCCCTCCCCCCTCCCCCCATGACAGCATATAGTACAGTATAGGGTCTGCAAATGCATTCATATTAGACATTATTCCAATTACAAAGGCATATTGTACTAGGTAGGATGAAAGATGGTAAAGAAGAAATAAAACCAAACAATGAAAAGAAAAAGATCATTTAGTTTGCTTCCATCAGGATTCAGGCTCAGTTCTTTCTAGTTATATCTCTGGATGGTGCATTTCTCACTTTCTTGAGTCTTTCAGGATTAACTTATATCACTGCATTGCTGAAAAGAGTCCAGTCTGTCATAGTTGGTCATAACAGATATGGTATGTCTGTGATTGTATACAAATTTCTTCTGATTCTACTCTTCTCGCTCAGCATCAGTTTGTATAAGTCTCTCCAGGTAATTATGAAATCCGTCACCTCCTCATTTCTTATACCACAATAATATTCCATTACATTCATATACCACAACTTGTTTAGCCATTCCCCAATTGATGGGCACCCCTTTAGTTTCCAATTCTTTGCAACCACAAAAAGGGCTGCTAAAAAATATTTTTGTACATATGGGTCTTCCTCCCACTTCTATGATCTCTTTGGGATATAACTCTAGAAGTGGTATGGCTGGGTCAAAGGGTATGAAATTATTTATAATCCTTTGTGCATAATTCCAGATTGTGCTCCAGAATGGTTGGATAAGTTCACAACTCCACCAGCAATGTATTAGTGTTCCAATTTGTCCACATCCTCTCCAGCATTTGTCACTTTCTTGTTTTGTCATCTTAGCCAATCTGACTGGAGAGATGTGGTATCTCAGAGTTGTTTTGATTTGCATTTCTCTAATTAATAGTGATTTAGAGCATTTCTTCATATGCTTATAGATATCTTTAATTTATTTCTCTGAAAACTGCCTGTTCATATCCTTTGACCATTTATCAATTGGGGAATGACTTGTATTCATATAGATTTGGCTCAATTCTCTATAAATTTTAGAAATGAGTCCTTTATCAGAGACACAAGTTGTAAAAATTCTTTCCCAATTTCCCACCTCCCTCTTGATCTTGGTTACATTGGCTTTGTTTGTGCAGAAGCTTTTCAATTTAATGTAATCAAAATTTTTTTTGCATTTTATAATGCTCTCTAATTCTTGTTTGGTCCTAAAGTCTTCCGCTCTCCACAAATCTGTCAGGTAAACTATTCCTTGCTTTCCCAAATTGCTTACAGTATCATCCTTTACACCTAGATCATGCACCCATTTAGACTTGATTTTGGTATATGGTATTAGATAGTGATCTATGCCCACTTTCTGCCATACTGTATTCCAGTTTTCCCAGCAGTTTTTGTCAAATAGTGCATTATTATCCCAAAAACTGGGGTCTTTGGGTTTATCGAACAATAGATTGCTATATTCATTAACTGCTGGGTCTCCTGCACCTAATCTGTTCCATTGATCCACTACTCTACACCTCTGCCAGTACCAAGCAGTTTTGATAACTGCTGCTGTATAATACAGATTAAGATCTGGCATAGCTAGTCCACCTTCCCTAGCATTTCTTTTCATTAATTCCCTTGATATTCTAGACCGTTTGTTTTTCCAAATAAATTTTGTTATTATTTTGTCTAACTCTACAAAGTAGTTTTTTTGGTAAATTGATTGGTATGGCACTAAATATATAGTTTAGTTTGGGTAAAATTGTCATTTTTATTATATTAGCTAGACCCAGCCACGAGCAATTGATATTTTTCCAACTATTTAGATCTGATTTTATTTCTGTGAGAAGTGTTTTGTAGTTGTGATCTTATAGATTCTGGGTTTGTTTTGGCAAATAGATTCCCAAATATTTTATAATGTCTACAGTGACTTTAAATGGGATTTCTCTTTCTATCTCTTGCTGTTGAGTTTTGTTAGAGATGTACAGGAATGCTGAGGATTTATGTGGGTTTATTTTATATCCTGCAACTTTGCCAAATGTATTTATTGTCTCAAGTAGTTTTTTACTTGATTCTCTAGGATTCTCTAAGTATATCATCATATCATCTGCAAAGAGTGACAGCTTGGTCACTTCTTTACCTAATTTGATTCCTTTGATTTCTTTTTCTTCTCTAATTGCTACTGCTAGTGTTTCTAGTACCAGATTGAATAAGAGGGGTGATAGTGGACACCCTTGTTTCACTCCTGATCTTATTGGAAAGGCTTCTAGTTTATCCCCATTGCATATAATACTTGCTGATGATTTTAAATAGATGCTATCCACTATTTTAAGGAAGGTTCCATTTATTCCTATACTTTCTAGTGTTTTTAATAGGAATGGATGTTGTACTTTGTCAAAAGCCTTTTCTGCATCTATTGAGATGATCATGTGGTTTCTGCTAGTTTTATTGTTGATATGCTCAATTATACTGATGGTTTTCCTAATATTAAACCATCCTTGCATTTCTGGAATGAATCCTACTTGATCAGAGTGTATTATTTTTGTGGTAAGTTGTTGGAGTCTTTTGGCTAATATTTTACTTAGAATTTTTGCGTCTAAATTCATGAGGGAAATTGGTCTATAATTTTCTTTCTCTGTTTTATCTCTTCCTGATTTAGGAAGCAGTACCATATTTGTGTCATAGAAAGAGTTTGGTAGATCTCCTTCTTCACTAATTTTCCCAAATAGTTTGTAAAGTATTGGAATCAATTGTTCTTTAAATGTTTGATAGAATTCACTAGTGAACCCATCTGGCCCTGGAGATTTTTTCCTAGGGAGTTCATTGATGGCTTGTTTGTTTTCTTTTTCTGAGATGGGGTTATTTAGGTAATTCACTTCCTCTTCAGTTAATCTGGGCAACTTGTGATTTTGTAAATATTCATCCATTTCACTAAGATTGTCATATTTATGTGCATACCATTGGGAAAAATAATTCCTCATTATGTTTTTGATTTCCTCTTCATTAGAGGTAGATTCACCCTTTTTATTTTTGATACTCATAATTTGGTTTTCTTCTTTCTTTTTTTTTATCTTATTGACTAAGGGTCTATCAATTTTGTTGATTTTTTCATAAAACCAGCTCTTAGCTTTATTTATTAATTCAATAGTTTTCTTAATTTCAATTTTATTAATCTCTCCCTTGGTTTTCAATATTTCTAATTTAGTACTAAATTGGGGATTTTCAGTTTGTTCTTTTTCTAGCTTTTTCAATTGCATGTCCAATTCATTGACCTCCCCTCTCTGCTTTAATTAAGTATGCACTCAGGGATATAAAACTTCCCCTGAGAACTGCCTTTAGTGCATCCCACAAATTTTGGTATGTTGTCTCATTATTATCATTCTCTTGAATGAAATTATTGATTGTTTCTATAATTTCTTGTTTGACCCATCCATTCTTTAGGATTAAATTGTTTGATTTCCAATTAGTTTTTAGTCTATCTTTCCATGGCCCTTTATTGCATATAATTTTTATTGCATCATGATCTGAGAATGATGCACTTAATATTTCTGCCTTTCTGCACTGGATTGTGAGGTTTTTATGCCCTAGTACATGGTCTATTTTTGAGTATGTACCATGCACTGCTGAAAAGAAAGTAAATTCCTTTTTATCCCCATTCAGTTTTCTCCAGAGATCCATCATATCTAGTCTCTCTAAGATTCTATTCACCTCCTTAACTTCTTTCTTGTTTATTTTGAGGTTAGATTTATTGAGTTCAGGGGGGCGGTTAAGGTCCCCCACTAGTAGAGTTTTGCTATCTATTTCTTCCTCTAATTCCTTTAACTACTCCTCTAGGAGTTTGGATGCTATACCACTTGGTGCATATATATTAAGTAATGATATTGCTTCATTCTCGATGGTGCCTTTTAGTAGGATATAGTTTCCTTCCTTATCTCTTTTAATTAGATCTATTTTTGCTTTTGCTTTGTCTGAGATAAGTATTGCTACCCCTGCTTTTTTTACTTTAGCTGAGGCATAATAAATTTTACTCCAACCTTTTACCTTTACCCTGTGGGTATCCCTTTGTTTCAAATGTGTTTCTTGTAGACAGCATATGGTTTTTAATCCATTCTGCTATCCACCTCTGTTTTATGGGAGAATTCATCCCATTCACATTCACAGTAATGATGACTATCTGTCTCTTCCCCTCCATCCTATTCCCTCCCCTGTTTATGTTTTTGTTTCTTCCTTCTCCCTTCCCCTCCTTGAAGTTTTCCCTTTTGACTGCCCCCTCCCTCAGTGTTCCCACCCAGTGACCCACCCTTCTTAACCTACCCTCTCCCCTTACTACTATTTCCTTCCCTTCTAATCCCTCCCTTTAGTCTCCTCCTTTTCACCCCGCCGTTACCCTCCCAGTATCTATAGGACACAGTAAATTTTTATACTTATCAGAGTAAATTACTCCCCATTTGATTCCAAACCAATGAGAGTAAATTTCAAACTGCTCCTCTCCCTCCCTCCTTTTCCTCTATTTAATGAATTTATGTGTCTATTCACGTTAGAATCTTAAACTTCACTGATTAATTTGATCCCTCTTTGAACCAGAACCAGTGAGAATAGTGTTTAAATGATATTCTTCTCCCTCTTTCTTTCCCCTCTTCTATAGTGTGTTTTGATGCCTCTTCAGATGGCATATTTTACCTTTTCTTAGCTCATCCTTTCCTTTTTCCCATTACTGTCCCTTTGATCCCCTTAATAGTCTTTTTTTTAGACTTCATGTTAGTGCATTCATACCCACACCCTCTATCTAAGTGTAACCCTTTTGAAGGTCATAATAATCATAAAGATTTCGATTATTGACAGTTATCAGCTCCACATATAGGGATGTGAACATTTTGCTCTTGTTGCATCCCAAGTAATGAGCGTATGTTTGTGGGTGTGGGTGTGTGCACTTCTGCATGTGTGAGTCTGTGTTACCCTTGTTTACGTTTTTATGTCCTTCTGGAGTCTTGTAATTGGAGATCAAATTTTCCATTGAGCTCTGGCTTTTTCATCAGGAAAGTCTGGAAGTCCCTTACTTCATTAAACATCCATCTCCTTGCCTGAAAGTTTATGCTCAGTTTTGCCGGGTAGTTAATCCTTGGTTGTAGTCCTAGCTCTCTTGCCCTATGAAATATCAAATTCCAGTCCCTCCACTCTTTTAATGTAGAAGCTGCTAGGTCCTGTGTGATCCTAACTGTAGTTCCTCGATATTTGAATTGTTTCTTTTTGGCTGCTTGTAGAATTTTTTCTTTCATCTTGTAATTCTGGAATTTGGCTACTATATTTCTTGGAGTTTTCAGTTTGGGATCTCTTTCAGGAGGAGTCCAGTGAATTCTATCGATAGCTATTTTATCTTCTGATTCCAGGACCTCAGGACAGTTTTCTTTGACAGTCTCTTGGAGGATGTTGTCTAGACTGCTTTTTTCATCATGGCTTTCTGGTAGACCAATAATTCTTAAGTTGTGTCTCCTGGATCTGTTCTCTAGGTCAGTTATTTTTCCAGTGAGATATTTTACATTTTCTTCCAATTTTTTTTATCGTTTTGTTTTTTTTGATTGACTCCTGCTGCATCATAGAGTTCTGAGTTTCAGTTTGATTGAATCTAATTTTTAGCGAATTATGGTCTTCAGTTAGTTTTTGAAGTTCCTTTTTTAGGGAGGTATTTTCTTTTTCCAAGTTGGTCACTGCCTCCCTGATTTGGTCTTTAAAATTTTTCTTAAGCTCCTCCAGGAATGCTATTTGGGCTTGAGACCAGATCATGTTTCGTTCTGTGGTCTCTGGTGTGGGTAGAGAGTCTATATTGTCCTGTGTATTTTGTTGTTCTTGCCCTGCATTGTATGCTGGAATAGACTTTCTTGCCTTCCCCTTCTCCTTTTCAGCTTCCTTCCTTCCCATTGTGACTTCCTGTTTCTTAGTTTCTCAGGCTATGAGTTTAGGGCCTGATCCTTGACTTTGAATACCTCTGGGTGGTTAGTTTATGGCTAAGTCAGGGAAGTCAGTGAGGAATGTGGATGTGTAGGTGGGGGTGAGTCTGACCACTTCAGATTTCTGCCTCTATACCCCTGGGCTATAAGTAGTCTTTTGTTGGTGAGGTGAGGTAGGGCTTGTTGGGACCCCTCCCTCTCTTCTCTTCAGACTCCTGGCTGTCTCAGTTACACCCCTTCTTGGAGATTCTCAAGCCTGAGGCTATTTCCATTAACTTGGGATTTCAATCTGGGTGGGAGACTTATCTTTGGGTTTTCAGCTTCATGAGGGAGGGATGGGAGGATTGGAGCAGCTAGAATTTACTTTGCCATTCCAACCCCTGTATTATACAGGCAGGCAGTTTCTAAACTTCCAGGCTGGGGGCCAAATGCAGCAGGAGAAGCCACTCTCTCCACTGGGGGCCCAACTCTCCTACCTGGCTCCAGTGATCCTTTCCCTCCACGAGATGACTGAGATTCGTCCTTGGTAAGTCTGCAGGCTGGGGCTTTTTCTCTCTCTGGTGTAGTCTGCTTGTCTGCTCTTAGGTCTGAGCTGTACAGACCCCACTCACTCTGCGCTTGACCTGTCCGGACACACTGGGCAACCTCCTGGGCTAGATTCTGCCACACTCTGTCTTCCAGTGGGCTCTGTCACTCTGGAATCCTCTCAGATTCACCCTTTGAGACTTAGTGACCCAGTAGCTCAGAGAGGTTGCTGCTTCCTTTCCGCCATCTTGGCTCCGCCCCCATCAAAATTGTCAAATTTCTTGAGGGCCTTTGGATGGGCAGGCATACTAATTCACTACTGATAGAGTTGGGAACTGATCAAACCATTTTGGAAAACAGTTTGGAACTCTACCCCCAAACAGACTGCAACTTGGTCACTCTGACCCAGGAAAACCACATTTAGTTATATATTGCAAAGTGGATAATGACAGAGAGAAATAATATATACATACAAATATTTTTATAACAAAGAACTGCAGAGATTTCTCATCAACTAGGAAATGACAATAAATTATGAAACATAAATGTAAATCAATAGTTGTGTGTCATAAAAGATGGCTAAAAGAACAGATTCAAAAAATCTGAAAGATTTATATTAACTGATGCAGAATGAAATGAGCAGAACAAGGAGAACCACTTGTTTATTAACCACAATGATGTAATTGAAAAGAATTGTGCAATATTTAAGAATTCTGGTCAATAACTAATCATGATTTGGGAAAACTTATGGTGAAATATGCTTTCCAACTCTTGGCAGAGTGTTTGTATACCAGATGAACAGTATGAGATGACACTGTTCCTAACACTTATCACTACCTTAATAAATGCCTGTTAAAAAAAGCATGAATTTGCTTGAGATCATCACCCAATCACTTACAAATATCTTTTTTTTTCTTTTTGGAGGGCAATTGAGGTTAAGTAACTTGCCCAAGGTCACATGGGTAGGTTTTTGTTTGTGTGTGTTAAGTGTCTGAGGCTGGATCCAAACTCAGGTCCTTCTGACTCCAGGGTTGGCTCTCTATTTACTGCACCACCTAGCCTCCCCACTTCCAAATATCCTTAAAAAATGACTCTACAAAAATTTTAGAGCTACAGAACCCACAAAATGACAGAGTGAAACATCTCCAGCTGAAAACAATCTGGCAGGCCAACAGGGAGGGTCTATCACACCGAGCTGGGAATGGAGGACAGTCCCATATGGGTCACACTGGTACAAACTGGGCTGGGGCAAGCCTCATCAGACTTAATCACAGGCAACTGTGGCAGTTTCCAGGCTTCTCAACCCACAAACACCAAAGCCAAAGTAAAAGGTTGGTGGGAAAACTGTTGGAAAAGGGTGAGAAAAGAGCAAAGTCCATGAGCAGCCCTGGGTCAGTGGAGATGGTGGCAGCAGGGGCAGCAACAGCAGCAGCAGCAGTGGCTGCTTCCTACAGATGATGGGGGGATCAGGCAGCTGATCAGAGGGCAATTGCAGGGATCTTTTCTGTGGTGCTAAGGCAGGATTATCTTGCTTTACCCTGCCTTGATTGGGGTCACATTCTTGGGTGGTGGTCCTGGAGTGAGGAGGAGCACTGACATGGCAGAGCTTATCGGGGCTGCAGAGAGGGAGTCCTCCATATTGTTCTGAGGCAGAAAAAAGTGCTTGTGGTCAGTCACAGACCAGACCACAGGCCAGGAGAAGAGGAAACATCTCTCCTTTGATCATGTCACCTTTAAACAACTGAAAATTTACAGGTGCCTAGAAATAGCTCTAACAACAGCTGTGCAAAACCCAAGATATTTGGGACACAGCACTCTCCACTCTGGAAACAGAGTCCTACCTTGGCAAAGAGCTCAAAAGTCAAGTAATTGACTGGAAAATGAACAAACAGAGGAAAAAATCAGGCTATAGAATCTTTCTTTGGTGACAAAGAAGAGCAAATCATGCAACCAAAAGAAGATAACATAGCCAAAACTCCTGCATCAAAAGCTTCCAAGAAAAATATGAATTGGTTGCAGGTCATGAAGGAGCTCAAAAAGGATTTTGAAAATCAAGTAAGAGAAGATGAGGAAAAATTTGGAAGAGAAATGAGAGATATGCAAGAAAATCATGAAAAAAAAGATAAGTCAACAGCTTACTAGAGGAGACAAAAAAGTTCTGAAGAAAATAACACCTTAAAAATAGCTTAACTCACATGGAAAAAGAGGTCCAAAAAGCCAAATAAGGCAGAATTCCTTAAAAAGTAGAATTGGCCAAATGGAAAAGGAAGTCCAAAAGCTCACTGAAGAAAATAATTCCTTCAAAATTAGAATAGAGCAAATGGAAGCTAATGACTTTATAAGAAATCAAGACGGATGAATTAATGTCAAGGATGTATAGAAAGCTGATATCAAGGAATATTTTGGACAAGAGGTCCTGCTTTCCTTAATTTTCCCTCCCTACACTTCAATACATGATTGGTGCATGATGCAGAGTGGTCATTACCCAGATAGTGATCAATTCTCTAACAACTATTAGTGTTCCCTCTCCAAAGCATCTTATTGGTGAGGGGCATGAAAAGTGGGTTGCTGTCTTGATAAATGCCTTATCCTGTCACTTTCAACCATGCCCACTAGATGTCTTATCACCAGTACCATTTGTAAGGGGAGCAGAGGGATTATTTGAATGGTGATAACTCTACTACATACCACAGTTTCTCCCTTCACTATACCTATCTGTTTCAATGGTTAAGGACATAGAGAGCAGCTCGCGGCATGGAAGTCCTATACTGACAGACGGATATATTATCTGCTTCTTTGGAGATTTTGGAACAGAGGCTAGATCATCATTTCTTAGGTATGTTGTAGAGAAGATTACTTTTCTGTATGGGTAGGGATAGATGGTTGCTGAGGTCCAATTCTCAAATTTTGTGATTCTGTGGCATTGGTCGTTTCAGTACATATCATGGAGACTGTCCTTACAGAGAGCCCAATGGTTGAAGAAGAACATATTTGGGAATATCCTATTGAGTCATCTAATTGTGTAACAGACATGGCTCCAGATCAAAATCTCTCGATATTGAAATCTTTCTAGGCAGAAAATGGTATTGTCATCCCAAACCCAAGTATCTGGGTCAGGAGGTAGTTTAAATTTCTAACATCTTTTATATTTCTCTTCTACAGGTATAACTTCTAATTGTTGTGGGGTTTTTGTCAGTCACTGTGATATTTGAGTCCACATGGACATCATTAAAGAATGGGGATTGTATCTGTAGTAAGCAAGTCAACAAAAACTAGAATTGCCCAGCACCTATACCCAATCTCCCATCTCCCAAAATCCTTGGCAAACAATCACATATACTTCCAGAGTTCTTGTTATGCTTTCAAACCATAACCCTCTAGTTCAGTAAACAGCTACTCAGACAGGCTAACAGATAAGGTTATGCAAACAATTTTATGAGGCTGAGTTCCCTACTCCTGACAATACCAGGGTTCTGAAACTTTTGGGTTGCACCATCTCCCGAATAAACTCTCCTTTATAATATAGATCCTGCATAAATACTATTTCCTATGGTAAGGGAACCTTGAGGTTCATCACATAAAAAAAGAGAATTGAAAGAATTAAAGTCTCTCCTGGGGCATTCAAAAATGACAGAATCTCAGCTGAATTAATCCTGAGAGTGAGCAGTGTCCCTAGAGGCAAACCATTTCATGGATGATCCTCCTTGGACAGAGAAGTGTTACTACAATTAAACATAAGCTGACTGAACGATTAGTAGGAAATATACTTCTGAATGTGTATTCATATGTAAATAAGTATTTTCCTCCAATCTTCCATTATAATTTCCATAAACTATTCTCACAGCAGTAAAATATGATCCCAATTATATGACAACCTATTCATTTGAACTTGCACCCTCTTCATAAGCACACGATGTCCTTAGCATCATGCCTGAAACTTATTAAAACACTTACAAATGCTTATTGACTGACAGTCATACATTTTGGACATACAACATATTTCTTACCCACTTCAAGGAAAATTCTTACCAATTACATGAAATTTTGTTATGTTAGGCACACTGGTTTTGAATGCATTTTCAGGACTGGTGTGGGGCATATTCCCTGAAATCTAATAGTTATTCAATCATGATGTCAATTCATTAATAATTATTGGTTACCCCTACCCCCCTTGAATGCCCATCTCACATCATCAATCAGTCAGATGGGAATTCAAGAAAAATTGACTCACATGAAACAATTTGAGAAAGATTAAGAACTAATGCATGTGGTACTGTATTGAAATAAAAGAGGAATCCAGGGAAGAAAAAGAAGTTATGAATGGTTATAACTGAAGAAGATCACATGAAAAAGGAGAGAATTTAGCTCACATTAAAGATTGGGTACTTGAGTGGGAGTATTTGAGTAGGTGAAGGGAAGAGAATAGACTGTTCCTAATGAATACTGTCAGGTTGAGCACAGGTATGACACTATGAAAGAACAGGAGCTAGTATAGAATCAATGAGATGATTAACTGGAGGAGGATCATGGTAGATAAGAGTGGAAGAAAATTAGAAGAAAATGAGAAATGTTTTTACCTGTTTCCCCATTTAAGGTCCGTTTAAGGACTAATATAAGTGGTCCACTGTAGGATGGAGAGTGGAAGAGGCTAAAAAGTTTATATGGTGATAAAAATTATTTGGCCTGCGAAGTATGAATAAATGAGGTAGGAGAGAAAAAGCCAACAATTTATGAGAGAAAATTTATTCTGCTCTAATTCATGTAATAAGAAAATAATTCAGTCTCCTAGTAATTATGGTCAGATCACAGAATCATAGATAGATAGATTTTGGTGGGAACATAGCATCCACCAGTACCCATCTATATTTGACAAATGGTTTCCTCAACCAAGCACCTAACAAAGGGTCAGCCAACTTTCACTTGAAGACCTCCAGTGAGGAGGAATCTATTACCTCTTGAATTAGCTAATTCCACCTTTAAATAACTCTAACAATTAGGCTATTTTACCTTCTTATGGTACTCCAGTTTATCTGGGACCTCATCAGTATGAGCACTCTCTCCAACAATGTAAATATGCAATATGTACATGCCATCCCATGCTGTCAATTAAAAAACATTTATTAAGCAGTTACTCTGTCCTAGGCACTATGCCAAACATTGAAGATACAATGAAAAGTAAAAGACAGTCCCTGCTCTCAAGGAGCTCAGTCTAAAAGAGGAGACAATCTGAAAACTAGACATATACAGGATAAATTGGAGATGATTAGTAGAAAGAAGGCACTAGCATTCAGGGAGGTAGAAAAAAGGTTTCTTACAGAAGGTGAGATTTTAGCTGAGACTTGAAAGAATCCAGGAAAGTTAGAAGGTGGAGGAAGAGTGGTAGGAGAAAGTTCTAGATATGGAAAACAGGAATTAAAAATACCCAAAGTGAGAATATGGAGTATTTGGTTCAAGGCACAGCAAGGATATCAGTGTTGCTTGATTGAAGACTACAGTACATGGAGGGAAAGGGAATACAAATAAATATAATAAAGTTAGGCTGAGATACAGACTCCAAGCAAGAATGGTTTATTAACAGGGGTGCATATACCTTTAACAAAGGGGGTTATTATTGATCTGCTGGAGATTTTGTTTTTAGAACTTGTCTCCTGGGTGCAAATCATTGAAGTGCTGTGCAGACAGAATAACACTAAGGAGAAAATATCAGATCATTTTAGAAAAGTCTCAGAACACAACTTGCCAATAATGATTTTAAGCTCCTTGTTTATATGCTCAACTTGGTCTGAGTTTTGGGGTGGTAATTTGTGTGGAATTTTGAGGTAACTCCTAGATAAGGGGGGTAAAGTGGGTGCCCTTTTCGGAGTCAATGTGGGGGGTAGGGCGAAACAGGGAACAATCTTCCCCAAGAGTATTTTAGCAACAAAACCAGCAGTAACACAAAAGCCAGAAAAGACCCCAATTCACCTTGTGAGTTGGTCAAAATTAACAAGACAGACCCTATAATGTCCAGCCTTAGGCATACAGATGAAATCAGTATGTAGATCAAAGAAGGTATAAATTAGAGGGGACACAATAAGCTTTGGAATGGAAGGCATGTTATAAGCCTGGAATGTAGGGTAAGAGGCACATACACAGGCAGCAATGTTGGTGATACCTGGGGTAACCCAAACCCTCCTAATTGAATCCTTAATTCCTAGAGTGCTAAAGTTGCTTCCTTTGATAGGAGCAGTTTCTACATTAAAGGATCGGAGGGCTTGGAATATGATATTCTGGGGAGCAAAAGAAATAGGATTTCACCTAAGAATCACCTATCCAGTAAAACTGAGTATAATACTTCAGGGAGGGCGGAATAGACATTCAATGAAATAAAGGTCTTTCAAGCATTCCTGATTGAAAATCCAGAATGGAATATAAAATTTGACTTTCAAATACAAGACTCAAGAGAGGCATAAAAAGGTAAACAGGAAAGATAAATCATAAGGGATTCAATTAGGTTAAACTGTTTACATTCCTACATGGGAAAATGATACTTGTAACCTCTAAAAACTTTCTCACTATTAGGGCAGTTAGAAGGAGTATACATAGAGGGCACGGGTGTGAGTTGAATATGATGAAATAATTATCTAAAAAAATAAAATTAAGGGTGAGAAAGAAGAATGTACCAGGAGAAGGGAAAAGGAAGGGGTAGAATG
Organism: Gymnobelideus leadbeateri; assembly: GCA_011680675.1. Lineage (NCBI taxonomy): Eukaryota > Metazoa > Chordata > Mammalia > Diprotodontia > Petauridae > Gymnobelideus > Gymnobelideus leadbeateri. The sequence continues at coordinate 315,705 of WOXC01001192.1, read as the reverse complement.
GGCTAAATTATCTCACATAAAAGAGGCATGAAAGCGCTTTAGCAGTGGACGGAAAGATGAAGGAGAGAGGAGATGATATGAATTTTAATTTCATTGTAATTGTCTCAAAGAGGAAGCAACATACACACTCAGTTGGGTATAGAAATCTATCTTAACCTACAGGAAAATAGGAGGGAAAGGGGATAAGAGAAACAAGGGCTAATAGAAGGGAGAGCAGATTGCAGAAGGTGGTAGTAAGACACAGAATACTTTTGAGGATGGACAGAGAGTAAGAGAAAACAAGGGCAAAATATTATGGAGGGGAAATACAGTTAGTAATTATAACAGTGAACAAATTATAGCAAGGCCTGATTAAGTCCTCATGTCTCAGATATATAGATAACTCAGTCAAACTTATAGATACAAGAGCCATTCCCCAATTGATAAATGCTCAAAGGATATGAACAGGCATTCTTCAGAAAAAGCCATCAGAGCTATTTATATTCATGTGGAAAATTTCCTAAATCACTATTGATTAGAGAAATGTAAATTAAAACAGCTCTGGGATATCATCTCACACCTATCATTGGCTACCATGACAAAGAAAGAAAATGACAAATGTTGGAGAGGATGTAGGAAAATTGAGACACTGGAGATGTGAATTGATTCAACCATTCTGGAAAGCAATTTAGAACTATGCCCAAAGGGCTATAAAACCATGCATATACCCTTTAACCCAGCAATACCACTGCTAGGTCTGTATCCTAAAGAGTTAAAAAAAAAAAAAGAAAAAGAAAAAGGACCTATACGTACAAAAATATTTAGAGTACCTCTTTTAAGGGTAGCAAAGAATTGGGAATTGAAGAGATGCTCATTAATTGTGGAATAGGTAAACAAGCTGTGGCATGTGACTATGATGAAATGCTATTATAATATAAGAAATGACGAGGGGTGGGTAGGTGGTGCAGTGAATAGAGTGCCGGCCCTGGAGTCAGAAGGATCTGAGTTCAAATCTGGCCTCAGACACTTAATACACAGACGAAAAATCTAGATGTGTGACCTTGGGCAAGTCACTTAACCCCAATTGCCCTACCTTCCCTCCTCCAAAAAGCAAAAAAATAAAAAAATAAAAATAAAAAAAAGAAATGATGAGCAGTATGCTCTTAGAAAAACTTGGAAAGATTTACACGAACTGGTATGAAGTGAAATGAACAGAAGCAGGAGAACAGTGTACATAATATCAGCGATATTCTACAATAACCAACTATGAATGACAACTATTCTCAGCAATAGAATAATACAAGAAAATTCTGAAGTAAAATGAAAAATGCTCTCCATATCCAAAGGCATCTGAATGCAAATCAAAACATATTTATTTTGACTTTATTTTTAAATCTGTTTTCTTTCACAATATGACTAATATGGAAATATATTTTGTATCACTGTGCATGTATAATCTCTATCAAATTGCTCACTTTCTCAATGAGGGAGAGGGAACAGATAGATGAGGGAGAGAATTTGGAACTCAAAATTCAAAAGGAGCAAATCTTGAAAAAAATTATATGTAATTGGTGAAAAATAATTTTTAAATAGATTTTTAAAAATTTTTTAAAATAATTTTTTAAAAAGACAAAAAGAAGACAGTTTTGACAAGTGTGTGGACGATGTATAGCAGTTATGTATAGGAAAGGCGGGCGTATTAGAAAAAGGGTAAATAGAGCTTATGTGAGGCAATGGAGCTCTGACAGGTGTTGCTTCTAGGAAATAGAGTGCAGGATATTAGTCTTTCCCCCTCGTCTTTATCACTCGTAGAAATTTGCAATCTACATACCTCTCTTGACCTTACAATTGGCTGTCTGCCAGTGGGCTAAGGACTAGAAAACCAGAAACCTAACAGAAATTAATTCAATTAGGAAATTGATAAACTAGTAAGTAATTTGATGAATTACTTGTCCTTGATAAAGGTCTACATCTCTGTGAGTTGGTAATATCCACATGCCAAATAATTTGGGATCTCTGTTATCAGAGAGACCATTAGAAACAGAAGCAATATCCACAGTTAAATCATTAAACAAAAAAATTAACAAAAAATAATTTGGTGCCTACTACATGCTAGGCTCGGCAGTAGCTAAAATGTCAATTTTTCTACAATTCAAAAGCCAACTTTGTGGGGCAAATATTTTGTAGAAAATATACATTGATTTTTAATCCAATTTCCCCAAGGATTGAGGTGCTATAATAAAGTGTGCCCCCAGGTATGTGGGGGTAGGGGAGGATATGGAATGTTTATACTTATTCCTGTATTAGTAAATAGCCCTTTGTAAAAGGTGATTTCTGTTGGTTGGTTAAATGATACTGAAGAGGGAAATGTGATAAGGAGGGGGGAAGGGTAAGAGGTTCTGCCAGGGACCCTGATCACTATCAGTGACCAGAAACCCTGACATTCAGTCTGGAAGGAATTCACCAGGCTCAAGCAAACTTTGAAGTCGAGATTGTAAAATTTATTGTTATGCTGCACAAGCACAGCAGGCTAGGTGGAACCTGCAAACTTGCAGAGATCACAGGCCTAGTTTTAAGGTGTCAATTATGCTAACTAGGTGAGTAAGGGTGGGATCAGGGAGGAGTTAAGGAGTGGTCAGTGCTCAAAGGACCATGTACTTTTAATATCAACTATGCAGGTGTATTGCCCAAGATTCACTGGGGAAGTAGCTCAAAGGGGGGCTAGATGGAGGTGTGGTTTTAGGTCTGACAGGTCACTAAAGAGTGCCTAGTCTGCCACCCACCAAGGTCATCAGAGACAGTGTGGGTATATAATTGACTAAAGAGTTACCCTATAGATAAGGTTTTGAAGAATTTATGGTGCAGCTGGCCACTCTAACTAAGGGAGATAACATTTAGATAACTTATTGTTTCAAGCAGAGATAAACAGGTCATGAGTTGTTGCTGGGCAGAGTGCTGGAAGGCGGAAGGGGCAGAGTCAATGCTCTGAGGCTGGGGAGTTGTGGAAATGTGATTGTACAGACTGGTTTTACAAATTGATTTTACAGACATAGATCCCAAAGCACCCCATTTACAAACTGATGTTACAGATTGATATTACAGACATATACATCCCAAGTACCCCATCAATACTGGAGAGCTAATTTATTAATATTAGGAGGAACATACCAAATTGGGGAGTTGAGCTGATAACATTAGCTAAGAATCACCCTGACCCATGAGAGAGAGACCCAGGAAGTGAGCTCATAGCTGAGCTTAGGTTATATGACTCATCAGAACAGTAAGAGTCAGGATAAGCACTTCAGAGGATGTATTACATAAAATTATTTCAAGAAGGGAAAATTGCTAATAACTTTTGGGATGAAGAAAGGATTCATGGAGGAGATAGCAACTTAACTATACTTTGAATGATACTTTAGATTCAACAAGGCATTGATGAGAAGGGTATTAATTATAGCTGTAGAGTCTTTACAAAGACATGGAGGAAGGAGATGATATGTGGGTCAGTCAACAATCATTTAAGTTCTTACTCAAACACTGGGAATATAGTTACAAGCAAAAACAAAGACATTCCTGATCTTAAAGAGTTTACATTCTAATGGAGGAAAATAATACATAAAAGGGAGTTGAAAAGGGGTTGAGGGGAGAAAAGAAAAGATCCCCACCAGGGGGCATGGTAAAGTAGTATTGTGTAGATGAATGAACAAATGAAGCCTGGAGTGAAATGAAGACTTAATTTTCCTGGGCCTCCCACAGGGTTATAAAAATGTGTATACCCTTTGACCCACTTCTAGGGCTATATCCCAAACAGATCATAAAAATGGGATAAGGACTGACATGTACAAAAATATTTGTAGCAGTTCTTTTTGTGAGGACAAAGAACTAGAAATTGAGGGGATGCCCATCAATTGGGGAATGGCTGAATAAGCTGTGGTATATGAATGTGATGGAATACTGCTGCGCTATAAGAAATGATGAATAGATTCTTAGGGCCAGAGCCAAGATGGAGGAGTAAAAGCAGGTACTTGCTTGAGCCCCTACTCCAACCACCTCCAATACCTGTAAAAATATCTCTAAACAAATTTTAGAGCTACAGAGCCCACAAAATGACAGAGAGAAACAAATCTTCCACTGAAGGCAGCCTGGCAGGCTGACAGGAAGGGTTTATCACACAGGGATGGGAGCTGAGCACAGTCCCACATGAGCCACATGGGCCCAGACCCAGGGGTGGCCCCTAACAGCAGCACAGACTGGCCAGAGTAGACTTCAGGAGAAGAATCACTGGCAGCTATGGTGGTTTCCAGACATCTCAACCCATAAATGCCAAAGAGAAAGTAAAAGGTGAGTGGGGAACCCTGACAAACCACTGTGAGAGAAGAAAGTGATCCAGCCCATGCCCTAGGGGCAAGAGGTGACAGAGAAGCAGCAACTGCTGCTGCTGCATGGCTGCCTCCAGAGCTCCTGGCCTACAGACCACAAGGGGACCAAGTGACTATTCAGAGGGTAATTGCTCTTGTTTTGACCTGCTTGCATCTGGGTTGCAGTCTTGGGTGGTGGTCCTGGGGTAAGGAAAGCCCGTGTGCCAGAGCTTGTGATGACTGTAGAGAGGGCACACTCTTCGTAGTTCTAACAACTGCAAAAATGCCAGCAATTTGGGACACAGCTCTCTCCACTCTGAAAGCAGAGTTCTACCACGGCAAAGAGCTCAAAAGATAAGTAATTGACTGGCAAGATGAGCAAACAGAGGAAGCACAATCAGACTATAGAATCCTTTTGTGAGGACAAAGAGGATCAAAACAGAACCAGGAGAAGACAACAAAGTCAAAACTCCTGCACCAAAAGCTTCCAAGAAAACTATGAACTGGTTAAAGGCCATGATGGAGCTCAAAAAGGATTTTGAAAGTCAAGCAAGAGAAGTGGTGGAAAAATTTGGAAAAGAAATGAGAATGATACAAGAAAAACATGAAAAATGAGTCAACATCCTGACTGAAGAATATAATACCTTAAAAAACAGACTTAATCAAACGACAAAAGAGCTCCAAAAATTCAATGAGGAGAAGAATGTTTTAAAAAGCCAAATTTGCCAGATGGAAAAGGAATTTCAAAAATTCACTGAAGAGAATAGTTCCTTCAAAATTAGATTGGAGCAAATGGAAGCTAATAACTTTATGAGAAATCAAGATACTATAAAACAGATCCAAACAAATGAAAAAACAGAAGGTAGTGTGAAATATCTCATTGGAAAAACCACTGACATGAAAATAGATCCAGGAGAGATCATTTAAAAATTATTGAACTACCTGAAAGCCATGATGAAAAAAAAAAGCCTAGAAATCATCCTTCAAGAAATTCTCAAGGAAAATTGCCATGATATTCTAGAACCAGAGGGCAAAATAGAAATGGAAAGAATTCACCAATCACCTCTTGAAAAAGATCCCCAAAAGAAAACTCCTAGGAATATCATAGTCAAATTCCAGAGTTTCCAGGTCAAGGAGAAAATATTACAAGCAACCAGGAACAAGCAATTTGAGTTTTGTGGAAACACAATTAGGATAACACAAGATCTAGCAGCTTCTACGTTAAGGAATCAAAGGACTTGGAATATGATATTCTGGAGGTCAAAGGAGCTAGGATGAAAACCAAGAATCACTTACCCAGAAAAACTGAGTATAATGCTTCAGGGGAAAATGTGGACATTCAGTGAAATAGAGGATTTTCAAGCATTCTTGATGAAAAAACCAGAGCTGAACAGAAAATTTGACTTTCAAATACAAGAAGCAAAAGAAGCATGAGAAGGTAAACAGGAAAAAGAAATCATAAGGAAGTTATTAAAGTCGAACTATTCACATTCTTATATGGAAAGACAAAAATTGAAACTCATGAGACTTTTTTCAGTATGAGGATAGTTGAAGGGAATATATGTGTGTGTACATATATATATATATATATGCATATATATGTGTGTGTATGTATATGTATAGGAGGACGTGTGTATAAATACGTAGGTGAATGTATATGTGTTTGTGTACATGTATACATAGAGGGCACAGGATTAATTGAATATGAAGGGATGATATCTGAAAAATAAAATTAAGAGGTGAGAGAGGAATATATTGGGAGAAGGAGAAAGGGAGAAATAGAGTAAATTATCTCATATAAAAGAGGGAAGAGAAAACTGTTACAATGCAGGGCAAGAGCAGGAAGGCGAAAGGAAATAGGTCAACCTTACTCTCATTGAATTTGGCTTAAGGAGGGAATAACATGCACACTCAATTGGGTATCTTACCCTACAGGAAAGTAGGGGGGAAGGGGACAGGGAGGGGGGATGATAGAAACGGGGGCAGAATGGGGGAGAGGATAGTTAGACGCAAACACTTCTGAAAAGGGATAGGGTCAAAGTAGAAAATAGAATAAGTGGGGCATGGGATAGGATGGAGGGAAATACAGTTAGTCTTTCACAATATAACTACTATGGAAACATTTTGTATAATTACACATGCACAACCTATATTGAATTGCTTGTCTTCCCAGGGGTGGTGGATGAGGAGGGAAGAAGGGAAAGAATCTTGAAATCAATATTTTAAAAACAAATGTTAAAAATTGTTTTTTTTTAATTCAACTAGGAAATAAGATATACAGGCACTGGGGTATAGGAATCCATCTTGCCCTACTAGAAAGTTGGGGGGGTGGGTAAAGGGAGGGGATATAAGAGAGAACAGATTTGTAGAAGGGGTATTCAGTAAGCTCACTATCTTGGGATGGGGATAGGGGAAAGACAGGGAGAAAATTTGTAACTTAAATCTTGTGGAAATGAATATTGAAAACTAAAAATAAATACATAAATTGGGAAAAAAAGAAATGATGAACAGGCAGACTTCAGAAAAACCTGGACAGACTTATGTGAACTGATGCTGAGTGAAATGAGCAGAACCAAGAGAACACTGTACACAGTAAGTAACAACTATAGTGTGTAGTGACTGACTTCGATAGACTTAGTCCTTCTCAGCAATGCAAGGACTTAAAAAATTCCAATGGATTCACGATGGAAAATGCCATCTATATCCACAAAAAGAGCTATCGAGTCTGAATGCAGAGTGAAGCAGACAATTTTCCTTTGTGTTTGTTTGTTTGGTTTGGTTTGGTTTGGTCTCCTTCTCCCAATTTCTTGTGGTTCTTCCCATTCATTCTGGTTCTTCTATACAACATGACTAATGTGAAAGTACATTTAATGGGAATGTACAGCCAATATTGGATTGCATGCCATCTTGTGGAGGGAGGAGGGAGGGGAGGGGGAGAAAATTTAAAACTTATGGAAGTTAATGATGAAAACTAAAAAATAAATTAACTTTAAAAATAACAAGGAGGCAAGGAGCCCCAACAGAGAGAATGAAAAAAATTATCCTGGACCTCAGTCTTAATAGGAGATTCTGGGAGGAACCAGTCAACCAGATGGAGAGGACCCTGAGGGCAAAGAGTACTCCCAATGTGAAAAGTAGTCCAAGAGTGTAGTGACATTTCAGGGATAAGAGGTTTCTGTGACATGATAGAGAGAAAGAGGCCTGTGGATATGAACCAGCTTGCATTCTAATAAAGGAAGACAACACATAAAAGAACTACCACCAAGGCCAGTTTGAGGGAAACAGAGGATTTAAAGGGGGTAATATTGTATAAGATAGGAAAGGGAAAGGGGAACAGAGGATAGAAGGCATTCGATGTGAAACTTTAAAGTGCCAACAGTAGAAATGTGAGTGGAGACAATTATCCAGAATCACCAAATCAGACAAACACATACATTCACACAGAAAGAACTATAAAACACACAGATATCCAGGGACAGGTACAGTCACACCTATAAAGGGGGAAGAAAGGTTGGAGGTGCCCCCTGGGAACAATAGCACAGCTCTTCTGGAGTTCAGAGAGAGACTGGCTGCTCTACACTCAACTTTGAACAAACGCTAGACGACTACTCATCAGGAGTGTTGGAGAAGGAGGATCTGAAGAGGATGGACTAGAGGAATGCTGAGTTCCCTTCTCTAAAACTGTCTCAATTCTTTTTTTCTTTAGACACAATAGATAACGTATCTTCACCTGGTGAAAAAACAGAGATTTAAGGAAGAAGTAAAGGACAGGAAGTCAGCACATACAGATCAATGCACATTGTAGATTATGAGACCAGTACACAGCAATAGGTTGGAAGTGTTTTCCATGTCCTCACATCCTCCTTTTCAGTAACTTGTGGATCCCTTGTTTGATCTCCTTGGTCCTCACACCATAGACAATGGGATTCAGGGCTGGGGGAATGAGGTGGTGAAGAACATTGAGAAGGATCGGGATGTCCATGGGAACTCGCTTCCTGGCCACATTTGTCAGAACAACAACCAGCAAGATGGTGCTGAAGAAGAGAATGAGAATAAAGTGGGAGCCACAAGTGCTCAGGGCCTTGGCTGCAGCCCCCTCAGCCTTGATTCTCAGCACAGCCCGAAGAATAAAGGTGTAAGAAATGAAGATGAGGATGATGTCAGAACCAAGTATGGTCCAGCCAGCAACAAACTGGTAAAGTCGATTGAGGGTAAAGTTGTCACAGGAAAGTCGGGACACAGATAAGTTGGCACAGATACAGTTCTCAATTATATTTTTCCCACAGTAATGAAGTCTAGAGGAAAGGATTGGAATGGGTGCAAAAATGAGAGCATTTCTGGCCACTATAAATACACTGGCCTTGACCACAAACTGGTCAGTGATGATGGAAGGGTAACGCAGGGGGTGGCAAATGGCTACATAACGATCATATGCCATAACCATAAAGGTGCAGGATTCCATGGGAAGAAAACTGTTCATGATGAACATCTGGAGGAAACAGGCAGAGAAACTGATGGCCCTGAGATCAAACCAGAAGATAGCCAGGACCTTGGGGATGACAGTAAGGCAGAGCACGATGTCCAGCAGGGAGAGTAGGCTGAGCAGATAGTACATGGGCTCATGCAAAGAGACTTCTAACCAGATGGTGAGCAAGAGGGTAGCATTGGCAGCCATGGCCAGGAGGAAGAGCAGGCCCAGGGGTAGGGAGAGCCAGTGCTGCCAGCTCTGGTAGCCAGGAAAACAGATGAGGAGGAACTCAGAGAGTGGAACAGGCAAGCTGTTGTTGGCAGGTGCCATGAAGTAGGGCATGGGTTAGTCAGAGTTTACCTGGAGTCCAGCAAACATAGAAGTAGGAGTCAATTCATCAGAAGCAATGTCTGTGCCAGGAGTCATTAGGCTAGGTCAGAATCTCTCCTGAGCAAAGCTGGCACTACATCTCACTCTTTGTAGACTTAGTTGCCCTTTCAAAAAGCACATAGAAATATAATAGAAATATTGATCTTTTTTTTCTGTCATCACTTCCTCTCTCAGAATCTCTATTTACACATCTGCAAAGGAAGAAACAGATTTAGATGATTTATAAGGTCCTTTCTACAGCATGCACTTTATGCTTATAAGATCCTATAGGTTCTGGGAATGGGAAGGATAGTTTGAGAATGTATATTCTACCAGACAGAGTGTCAAATAGAGCTCATGAACCTTTGGTTCAAATCTTGTCTTCATATTTTCTATGTCAACCTGGGCAAGCAACTTCATCTGAGACTCGGTTTTCTGGTTTGAAAAATGAGTATAATATACTGTGCAGAGTTGTTGAAAACATCAAAGGAGATAATGTGTTTGATGCACTTTGCAAACTTTTAAACACACTTTAAATATGTTATTTTTATTATTACTATAGGAGGTGTGATGATCTTGGGGCATCTTTATAGAATAAATGCTGCTAATAATGGAGTCAAATGGAATGAAAAATAGCCAATGTTGAGATGTGTTATTCCATAAATTTCAATTAATCAATCAGTTCCTTCAAGATATATGTGAGTTTGAGCTGTGTAGTCTGAAAAAAAAATACCATTTAATCTTTCATTAAGGAAGGGTAGTAGTCTCTAATCATTTTTTACATACACATACAGTAAGAAAGTTTTAAGTATGCATTCCCAGCATATGTATAGTTACTCATTGATAATTACCTGTGAGGATGTAATTATAAATGAGTAGATGTATTTTGCTCATGAGGATGACTTAATTTCAGTACTAATGATGTACTTCCTGTACTAATAATTATGTACAATTTAAAACTTACCAAAATACGGAAATTGTAAGAGCTCGAGGAAAGATTAAATAATATTTGATCCTAGAATCAAAAAGGAACCATTGGGATTTTGAGAAAAAATATGGTGGAGTCAGACCAGAGATTTAGGGAAAAATGCTTTGACAACTATTCAGAGGATGAAACAATTTGAGACAAGAAGACCTATTGGGAGGCTCTTATCATTGTCCAGGTGAGAGATGATTAGAACATGAATTAGAGTGGTTGTTGTATGAGTAGCATATGAATGGAGATTGCATAAATGTGGAAGTAGACATGAAAAGACTGGACAGGTTTTTTTTTTTTTATTTTGCTTTTTGGAGGGCAACTGGGGTTAAGTAACTTGCCCAAGGTCACACAGCTAGGTTTTTGTTTGTGTGTGCATTAAGTGTCTGAGGTCGGTTCCAAACTCAGGTCCTTCTGACTCCACGGCCGACACTCTACTCACTGCGCCACCTAGCTGCCCCTAGACAGGTTTTAAGATATGTGGGATAAAAGGGGAATTTGAAAATCACCCCAAGTTTGTGAACCTGAGTAACTGACAGTAATAAGAGCAGTGCTGTCTTTGGTAAACTAGAGAAATGTGGGTGAAGGGCAGATTTAAGAGGAAAGAAAATATAATGAAATCTGCTATTCAGATCACAAGCTACCCATGCTTTCTCATTCTGAGCTCATTTTTGCCCCAATAAAACTGACAATATCTTCCCTGTAATTTCCCTACTTGTGAGGACATAACTCTATTCCCTCTCCTTAATCTACTAAAATTCTTTCTATGTTATCTTTTCCTTATCCAGTGTTCATTTCCCTCTCTTGGTCCTGCTTCCATATCAGTAATCTGTGACAATTCCTAACCAACTTCTCCTACTCTTATTCTTCTCCATTGCCTTACTCATCAATCTTTCACAATATCCTAATTTCTCTCTCTCTCTCTCTCTCTCTCTCTCTCTCTCTCTCTCTCTCTCTCTCTCTCTCTCTCTCTCTCTCTCTCCTCCCCACCCCCACAATGCTCTGAGAAGTTCCAGGATTTAATGGCTTACAGATCTAGGGGAAAAGTGGGAGACAATTACACCTCTTTGTTAAGATATAGTCAGCTTGGTCATAGAACAGACCATGGGGAGCAATGGACAAGAAAAAGGAAGTACATGGGCACTGCTTATGAAGAAGACAACAAAGGAAGAAACTAGGAAGTTAGGAAGGATGAGTCACTGGGTTCTTCTTCAGTCACCGCTATTCACCATCCTGGAAACCACTAGCCACCATGTCTTCCCAAGATCCCAGTATCCCTGTACATACATTTAAAGAGAGGTCAGTTTGACCTCTCTTCTGTCACCCACTCATAGGATAGAAAGAAAAGAAACCATGAGCAGAAGCACCTCAATCAGAGCCACTCCTCATCAAAAAGAAGAATATAGTTCTGCACCTTGCAAGGTTCATCTTTCCAATCCAACTGTGACTTCAGTCTTTTGGGTGTCCTGGTCCTAGATCCAGGCCTAGATACTGAGACTTCCAACCCTATATACTTAGCCTTTACCTCCCTCCCTTCACTCTCCCCAAAACTCACAGTGTTCAAATGAAATCCTTCTATGCAAACAGTAGCAGTTCTGTGGTAGGTTTTATGGATTCCAGATCCTCCCTTTGGGACCACTAAAGAAAATGTTTCGGTTGTTGGAGAATGGTCCCATGAGAAGACGGCACCTTCCTATCTTGTTACTGAAAGTACTTGGACTTGAGCCAGATCTTGCCCAGGAGGAGGATATTAGAAATGAGAACTATAGTCAATAGCCTTAAATTTTAACTCTTTCACTCTCTTACTATCCCTCTCTCTTTCTTTTTCTCTGACAGTGATGCCATGAAGGAAGAAGGTTAAGGGAGAATTCTCCTGGAAAAAACTCATTACCTTAAGATTGTGTTGTCTCACTCTATCAATGGAAGCATTTCCTGCACATACACACATATCTATACCTTATAATCTAAAGTCTATCTCAACTGCTATACAAAGAACTTGAGGAATAGTTGTAGTCATTTGCAGAAAACTACATAGGCACTTTTATTCAATTAATTTTGAATCCTTGATCCCATTTATCACACTACAATCTTTTGGCCTATGCAGTTCTGTGAATCACATAGCATTTCTTTTTTTTTTTTTTAAAGCAATTGGGGTTAAGTAACTTGCTCAAGGTTACACGGCTAGTCATTATTTATGTGGGGGTGCTCATTTTCTGAGGCCGGTTTCAATCTCGGGTCATCCCAACTCCAAGGCCGGCGCTCTTACTCACTGTGCCACCTAGCCGCCCCACATAGCATTTCTTGTATGTCCCATTGGTCCACATCATTGGCCTATTACATTCCATTCCAGTGACACCTTCTCTAAGAAACCTATCCATACTGACCAAACCTATTTACCAGCCCATTAAAAGAAACCATTTTGGAATTGTTTCTCTTGATTACATATGTACATTCCTCAGGTTTCCAGTTGTACTGTAAGCTTCCTAAATCAAGAAGCAGCACAGTGAAGCAGAAAAAGAATGGCTCCAATGTAAAAACGAAAGTGGCCTCCCATCTCTCCCATGTGTTTACCATGGCCAAATCAATTTACTTCTCTACAATTCACTTTCTTCAAATCATAAAAAGGGAAATGGACTGATCCAATTCAACAAAGACTTATTAAGCACCTACTATGTGCGAGGAAATCTGCTGGAAGACTGACCACTAGAAGACTCCTAGGGTTCCTTCTTCCTCTGAACGTCTGCTTCAGTGAATGGCTCATACCTCTCCTTTCTGCTGTATTTTACCAATCAAATTGTCCCTCAAACTCTTAACAGTACAGTGTCTTCCAGGAGCATTCTTAAGGTTTAACTTCCCTATCATATTAGGAGTTTTTTTAAGTCAAAAGACAGTTGATATAGTCTAAAAGAGCATTAAGCTCAGAGTCAAAGGAATCTGGGATTGGATATTGCATTCACACATATTAGCTGTGAGATCTTAGATAATAACTTCCCCATAACTGTGTTGCTTTCCTCTTCTGTAAAATAAGGCATAAATAGAACTAGATGATCTGTAATGATCTTTTGAGTATCATGCAATTCTTTAATAAAATTACACTAACTATAAAAATAATACTGGTACGATATGATTTTTATCATTCACAAAATTCATTCATTACATAAATATTATTAATGCATGGTATTGTCCTGGACAGTGGGACATAACAAAGCAGGAAAGAACCGTTCTCTTCATTGAATTTATAATCAAGTTGGGTGACTACACAATATGTACACATACAATTATTAAGCAAAAATAAAATGATCGAATCTCAGAGGTCATTTCCTCCAACCTCTCTACAATATACATAAAACATTTATTAAGCACTTCCTTTATGAAAGCACTGTGCTAAGTGCTTGACACACAAAAAGAAAAGTAAGACAATCCCTGTTCTCAAGGAACCCATATTACACTGGAGGAGACAACACAAATGGAAAATTTTCAGCTGCAAGTCAAATGGAAAAGTCCCATTGTCTTTAGCATGCAACAGCAACATAGATATTAATTGTTCTTCTTTAGAATTAGAGGTAGGGTCAGTAATTTTCTATTTCTTTAGTGTCATTTCCACTGATAAAATCATATCAATTTGAGATGAACCACTGGACAGTGCCAAGTACTTTAGATATAAGAACAATTGGGGGCAGAGGGATAGCTGTGGCCATAGCCCCTACAAGGGCAATTGTCAGGTGCCATAACCAAAGGAGTTATTTCAAAAGAAGATGTCTGAGGGCATTGAACTGGAAGCATTGGTATTCCCAAAACTCTCGTAGGCTGGGCTTTTCTCATCAGCATCCAAATGTAGATGGAAGTCAAGTTGGTTGTGGTGGTGTTGGAGGAGTTGGAGAAATTTCAAAGTCTTGTGAGAGATTCTGGTCAAGGTGGTAATAGTGATTTTACTTCCTGGCATATGCAGCTTCCTGTGTCTCCCCTTGGGTGCCCCATTGCTTCAGCTAGACTGCCTTGCCTATCCTGGGCATAGCAGGTGGTTAGCAATTAGTGTTGTCTAGCCATTTCTCCATAGGAATTGTTTCCCCAATTATGACTAAGAGCACCATACTGGAACCAGGATTGGGTAGGGGAGAAGTACTGTGACCACCAGGACTCCTGTGACTCTCTATCATTATATATCCCTGATATATGTTCATCCAGCCTCTTTTTCAAGTCCTCCAATGAGAGGGAGCTCACTGTCTAACTAAGAGGTTCATTCTATTGTTGGATAGATTTAATTATTAGAAATGTAACCTTTCCCACCCAATAATGAAATAAAATCTTTGCTACTCTCACTTCCACTCACTAGTCCTAGTTATGCTGGCTGTTATCAGGTAGAACAAATCTTAATTATCTTACATGTAATCACCTTTCATATATCTGAAGATAGCTATCATGCTCTACCCTCAAGTCTTTCCTTTACCAGAATAAATATCACCAGTTTCCTTCAAATTATGTTTATATAAGGTGAGGAGCCAATATGGCATTACAGAAGCAGGAAAACTCCCTGTGCTCCTCCCATAACTACCTCAAATACCTATAAAATGACTCTAAACAAACTTTAGGGCTACAGATACCACAAAGTGACAGAGAGAAACAAACCTCCTGCTGTAGACAGCCCAGCAGGCCAGCAGGAAGGATAGATTACAGTGCACTGGGAGCAGAGCTTAGCCCCTCCTGAGAATTAGGTTTTAGGGCAGCCCAACCAGCTACCAGCTAGAGGGACATTGGGAGAGTGGATCACCAGCAGCTGTGGGGGTTTCCAGAATTATCAACCCATAAATGCTAAACACAAAGTGAGAGGTCAGTGTAGTGTGGATTTTGGGAACCGGGAATCTGGGAGTGCGATCTGGCCTTTGCCCCAGGGAGGGAGAAGCAGCTGAAGTGTGGCAGCTGTGTAGCCACAGCCACATAGCTGCTTCAGAACTCCTGGTCTGCAGACTGTAGGGAGACCAAGCAACCAGTCCGAAGGGTAATTGCTCTTGCTTTAACCTGCTTAGATCTGGATCACTGCCTAGGGTAGAGGTCCTGGGGTGCCTGAACAGTTTGCCAGAGTTTGTGGAGACTTCAAAGAGGGCAGCCAACTAATAGCTCCAGCAGCTAAGAAAACCCCAGAATTTAGGGAAAAGCTCCCTTTTTTGGAAGTAGAATTCTATTCTGGCAAAAAGCTCAAAAGTCAAGTAATTGAGTGGCAACATGAGCAAGAAAAGGAAGCAAAGAAAGCAGAGAAATCCAATTTTACACTTCCATTTTGGGGACAAAAAGGATAAAAGCATAGAACAGGAGGAAGACAGCAAAGTCAGAACTCCTGCACCAAAAGCTTCCAAGAAAAATATGAGCTGGTTATAGCCCATAGAGAAGCTTAAGAAGGATTTGGAAAACCACATAAGAGAGGTGGAGGAAAAATTAGGAAGATAAATAAGTGAGAATGATGCAAGAAAATTATGAAATGAGAGTCAACAACCTGACTGAAGAAAATAATACCTTAAAAATAGACTAACTCATATGGCAAAAGAGGCTCAAAAAGCCAATGAGGATAAGAATGCCTTTAAAGAGACAAATTTTCCAGATGGAAGAAGAGTCTCAAAAGCTCACTGAAGAGAACCATTCCTTCAGAATTAGATTGGAGCAAATGGAAGCTAGTGACTTTACGAGAAATTGAGATACTAATAAACAGATCCAAAAAATTTAAAAATAGAAGGCAATGTGAAAATATCTCATCAGAAAAACCACTGACATGGAAAATAGATCCAGGAGAAAGAATCTAAAAATTGTTGGACTACCTGAAAGCCATGATAAAAAAAAAGAACCTAGGAATCATCCTCATGAAATTCTCAAGGAAAATTGCCCTGATGTTTTAGAACCAGAGGACAAAATAGAGGTTGAAAGAATGCACAAATGACCTCCTGATAAAGATCCCAAAAAGAAAACCCCTAGGAATATTTTAGACAGGTTCTGGAGTTTCCAGATAAAGGAGAAAATATTACAAGCAGCCAGGAAGAAACAATTTCAATATTGTGGAAACACAATCAGGATAACACAGAATCTGGCAGCTTTTACACTGAAGGATCGAGGGTCTTGGAATATGATATTCCAGAGGTCAAAGGAGCTGGGATTAAAACCAAGAATCACCTACCCAGCAAAACTGTATATCATGTTTCGGGAGAAAATATGATCATTTGATGGAAGAGAGCATTTCAAGCATTCATGATGAAAAAACCAGAGTTAAATAGAAAATTTGAAATTCAGATACAAGAAGCAAGAGAAGCATGAGAAGGTAAACAGGGAAAAGAAATCATAAGGGACTCATCAAAGTGGAACTATGTACATTCCTACATGGAAAAACTATAATTGTAACTGATGAAACTTTTCTCAGTATGGGAATAGTTGAAGGGAATAGAAATGTGTGTGTGTGTGTGTGTGTGTGTGTGTGTGTGTGTGTGTATACACACATATTATATAGGAGGGTATATGAGTGTATGAATACATATGTGAGTGTGTGTATATGTGTGTACTGGTATTCATAGAAAGAGGGCACAGGACCAATTGAATAAGAAGGAATGATACTTAAAAGGTGAAATTAAGAAGTGAGAGAGGAATATAATGAGAGGAGATGGGGAGAGACAGAATGGGGTAAATTATCTTATATAGAAGAGGCAAGGGAAAATTGCTACAATGGAGGGGAAGAACAGGAAGGCAAAAGGGAATGAGTCAAACTTACTCTCATTGAATTTGGCTTAGGGTCAGAATGACATACACACTAAATAGGGTATCTCACCCTACAGGACAGTAGGGGAATGGGGGTGAAAGTGGTATTGATGGGGGGGCAGATTGTGGGGGAGGGAAGTTGGACTCACACACTTTTGAAAAGCGACAGGATCAAAGTAGAGAATAGAACAAGTGGGTGGTGGAATAGGATGAAGGCAAATATAGTCAGTCTTTCACAATATATCCAGTATGAAATGTTTTGCATAGCTACACATGTACAACCTATATTGCACTGCTTATCTTCCCAGTAAGGGTGAGTGACAAGGGAGGAAGGGAAAGAATCTGGAATTCAAAGTTTTAAAATCAAATGTTTATATATATAAATATATATATATATATATATATATATATATATATATATATATATATATTTTTTTTTTACATGCAACTGGGAAATAAGATATACAGGCACTGGGGCATAGAGATCCACTGTGCCCTACTGGAAAGTCGGAGGGGGGATAGGGGAAGTTATAGGAGAGAGCAGATTGGAGAAGAGGATATTCAGTGGGATTGCTGTTTTGGGGTAGTGGGTAGGGAAAATGGGGAGAAAATTCATAACTCAAAATCTTTTGGAAATGAATGATGAAAACTAAAAATAAACATCAAATTTAATTCAAAAATTTTTAATTATGTTTACCTGGTATGATTTCATGTCCTCTCACCATGCTGGTCACCACTTTCTAGATACATTTCAGGTCCTTCCAAAATATCAAGTCCTGTAGTAAAGAGAAATTCTGTGCAAGTTTTTTATAAAGACAAATTGAACAAAATTTCTCAATTCTGTGTGTGTAGTATAAATTCTGCCTGAACCTGGCTTTAGAATTTCCTTATTTGTCCAAATGCACTGTACAAAGTACAAGTGCTAAACCTGTCGTATTACATGTGGCTATTGAGTCATTTCAGTTGTAACCAATTGGGGGTTTTCTTGGCAAAGACCCTGGAGTGGCTTGTCATTTCCTTCTCTAACTCATTTTACAGGTGAGGAAACTGAGGAAAAGAGGATGACTTGACTTGTGCAAAGTCACACAGCTATTAAGTCTCTGAAGCCAGATTTGAATTCCGGAAGATGAGTCTTCCTGACTCCAAGCCCACTATCCACTATGACACCTAGCTACCCCCAATGACATAAGATAAAATTGCTGATCTAATGCTTTGACAAAAAAATTAAAGTTCACGTCAACCATAATATACTAGTCTAACTTGGTGAGGCTGTTACCTGTAACCAAACCATGATACTAAAAATGTATCTCCTACTGACGTGTTCTGCAAGAATTCTATAAAGGCTTCCCTCTGTAGTTAAAAGAATTAGAACTCCTCTTCCCATATTTTTCCTATGGTACTAATAATGTTCTTTATATTATTTTACAGTGACTCTCATTGTCTTGGTGTCCCACATGATTTCTGATCTTAGGTCATCTGTGAGCAACACTTGGCATCAGGAATAGATTCATGAAAACCTCACAGGTTCAGATGATGCTATTGTCCAAAGTAAAAATAAAGGAGGAAGAGAGAAGGAAGCACATTGTCAAGGTGGCCAGGAGCCAGCAAGTACTAAATACATACACACTCACATACACATATATATGTATATACACACACAAATATATGTATACATATGTATGCATGTATATATAATATATACACATATACATAAATAGTTCAGGTATGTACATATATACTATAAATATATGAATGTATTTATATGTGTATACAAATATTTACAAAATATGCATATACAGACATATATACATATACAGTATATTATACATCTATGTAGAAATACATTCAGGCATATGTTCATGTGCACATACACACATGTTTATGTCTGCATGTAAAAACATATATACCTGTTTTCCTGCATTTGGGAATGCAGCTAGGTTGGACATGGTTGCTGCATAGCCCTAAATATAGGCAAAATCACTACACAGATAGCTGTGGTAATGCAGGATTAGGGGCTGAAACATAGAAGTCTTGCAAACCATTAGGCAGTTGGTAGCTCGGAATTAATCCCATTTTTTGGACTCCTCTAACTGAAAGCCTGCTCCAGGCAGAGGCTAAAAGCAGCCAGCTATAAGAGGCTATCAAAGTTCTGAATGATCAAAGAAGAATTTCAAGTGGCCACAGAAATTTCAGTTTCAAGATCTGAGCTTGGGGAGGAGGGTACTGCCACCAAAAGGCAGTTTTCAAGCAATAATACCTCCCAATCCTTCCTTTCAAAAGTTTTACCCCTTTTTGTAATAGAAAAAAATAAAGCAGCTGTCCTCTTTATCCTAAGGAAGAAAGTTCTCAGCATTAGTTTATTGTTTTATCTGTTCTTTCTGGTACAGAGTAAATGATGAAGTGTCTGCATTCTATGAGTGTTCATCTGGGAATCCTCCCCTCTCCTCTCTTCCCCTCCATGCCCCTTCCCTCCCCTCCTCTCCTTTCATTCTTTACCTAGGGGTGCTCTGCCCAGGGCGAGGTACATTTTGATGGCCAGAAGTTGCCTTTATTCCTTTAGATTTACTAGCTATGTTTCTTTCTCAAAGACCAACCCTTAAACCAAGTTCACTTTGAAGCTCATAGATTGAACAGCAGGTCCTAGCACAATAGTAACTGTTTCTCTTTTGGCCAGGAACCCTGAGGGTCTTCCCCTCCCAGTTTGATTTTTTTTCATTAAAGGGGTCATCCCTAGAGTAACTACTTAAAGAGGCCTATTCAGGGAATGCATCATCTCCCTCAAAGTGAGAACCTGAAAAAACCTTAGCCTAGAAGGGCCAGGGTCTTCCAATGCATCCTGGGCCATTTCCAGTCATCCTGATGATTATCTGGCCTCTGGACCCAGATGTCCCTGGAGGAGAAAGTGAGGCTGGTGACCTTGCACAGCCCTCCCTCACTCAAATCAATGTCAACTGCAAGTCATATCATCATCTCCCTGATGTCATGGCCCTCTTTGAGAATGAAAGACAAACACAATGTGGGAATATTCCCTTTTCCTCTTTGGCTTATCATGTTAGAGGAAAAGATGGTACTGCAACAATTATCCTCTGAAACAAGGAAAGACAGTGAAAATCTGGGGCAAAAAGCTCCTAAACTGTCAAAGGTTGTTTGACACTGGATTCATTTAGTTTTTTCTTATTTCAATGTGGCCACTCAGAGGGAAGAGAGCAGAAAAAAGAATCTCTCAATCTCTCTGCCTCTTCATATGCAGGTATTTATTGCATTGTAAAGATAGTTCTCCCTCCCTACATACCAAGATAAACTCAAAATAGGTCCAGGATTCATACATAAAGAGAAATATTATCCGTAAATTAGGGGGGCATAAAAAATTTTATCTGCCATATCTATCACTAAGGGAAGAATTTGTGACCAAATAAGAGATAGAAAGAGTCATTCAAAGTAAAATGGATAATTTTGATTAAATGAAAACTAAAAAGGTTTTGCACAAACAAAACTAACGCACCCAAAATTAGAATGAATAAAAGAAACTGGGACAAGGGACAATTTTCAGCAATCTCTCTAGTAAAGGCTTCAATTCTCAAATATCTAGGGAAATGACTCAAATTTATAAAATTAAGAGCATTCCCCAATTGACAAATGGTCAAAAGACCATGAATAGGCAGTTTTCAAAAGAAGAAACCAAAGCTATTTAAAGATATATGAAAAAACCTATCTAAATCACTATTAGAGAAATGCGGATTAAAAGAACTCTAAGGTACCACTTCATACCTATTATATGACTAACCTGACAAAAAAGGAAAATGACAAATGCTGAAGGGGATCTAGAAAATAGGAACACTAATGGACTGTTTTTGGAGTTGTGAACTGGTTTAATGATCCTGGGGAGCAATTTGGAACTGTGTCCAAAGGGTTATAACATTGTGCATACCCTTTGACCTAGCAATACCACTAATGCGTCTATATACCAAAGAGATGAAAGAGAAATGAAAAGGACCTGTATGTAGAAAGATATGTATAGCAGCTCTTTTAATGATGGCAAAGAATTGGAAACCGAAGGGATGCCAACCAGTTGCAGAATGATTGAGCAAGCTGTGGTATATTATTGTGACCAAATGTAATTATGTTATGACAAATAACAAGGGGGAGGGTTTCAGAAAAACCTGGGAATTTCTACATGAATTAATATAAAGAGAAGTGGGCATAAACAAAAAATATTTAATTTAATATTTAATTTTAAATTTAAATTTAAAATATTCAATTTAAATAAAATAAATAGAAAATATGTACACACAATATAGCAAAATTGTAACAGCAATATTGTAATAATGATCAAGTGAAAAACTACTCCAATCAATACAATAATTCAAGAAAATTAACAAGGACTCATGATGAAAAACACTATCCACCTTCAGAGCTGTTGAACTCAGTTCAAACTGAAGCACACTTTTTTACTTTATTTTTCACGCATTTTTTGGCAACATGGCTAATATGGAAATATGTCTTGCATGATTTCACATTATGACTGATATATGATGTCTTCTCAGTGTATGGGGGAGGGGCTGGAGAGAGGGAGAGAATCTATTACTCAGTTTTTAAAATGAATGTTAAAAATTAGAAAATAATAAATTAAAAAAGAAAAAATATACACAATTGGGAAACATTTAACAAAATAAATAAAAGCATACTACAAAATTTAAAAAGTAAACAGGTCACTGTTTTATAAAAACTCATACTTAAAAACATCTTTTTAAAACCCTAAAACTGAATTTTCTAACCTGATTAAAAATCTTCCAAATAAAGGGCTTCGGTTTGAACATATCATAAATAAATTTTTGCATACATTGATATAATCATATAATCATCATTTCTTAAAGTTATGATTATGTTAGCAGTTTCCTAAATTTAAACTATATTTTTATCCCTGGCATAAATCCAAAATTATCGTGAGTTGTTTTTTGATATGTTGGTGTAATTTCTATTATTAGGATTTTCCTTTAGTTTTTTTGTGTCAATATTAAAAAATGATATTAATCTATAGTTTTCTTTATTTGCTCTGTCCTTGCTTAGTATAGGTGTTAGGACTATTTATTTCATAAAATGAGTTTGGCAAAGTATTTTCTGTTCTGAACTTTCAGTCTTCAAGGTAAAAGTTTATTCTTGAATTTTTATTCTCCATAATTTACTTTTGGGTATCACCCTTACTCGTTGACCTCTCTCCTCTCCACTGCTACACAGATGCCCCCAAACTGAGCTATTTAGTGCCTTCAGTCTTTTCCCATTGAGTATATGGAGCTCAGTTTTACCCAGGTCCTTGCCTTGAAGAAACTGGGAAGGAAGAGGACTGACCCTAAGTGAGTTTATATTATCCTTTCACCCCAGCTGTAAACTCTCCTTTATCTTGTGGCTATAAGTAAAGTTCACATCATCCACTACCACCTCTACCATCAAATATGCTCCATTTCCTTCCCTTCACTGGGTAAGTTCAGAGTCTCTCATCTCTTCTGAAAGCAGAGGACAGTTAGGTTGGGCCCATATTGTAGGGTGCTGCAATAGCTGGAAAGAGGACAGAAAGAAGACGGTGGCAGGTACTGAAACTGTTTAGCTTACAGAAGAAAAGATTAAAGTGGGGCATGATTACCTGCCTTCAAGTGTCTGAAGGGTTATGAAAATAAAGTACTTTGTTTTTTGGACCCATAAGGTAAAAATGTAAACTTTGAATGAAGGTTGCAGAGAGGAAAAGTTAGTGAGTATAGAAAGGAAGGGGAAAGACCTCTAGACAATAAGAACTATCTAAAAGGGAAGAGGGTTGCCTCAGGAAGTAATGAGCTCCTCTTCATGGAATTCTTCCAGTGGAGGTTGTTGCCCATTTGTCTACAATACTGTAGAAGGGGTTCCAGGTTATAGTCTGAAGAAGGCAAGATTTGAAATCAGAGGATTTGGCTTCAAGTCCTGGATCTGATACATATGAGACTCTGTTCTCCATTCCTCTCCAGGATTTATGCCTGTCTCTTCTTCTCAGGACTTTCTCTACCATACCATAGAAACCTTTTCACCCTGGAAGCTCAGTGTACCTCTGGTCTACTTTTCACATGAGGAGTACCCTCCATTCCTCAGGTCCGTCTCTCTTGCTGGCTAGTTCCTCCCTGACTTTCCCCTTTAAGTAGGAGACTGAGACCAACTATGTATTCATTCTTCTCTAGTCTGAATTGCTCATTCATCTGTACAAGACTCCTCTGTCATAACTCCACCTAGTTAGCATTTCTTTTCAGCCACTTTTCAGCTCCCTTTTCTGTGTTATTTTCTGCCGTTGAAATTTAAGCTACTCAAAGGCAGGAAATGTCTTTCTTTCTGCTTGTATCTGTATTCCCAGCACTTAGCACAGTACTCAGTAAGTATTTGATAAATGCTTGTTGACTGACTACATTTCTTTAAGTAAGTCATCTTCTCTTGTCAGTTTGGCCTATATGATTTTTAACTTCTTCTCCAACATATAATCTAAAAAACAGGTGCCTTTATCAGATAGAGGTCAGACTAGGCAACCCCTGATTTCTCTTCCAACTCCAAAATTCAAGGATTATTATTTTACATTTTCTTATATAATCAAAAGGAGTGAAAGATACTCCTAGGTTAATAGATCAGAGAGCTCCCAAATCTATGGGATTAGGCAAAGAAGTAACAAGTTACCAATTAGTCAACAAAAATTTATTGATGCTTACTATGTTTTAAAAGGAAACAAGAGTACGGTTTCTAATCTCATGACACCACAATCTTGCATAAGACACATATGTTGTATGTATAAGATATGCATGTAAAAACTTCACAAAAGCAACCCTGCACCAGAATTAAGATATAACAATAATATAAGATAAGCCTGAATTATGGGTATAACTATGATGCTACGTTTAAGGGAAGAAATGACACAAACAGTATGAAGTGGATGATGGGCCCTGATGATCTGGGAAAGCAACCTGTGAGTCCCTGTAAACACTTGCCAGATAGCATTAATTCTGTTGTTGTTTCCTTTTGATCTTTTTTACTTGACTCATTGCCTAAGAAGTCTCTGTCACATAATACCATTGTCTGAAAATTAACTTTTCAGGCAGGCCTTGTCCAAATGAGCACAAATGTCAAATCAGTTGCTTCAAACCATTGAAAGGTTATCACCTATCACAAGCAGGAGTGACCAGGATTCAAATCCTTCATCTAACATTTATTGGTTGGGCAAGTCACTTAACTTCTCTTATCTCAGTTAACCCATCTGTAAAATGAGGATGATGATATCTATAGTACCTGCCTCTCAACATTAATGTGAGGACCAGAGGCATGTAAGACATTTACCAAACCCTAAAGTGCAATGTAAATCTCAGTAATTATTACTATGAAATAGATCTGAATGGATTTAACCTAGGAGAGGAATGAGGACAGACTCTGGAGACATGGAATATGGGTTCAAATCACACTTTTGTGGGAATATTAGTTTCTATTTCCTTGGGCAAAGCACTTCAGGTTTTCTCATCTATAAAATGGGGGGTCAGGAGTTTTGACTAGTTAGCCTTTCAGGTTCTTTCCAACCCTGTATCTATGACCCTATGACCTACCTAATGAGATTGTTAAGTAGGAAAGTGTTTTTAAATCCTACCATGCTATTGGAATGCAAGCTATGATCATTCATCTTGCACTGCAGCTTTCTATATCCTATCAAAAATATTAGTCTTCCAAACTGATCCCTAATAATCTATCTTTCTGCTTTTCTCATGCATAAGACAGCCTTATCACCCAAGAAATCTTGGGCAACAGATCTTGGTCAATTTGTTTAAAATTACATTCATTCTGGGCTTTTGCCTGACTTCCAAACCCCTTAAGTTGGGAAACATATTAGAAATAAAGGAAATTGAGAATTTCAGTGGGAAAGAGAAAGAAAGAAAGGAGTGACCATCACAGCCATTTGGAGCATCCTGAAGAAATAGCAATGGAATTCAGTCACAGAGTAAAAATAAGTCCTTTAACCCACATCATGATGCCTTCCATTTAGAAAGTTAGTCCATCAAAAATGAGATAGAACTCTCCCCATTCCTCACAACCTCCTCAACAGCTTTTGGATCCCTTGTTTGATTTCCTTTGTCCGGACTCCATAGACAATAGGGTTCATGGCTGGGGGGATAAGGTGATGCAGGATGTTGAGCAAGATGGGGACATCATGAGGAATTCTTTTTCTGGCTACATTGGTGATGACCAGTACCAGTAGGATGGTGCTGAAAAAAAGAATAAGGATGAAATGGGAGCCACATGTGCTCAGGGCCTTGGCTGCAGCCCCCTCTGCCTTGATCCTTAGTACAGCCTGAAGGATAAAGGAGTAAGAGATAATGATGAGGATAAGGTCTGAACCTAATAGGGTCCAGCCAGTCACAAACTGGTAGATCCGGTTGAAAGTGATGTCATCACAGGAAAGTATAGAGACAGACAAGTTAGTGCAGATACAGTTCTTGATGATGTTGTCCCGACAGTAATAGAGTTGGGCAGAAAGGATTGGAATGGGTGCAGTAAGGAGAGCATTCCTAGCCACAATGAATATGGTGGCCTTGACCACAAATTCATTAGTGATGATAGCTGGATAATGTAGTGGTTTGCAGATGGCCACATAGCGATCATAAGCCATTACAGTGAAGGTACAGGACTCCATGGTCAAGAAGCTGTTCATGATGTACATCTGGAGGAAACAGGCAGGGAAGCTGATGGGTCTGAGATCAAACCAGAAGATGGCCAGGACTTTGGGGATGACAGTGATGCAGAGAACAATATCCAGCAGAGATAGTATACTAAGTAAGTAGTACATGGGTTCATGCAAAGATGCTTCAAGCCTTATAGTGAGGAGGAGTGTGGCATTGGCCCCCAAGGCCAATAGGAACAGCAGACTCAGGGGCAGAGAGAGCCAGTGTTGCCAGCTCTGGTAGCCAGGGAAACAGATAAGGAGGAACTCAGAAGGCAAAGGAGAGGAGCTGTTGCCAATGAGCATCATGAAGCAGTTTCTGAGTTGGGCAGGTTTACTCTATGGATTTCTTCAACAGGCAGGGACAGTAGTTAGTTCTCTAATTAATGTGCTCATCTTAGATTCTAGAAGGATATGGCATCTCATTAAGCAGGGAAAAACCATTATAGAACACTGTTATGGGAATGGGAATCTAAAGATCTTCCCTGCCCCTTGGCCCCTTGACAGGCTTAAGTGACTCTGAGGACCTCCCCCAATTTGAAAATATACTCTGCCCTCTAATAGGCTGAATGTGGTCACATGAAGCCTGTGGCAGGGGGCTTGTTTTTCAGGAACACCGGCACCTTGTTACTTGTGATTGGGCAAGAGGGCTGTGACATTCTCTGACCCAGGAGAAGGCTATACATATATATATATATATACCCTGATGTTTTGCTTTGGGGCTCACTTTGGGAAGAGTTGCGTGATTTGACCAGATGAGATCATGGGTAGTCGTTGAGCCCCCCCCCCCCCAGCTTTGAAAACCCAGATGTTGGTGCCTCCCTCTCTGGTAACTACTTGTGGACAGCTAGAGGCTCTGACTGTTGAATTGTACTATTTTCTGTTGTAACTTCTGTTTGTATTTTCCGAAGTTCAGCATGCTGACTTTTTCCCCTGAACTAGGTAAATGATATATGTTTGATTGATTAAAGTAAGATCGTTAACCCATTTTGAGTTGCTTTCCTTTACAAAAATGGATCTAAGAGCCTATGCTAGCAGCTGTCCTGGGTATGCTAGGGTGCTTGCTGCTATAAATAGTTTCACTAAATGCAAGAAAAACTATTTGATCAGTCCCCACTTCATTTTGGATCTAGTAAGATACTATTGGGAGTCTCATCCCAAATCCCACCAGATATCTTCCCCTATCACAAAAGCCTAAATGCTGAGTTCATAATAGGGACAAGAGCCTCATCCAAGATGGGACTAGGCAATAAATGCCTTCTATTCTATTAGAGAGCATTTTGTGGATGATAAGTAAGTGAAGGAGAGGTTCAGCCATGAAAGTGTCCATTTAGTGGCTGTCACTCAGGGACCAGATTCAATTGGGAAAAGAACAATGGAGGTCTTTTTGGAAGGAATCATCAGCTTAAGAACTGAAGTTCTGCAGAGATTGTAATAAGGTTCACTTCATCTCATAGCCCCCACAATGAATAGTGATGGAATAATACTAAAAGAAGATATTGTCCTCTGTGGAAATAATATATGTGACAACATAAATTCACTATAAATTAGAATGGGAAAGTTGATTAAGTACCAAAAAGATGATTGACTAGACCCATTTCCCCCCACTCTACCCCCCACACCAAAAGCAAAATTCTGCACTGATTTCAAATAATTATGACTGAATCCACAAGACAATAACAATAGAATCCCCAAAAGGTATAATCCTTATTAATGCCGGAGAACACTAACCCCTAATTCTTCAAGTACTCATTCAGCCTTCTCCCACAGTAGCCTCCGACTCTTCTGGTAGGAATGCATAAACTATTCCAATGGGCTGCATCTGGATCTCATATTGGAATTCCATCTTACTTTTAAGACTTCAGCATGCATCCTTCCCTACCTGACCCCAGTACAGAAACAAGCAGGAGAGAGTGCTTATTCTCAGCCAACTGACAGGAGAGGAGAGGAGATTTCTCACAGAGTTGAGCAGAATATTTTTCCAATACCATCAAATCAAAGAAATGCAAGAAAGATAAATAGGCACAACTGCCAAGTAAAAAACAAGTAACGAAATTAATTACTCCACACATAGAGGTTATTGAGAGAAAGAACAAGGAAGAGATTGACTGATTTGGGGGATAAAAATGATAAAAGATCATTAAGAAATTTTTTTGCAAAATCTCAAACTTCAAAGATGAAAATCTCTTCTTAACCCCACATAATAAAGTAAACATGTAAAGCTAAACTTAAAGAAATGGAAAGGGGAGGGATACAGTGGGAAACATAGGTAATGTAAAAACTAAAGCTATAGATATTATTTTTTAAAGAATGCGTTAGGGGTTACAGAAAACCACAACAGCTATCCATTTGAACTAAGCCTTGAAAAATGAATCTAAGTTTGTAAAAAATATGCTATCCAAGGTAAGTAATTAATTTCTCCACATAACTACATGCACCAGAGCTAGGCAAATCACTTCTGTGTCTTGAGTCATATACACATAATGTTTTTGTTTCTATGAGACTTTATATGTGGTAGGATTTTAAGTCCTATAACCCAAGAGATTGGAACACCTAGTATAACACTAAGAGCACAAGACAAAGCTAAGAGATCAAAACAAGATGATTGATCCTGCTCAAATTAGCTAAGATCCTTATTTCAGTCACACATCAGGTTGTGCCAGTGTATTCCTAAGTGGTGGTTCAGTAAACCTCACCCAGGAGAGGGACATGTAGATATGACCCTCAGTACTATTGCTAGCTTACCATAATTCCTAATCTACCCACTGAGTCTCCCAAAAATCTTTAAGATGGAAGAGACTTCAAAAGTCATTTACTTCACTCCCTACCTGAAGCATGGATTCCCTCTACAACACTTCTGACAGGTGCACATCCAGCATCTCCCTGAGAACTTTCAGTGTCTGTTGTTAGAATCAAAATCTGCTTGTTATTTCAACCCCTTGGATCTAATTTTGACACCTGAAGCTATGTATAACAAGGGTAATCTTCCTTCAACTCAATAGCCCTTTAAAAATATTGATATATATTTAAATATATATTAGCCTATGATGTCTTCTCTTCTTCAGGCAGTGTGTCACAGTAAAATGAGCCCTGG
This sequence comes from Gymnobelideus leadbeateri, assembly GCA_011680675.1. Lineage (NCBI taxonomy): Eukaryota > Metazoa > Chordata > Mammalia > Diprotodontia > Petauridae > Gymnobelideus > Gymnobelideus leadbeateri. Next base: position 287,022 of record WOXC01001192.1, on the reverse strand, counting down.
ATTTGGAAGCAGACTTGGATTCAAACCAAATGCTTTTTCTGCTACTTAATGTCTTAGTGACATTGGGAAAATCACTAAATCTATCTGAGCCTCAGTTCTCCCCTAGGAAAAATAAAGGGCTTAGATTAAATGATCTCCAAAGTCTCTTATTTAAAATTTTTGATTCTATGAGGCCATGAAATGTTCCTAGTTCTTGTGTGAAAATCTAGTATTTAGTAGAGAATTTAGGAAGTTAATTTGTCTAACCATTTGCTACAAATGAAAATCCCTTCCAAAGCATCCCTGACAAAGTAATACATAATAAGCAATTGGGATGGATGGATTACTGGGCTCCCTGTGATGCTCTTGACTCAGAATAGCCCGCGGTTCCTAATTCTCCTGTCAACTGAGAATCTGCCTGCTTCTGCTGTGGATCAAGGCACAAAGAGTCTCTTTACCCCTCTTAATATCTTCCTCTCCCTCACCCCAATACTTCCTCCTATAGAAAAAATGCTATTGTCTCTTCACCCTCATTTCTCTCCTTTGTTCCCTCCTTTGACTCACAGAAAAAGATCTCGGCTAGGGTCTTGCTGCATGAACCAGACACCTTTAGAAAAGATCTGGGCCTTCTCCCTGGGTTCTAGATTGTAGCTAATACCACAGAGCAGTTTTATGACTTTCAAGTCTTTCTCCCTTTTGTTCCCCAGTGCCAGTAAGGAGAGATTTGAGCCAGTGGGATTTGAAATCCATTGGGCCCCCTGGGAATACATAAACGAGGCCATCTGGAGAAGAGAAGTGCTGGGAAATGCTGGGATTTTTAAAAATGATAATAAAAATAAAAATATGATTCATGGAAGAAGACTGTAGAGGACAAGAGGCTAGTTTGTTTTGTTTTTTAATTACATATATATATGCATGTATGTATGTATATGTATATAATTCACTTAGTTCAGGGGGGAAAGTCAGCACCCTGAACTTCAGACAAAATATAAACAGAAATTATAAGCAGAAAAAATACAGACAGAGAAAATAACGCAAATCAAGAGTGGCAGACAGGGCTTCTAGCTGTTGACCAAAACTATACATATAGTTACCAGAGAGTGAGCACCAAAGTTTTCAGAGCTATGGAGGGGCATTCCTTAATGGCTACACAGAGTCTAGTCTGGCCAAATCATAGGAACACTATTCCAACGAGTGAGCCCCAAAGTAAAACCTCATGTCATAGTATATATACCCTACTTCAGAGACAGAGGACATCACAACCCTCATGACCCATTGCCTAATTACAAAGTAACAAAAGATGTTGGGTTCCTGAAAAATAAGCCTCCTCTAATCAAGCTTCTCTTGTTGGGCTCCATGTGAGGCTTTCTAATAGGCAGGGAAGATCTTCAACTTCCACTAACATTACACCATCCTTGTTCATCTTTGTCTTCAATGATCAGAGGAGGGGATCCAACCTCGTTGAGTAGCCCTGAGGATAATGGTACTCTTTGGGCCCTTATAGCCTAGGAAAGGTCAACAGTGCCATTGGCAAAGCTTGGCCTGACCTCTTGGAAGAGGGTATGACTCACAGTGAACAGTTTGATACCCAAAAGAAGTAGGGGAATAGCTAGGTGGTACACTGGATAGAGTATAAGTACTGGAGTCAGGAGGAGCTAAGCTCAAATTCCAGGTCCCAAATTTTCCATATCTTCTCCAGTATTTATCATTTCCCTTTTCTCTCATGTTAGCCAGTCTAATAAGTGTGAGATGGTATCTCAAATTTGTTTTAATTTACATTGTTCTAATCAGTACTAACAGCATTTTTCATATGGCTATTGACGGCTTTAATGTCTTCTTCTGAAAATTGCCTGCTCATACCCTTTAATACTTTATTGACTGGAAAATGACCTTATTTTTATACACGTGGCTCAGTTCCTTATATATTTGAAAAATGAGGACTTTATATCAAAGAAACTTTTCTTAAAATTTTCACAATTTTCGGTCTTCCTTCAAATTTTGGCTACATCAGTTTTATTTGTGGAAAAGTTTTTTAACTTCTGTAATGGCAAGCAAAGAAGTAGTTAACACCTTGTTTCAGTTATTGAACTAACACCTTGTTTCAGTTCATGATTATATCAAGTATTAATGTATAGAATGTGTGAACCCCACAACTTGTGCACCCTAGAACTTGTGGACTCCTGAAACAGGAAGAGGAGGAGCTAATGGCCAAATATAAGGAGAGGCCCAGGCTGGAGAGAGCAGAATTGAGAAGGGAGCTCTTGTGGTAGAGAGGGAGAAAACTTGTGGTATCCCAGGACTCTATGTTTGTCTGTTCTGTCTGCGTTGATCTTTGTTTGTGATACTTTCTACAAGAAGCCCTGGGACCTTACTGGAAACCCTGAAAGAGGATTTTCTGGTTGTCTGTTTACAGAAGTCCTGGAGGAGGGTTTTGGAGCTCCTGGGGCTTTTCTGATGATTTGTATTGACCTCTTGGACCTTGTTTGTTAGTCTGTGTTGATTTCACAGGCAGATAGCAAATTGATGATGGTGCCAGAAATGTGAATGAATGTTGTTTTGGCTTTGTTAAGCATTGTCTTTCCAGAAACAGGAATTGTAAGGGACTTGAGGTGGACTGGACACTGTGAGCTTCAATATGGAACACGAACTGTACAAGGAGCTGGACAAGGGACTGAGAGCTACCTGCCTTTGAATCCAGGTGACAGTTGTGTAGATTTGGGCAGGAGCTAGGACCATAGAAGAAGAGCCATGGAAGCTGAGAGCCAGCCTTGAGCCAAGATGAAAAGATCTCTTCTTGGGTACCTGATGCTGACTGAGAAGATTATGATTTATTGTGACAGAGGGATGGAGAACTTTGACCTTTGAATTTTCTGTCCATTGAGGAGACAAGCCTCCTTAAGGATGATTGAATTAAGGACTTACTAAATGATTGAGTTACTAAATGAATGTTACCTTTTGCTTAAAACTATGTGACCACTTTGGTGAAAACTATGTGGCCACTTTAGTGATAAGTAGTTAAGTTATAACATTATGAATACTGTTCTTTGGTTTCTGTCAATGTTTTGTCTCAGTTTGTTACTGAATAGAGAGTTCACTATACTATATAATCAGAATTTTGGGGCTGTTCACAGCAGTCCTCTGGAAAGCTGCTCATGTGTGGCTTTACAATTTCATGTAATCAAAATTATCAATTCCACACCTTGTGATGTTCTATATTGCTTGTTTGGTCACAAAATCTTCCCTCATCCATAGATATGAAATTGAAAATTTTCAATACTCCTCTAATTTACTTACAACATTACCCTTTATATTTAAATCATTTGCCATTTTGGTGTTATCTTGGCATATGATGTGAGATATTGGACTATGCCTAGTTGCTACTAAACTGTATTCCAATTGTCCCAGCAATTTTTTGTCAAATGCTGAGTTCTTTTGTTTTGTTGTTGTTGTTTTGTGGTTTTTTGTTTGTTTGTTTGTTTTGCCTTTCTGGAGAGGGGAAGACAAGGTAACGGAGATAAGTGACTTGCCCAAGGTCACATGGCTAGTAAATGTTCAATGTCTGAGGTCCAATTTGAATTCAGGTCCTCCTGACTCCAGGGCCACTTCTCTATTCACTGTGCCACCTAGCCACCCCAAAATGCTGAATTCTTGCCCTCAAAGTTTGTATCATTGGGCTTATCAGACAGTAGATCACTAAAGTCATTTACAACTGTGTATTGTGAATCTAATCTTTTCTATTGATCCACATTCTATTTCTTAGCCATTACCATATTTTTTTGATGATTACTACTTTGTTCTATAGTATAAGGAAAACTAAGTGGCACAGTGTGAAGAGAGCTGGGCTTAGAATCAGGGAAACTCACCTTCCTGAGTTCAGATCTGGCCTCATACAATTAGTAGCTATGTAACCATGGGCAAGTAACTTAACCCCGTATGCCTCAATCCCTCACATGTAAAATTAGCTAGAGAAGGTAATGGCAAACTACTCTAGTATCTTTGCCAAGAAAATATCAAAATGAGGTCATGAAGAGTCAGATATGACTAAAACAACAGAACAAATACAGTTTGAAATCTGGAACTCCTAGCCCTCTATCCCTTCATTTTTTTGCCCTTCTAGATGAATTTTGTTACTACTTTTCTAGTTCTACAAAAATTTACTTGATAGTTTCATGGGCATGGCACTGAATGTGTAAATTAATGTAGGTAGAATTGTCATTAGGGAAACTGGTCTATAGTTTTCTTTCTCTATTTTTGCTTTTCCTGGTTTATGTATCAATACCATATTTTTCATAACAGGAATTTGGTAGGACTCCACTTATTTTTTTAAAAGAGTTTTTGTAGTATTGGCATTAATTATTCCTTAAATATTTGCTAGAATTCACTTAGAAATCCCTGTGATCCTGTTTTTTTTTATTGATAGCTCATTAATGGCTTTTTCAGTTTCTTTTTCTAAAATGGATTTATTTAAGTATTTTATTTCCTCTTTTGTTAATGTGGATAATCCATATTTGTGTACATATTCATCCATTTCACATAGATTGTCAGATTTATTGGCATGTAATTGGGCAAAACAGAGAGTGGAGGCAAGATCACAGAGTAGAAACAGCACTTCCCCGGTGCTCCTGCCCACATCACTTCCAAAACATAGAAAAGGGGACTCTGAACAACCCCTGGAGCTCCAGAACCCACAAAATGACACAGGGAAAATAACCTCCCACTGAGGACAGCCTGGCAGCCCATGAGGGAGTGGCCAGCACAGTGCTCTGGGAGCAGAGCCCAGGCCCACATGAGTCTGAGGTTTTATCCCCAGGGCAGTTGGACCACCAGCCTTCTAGAGGGACTCTAGAACACCAGCAGCTGTGCCATTTCCAGAATTACCAACACATAGATGCCAATGACAAAGTGAGAGGTCAGTGTAGTATGGACTTTGGCACTGGTTGGGAGAGTGCATCAGCCTCTTTCCCTGGGGGCGAGAAGCCGCTGAGTAGATGTGGTGTAGCTGCCATGTTGCAGCTTCAGTTCCTAGCCTGTGGACTGTAGGAGGACCAGGCAACCAGTCTGGGGGGGGGGGTTAATCTCTCTTGCTTTGAATTTCTTGGATCTGGATTGCGGTCTGGGGTGGAGGTCTTGGGGTGTGTGACCAGCTTGCCAGAGCATGTGGGGGTTTCAGAGAGGGTAGCCAACTAATACCTCAGGCAGTTGAGAAAATCCCAATGTTTGGGACAGAAGCTCCCCTGTCTGGTGGCAAAGTCTTACTGTGGCAACAAGCCCAAAAGTCAAGTAATTGAGTGGCAACATGCCCAGGCAAAGGAAACAAAATAAACAGAAAAATGCAACATTAGACTCATATTTTGGGGGCAAACAGGATCAAAGCATGGAACAGGAGGAGGACTGTGAGGTCAGAACTCCTGCACCAAAAGCCCCAAATGAAAATACAAGCTGGTTACAGGCAATAGAGGACCTTAAAAAGCAAATAAGAAAAGTGGGGGGAAATTGGGAAGAGAAATGAGAAAGATGCAAGAGAAGTATGAAATGAGAGTCAACTGCCTGACTGAGGAAAATAACACCTTAAAAAATAGACTTACTCAAATGGAAAAAGAGGCACAAAAAGGCAATGAGGAGAAGAATGCCTTAAAAAGCAAAATTTGTCAGATGGTAAAAGAATCTCAAAAGCTCACTGAGGAGAATCATTCCTTCGGAATTAGACTGGAGCAAATGGAAGCTAGTGACTTTATGAGAAACCAAGATGCTATTAAGAAGATCCAAAAAAAATGAAAGACTAGAAGGCAATGTGAAATATCTCATGGGAAAAACCACTGACCTGGAAAATAGATCCAGGAGAGACAATCTAAAAATTATTTTTGAAATAATTTGAAATAAAAATATTTTGAAAACCATGATCAAAGAAAGAATCTAGAAACCATCCTTCAAGAAATTCTCAAAGAAAATTGCCCTGATGTTTTAAAACCAGAGGGCAAAATAGAGGTTGAAAGAATCCACAGATCACCTCCTGAAAAAGATCCCAAAAATAAAACTCCTAGGAATATTGTAGCCAGGTTCCAGAATTCCCAGATCAAGGAGAGAATATTACAAGCAGCCAGGAAGAAACAATTTCAATATTGTGGAAACACAATCAGGATAGTGCAGGATCTGGCAGCTTCTACACTGAGGGATCGAAGGGCATGGAATATGATATTCCAGAGGCCAAAGGAGCTGGGATTAATACCAAGAATCACCTACCCAGTAAAACTGAGTATCATGTTTCTGAGGAAAATATGGTCATTCAGTGGAATAGAGGACTTTCAAGCATTCTTGAGGAAAAAAAAACAGAGTTGAATAGAAAATTTGACGTTCAGATACAAGAAGCAAGAGATGCTTGAGAATGTAAACAGGGAAAAGAAATCACGATGAACTTATAAAAATTGAACTATTTACATTCCTACAGGGACAAATGATAACTGTAACTGATGAAACTTTTCTCAATATGAAAATAGGCCATATGGGCATATGAATACATATGTGAATGTGTGTATATATGTTTCAGGTATACATAGATAGAGGGCACAGGTCGAATTTAATAAGAAGGGATGATACTTAAAAGGTGAGGTTAAGAGGTGAGAGAGGAATGTGGTAAGGGGGAATGGGGAGAGACAATGTGGTGAACTGTCTCATGTAGAGGAGGTGGGGGGAGGTGGTTGCTGGGGAGGGGAGGAACAGGAAGGCCAAAAGGCAAAACCATATTCTCATTGAATTTGGCTCAGGGAGAGAATGACATGCATACTAAGTAGGGTGTCCCACCCTACAGGAGCGTGGGGGGAGGTGGTGGAGGGAATGGTGGGGTGGGGGGTAGGAAAGTTGGAAGCACCCGCTTTTGAAAAGGGGCAGGATCAAGGTGGGGAGTGGACCTGGTGGGAGGTGGGATGGGAGAGAGGGAAATATAGTCAGTCTTTTACAATATATCTACTATGGTAATGTTTTGCATAGCTACACATTTACAGCATATACTGAGTTGCTTATCTTTCTTTTAAAATCAAATTTTAAAAATATATATATAAATACTATGATAAAAAAGTAAAGGAACAGGATCAAAGTAGGGAATAGACCAAGTGGGAGGTGGGATAGGAGGGAGGGAAATATAGTCAGTCTTTTACAATTTATCTACTAGGGTGGTGTTTTGCATAGCTACTCATATACAACATATACTGAATTGCTTGTCTTCCCAATAGGGGTGGGTGACAAGGGAGGAAGGGAATGAATCTAGAAATCAAAGTTTTAAAATCAAATGTTTTAAAAATATATAAATACTATTATTAATACTATTTTACATATAATTGGGAAATAAGATATACAGGCATTGTGGCATAGAGATTCACCTTGCCCTACTGGAAAAGTCGAAGGGGGTATGGGAGAAGATATGGGAGAGAGCAGATTGGATGAGGGGATATCCTGTGGGACTGCTATTCTGGGGTGGTGGGTGGGGAAAAAAGAGAAAAAAATTGTAACTCAAAATGTGGGGGAAATGAATGATGTAAACTAGAAGTTAATAAAGCCTTTGGGGAAAAAATCATATTTTTTTATTTTTAAAGAGACCTTAAATGTGTTGCCTGTGAGGAAATTCTTGAATAAAAATTAACTAAATAAAACAAAAAAATTAGGCAAAATAGCTTCTAAGGATTGCTTTAATTTCCTCAACATTGGTGTTGAATTCACCCCTTTAGTTTTTGTTCACAGATGATTTTGCACTCAATGCAGCCTCTAAGGCTTTGGTTCAACAATTAACACTTAGAAAATAGAGGTTCTCTACCAACAAGTACCACACCGTCCATATTTGGAACCATCAGTTATAGCAAATGAAGAAATTTCGAAGGCTGTGGATGTTCACTTACCTTGGCAGTATACTTTCCAGGGAGGTACACAAAGATGGTGAGATTGATGCATGCATTGCCAGAGCTAGCTCAGTGTTTGGGAAGTTTTGAAGGAAAGTGTTGGAAAGAAATATCAGGCTGTCTACCAAACTGAAGGTCTACATAACCATTGTGCTGATCTCATTGCTCTATGCCTATGAAACCTGGAGAATATGCCAGTGCCATGCAGGGAAACTGAATCACTTCCTTTTGAATTGTCTTAGGAAGGCTCTGACGATCACCTAGCAAGATAAGGTACTGGACCCTGAGGTCCTTTCTCAAGCTGACCTACCAAGCATTCAAACCCTACAATAGAGAGCTTAACTCTGATGGACTGGCCAATGTACCCTTTGATCCAGCAATACAACTACTAGGCCTGTATCCCAAAGAGACCATAGAAAAGGGGAAAGGACCTACACATGCAAAAATATTTATAGCAACCCTTTTTGTGGTGGTGAAATTTTAGAAAATGAGAAGATGGGGGCGGCTAGGTGGCGCAGTGAGTAAAGCATCGGCCCTGGAGTCAGAAGGACCTGAGTTCGGATCTGACCTCAGACACTTAAGGCACACACAAACAAAAAAACCTAGCCGTGTGATCTTGGGCAAGTTACTTAACCCCAATTGCCCTCCAAAAGGCAAAAAAAAAAAAAAAATGAGAAGATGCCCATCAATTAGGAATGACTGACCAAGCTGAAGTGTATGAATGTAATGGAATACTATTGTTCAATAAATGATGAACAGCCGTAATTCAGAAAAACCTGGAAAAAATTGTACAAACTGACACAAAGTGAAATGAGGAAAACCAGGAAAACATTGTACACAGTATCACCAACACTGTGTGATGATCAGCTATGAATGATTCAGTTCTCCTCAGCAACACAATGATCCAAGAAAAGTGCAAAGAACTCATGAAGGAAAATGCTACCCACATCCAGATAAAGAACTGATGGACTCTGGATGCAGATCAAAGCATATTTTTTTCACATACTTTATTCTTTTTCATGTTTTTTTCTTTGATTTGATTTTTTTCTCTTACAACTGTAACTAATACAGAAATATATTTTACATAATAGCATGTGTATAATCTATATCAATTTGCCTACCATTTTCAGAAGAGGAGAGGGCAAGAAAGAAGGGAGAAAATATGGAACTCAAAATCTTGTAAAACTGAATGCCAAAAATTAATTGTCTTTACATGTAATTGGGGAAAAATAAAAGAATATTTAAAAAGTAATTTGGATATATTTAACTCTCTCTTTCTGTGTGTGTGTGTGTGTGTGTGTGTGTGTGTGTGTGTGTGTGTGAAGACAGTTTTGGCAAGTATGTGAAGGATGTATCAGAGAATGGATAGCAGTTGAGGATAGGAACGGCAGAGGTTTTAGTAAGAGGGTAAATAGAGCTCATGTGAGGCAATGTAATTGTGACAAGTGTAATTTCTGGAAAGAAGGTGATCAGGACATTAATAAAAGAATAATCTTTCCCCTGCCCTTTATCTCCTTTGGGAAAATTCTATCCATGTACCTCTATCCCTGACCATACCAAAGGCTGCCTACCTATGGGCTAAGTAAAACTATTAACCTTGAAGTACTGAAAAGAAATCATGATGAAATTAATTCAGTTAGGAAATCAGTAAACTAATAAGTGGTTGGATGATTTACTTGATAAACTCCACATCTTGGTGGGCTAGGTCATATCCACTTGCCAAAAACTTTGCGGAGTCTTTGTTCCCAGAGAGATCATTACAAACAAAGGCCATATCCACAGTATACAATTAAATCCAAAAAATTCCATAAAACCTTATTTCATGACTACTAGGTGTTAGGTGACTTTGCTAGACCCAACAGTAGCTCACATATCAGTTTGTCTAGAGGATATATCAGAGGTCAGTGTGGTAGGTCAAATGGTTTATAAAAGGGGGGGCAAGAAAGGAGGCAATTTATTTTCTTTAAATCTAATCTAATTGAGATGGTATAGTAGAGAGTGTGACTCCTGGTAAGAGGGGTGTTGGAAGAGAGGGAATGTTTTATATTTATTGCCCTATTAGTAATAACCCTTTGTAAAAGGGTTAAAGTAACTGATCATTTGGAACTAACCACTGGGAATTAATATTGAGGGAAAATCAATAAAATGGGAACTGAGATGATAACATTAGACAAGAGCCACACTAACCTATGAGGGATACAAAAAGAGCTCTAAGGTGAACTCATAGCTAAACACAGGTGATCTGACTCTTCAGGGCAGTGACAGTTAGGATTAGCATCCCATAGGATGTACTACATAGTGTAAAAGAAATTCAAGAAGGAGAAATTGCTAATAACTTGTGGGGTGAGGAAAGGCTTCCTGAATGAGATGGGACCTAAACTATGATTTCAAGGAAGCCAGAAATTCAACAAAACATTGATGGGGAGCACATGGAGGAAGGAAATGGTAGGTCAGTCAATCAGCAAAGCATTTATTAAGTATTTACTAAGTGCCAGGCACTGGAAATACAAATGCAAGCAGAAAGAAATCCAGTCTTTGCCCTCAAAGAGTTTACAATCTAATGGAGGAAGACAGTACACAAAAGGAAGCTGGAAAGGGGCTGTGGTTAGAGAAGAGACTACAGTCAAGGGACTTGGAAGAGTAGTCTTGTGGAGATGAGTTAGCAGTGTAGCCTGGAGTGAAATGAAGACATGGTTATCCTGGACCTCATCCTCAGTAGGAGGTTCTGGGAGAAAATAGGCAACCAGGCAGAGAGCGCTATGAGGGCAAAGAGTATTCCCAATGTGAGAAGTAATCCAGGTGTGTAGTGACAAATCCAGAGGTTTCTTTAACATGGGGGAGGGAGTCCTGCAGATATGAACCAGCTTACACTCAAATAAAAGAAGAAAACACATAAAAGGACTTCCAATGAGGCCAGTTTGAGGGAAACAGAGGATTGGGGGGGGGGTAATACGAAAAAAAAAAACAGGAAAGGGAAAGGGGAACAGAGGATGAAAGGCTTTTGATATGAAACTTTCAGTGCCAGCAGTAGAAATGTGAGTTGAGACAATTACCCAAAATCACCAAATCAGACAGACACATACATTCACACAGAGAGAACTATAAAACATAGTTATCTAGGGAAAGGTGCAATTAAACATATTAAGGGGAGGAAAGGTTGGAGGTGCCCTGTGAGAACAATAGCATGGCTGTTCTGGACTGCAGAGAGAGACTGGGTGTTTTTCACTAGATTTTGAGCAAACACTGGATGAAAACTCATCAGGAGTGTTGGAGGACATTCTGAAGAGGATGGACTAGAGGAATTCTGAGTTCCTTTCTCTAAAACTGAGTCTATATTCTTTTTCTTTAGACACAATATATACTTTATCTTCACCTGGTGAAAAAAACAGAGACTTAGAGAAGGAATAAAGGACAGGAACCCAGCACAAACAGATTGACGCACATTTTAGGTTATGATGCTATAGGTGAGAAGATAGCATGACCCTCCCCACTCTGTTACTTAGTCCTCAGTTCACAGCAATAAGTTGGAAGTGACTTCCATGTCGTCACATCCTCCTTTTCAGGAACTTCTGGATCCCTTGTTTGATCTCCTTGGTCCTCACACCATAGACAATGGGATTCAGGGCTGGGGGGATGAGGTGGTGAAGGACATTGAGAAGGATCAGGATGTCCATGGGAACTCGCTTCCTGGCCACATTTGTCAGAACAACAACCAGCAAGATGGTGCTGAAGAAGAGAATGAGAATAAAGTGGGAGCCACAAGTGCTCAGGGCCTTGGCTGCAGCCCCCTCAGCCTTGATTCTCAGCACAGCCCGAAGAATAAAAGTGTAAGAAATGAAGATGAGGATGAGGTCAGAGCCAAGCAGAGTCCAGCCAGCAACAAACTGGTAAATTCGGTTGAAAGTAAAGTTGTCACAGGAAAGTCGGGACACAGATAAGTTGGCACAGATGCAGTTTTCAATTATATTTTTCCCACAGTAATGAAGTCTAGAAGAAAGTATTGGAATGGGTGAAGTAAGTAGAGCATTTCTGGCCACTATAAATACACTGGCCTTGACCACAAACTGGTCAGTGATGATGGAGGGGTAACGCAGGGGGTGGCAAATGGCTACATAACGATCATATGCCATAACCATAAAGGTGCAGGACTCCATGGGAAGAAAACTGTTCATGATGAACATCTGGAGGAAACAGGCAGAGAAACTGATGGCCCTGAGATCAAACCAGAAGATAGCCAGGACCTTGGGGATGACAGTAAGGCAGAGCACGATGTCCAGCAGGGAGAGTAGGCTGAGCAGATAGTACATGGGCTCATGCAAAGAGACTTCTAACCAGATGGTGAGCAAGAGGGTAGCATTGGCAGCCATGGCCAGGAGGAAGAGCAGGCCCAGGGGTAGGGAGAGCCAGTGCTGCCAGCTCTGGTAGCCAGGAAAACAGATGAGGAGGAACTCAGAGAGTGGAACAGGCAAGCTGTTGTTGGCAGGTGCCATGAAGTAGGGCATGGGTTAGTCAGAGTTTACCTGGAGTCCAGCAAACATAGAAGTAGAAGTCAATTCTCCAGAAGCAATGTCTGTGCAAGGACTTATCAGGCTAGGTCAGAATCTCTCCTGAGCAAAGCTGGCACCACATCTCACTCTTTGCAGGCTTAGCTTCCCCCTCAACAAGGTACATACAGAAATAAAATAGAAATATTGGTCTCTTTTTCTCTCATCACTTCCTCTCTCAGAATCTCTATTTACACATCTGTAAAATGAATAAATTGAATTGTATGATTTATAGGGTCCCTTCTACAGCATGTGCTTCATGTTTGTAAGATCCTATAGGTTCTGGGAATGGGAAGGATAGTTTGAGAATGTATATTCTACCAGACAGAGTGTCTAATAGAGCTCATGAGCCTTTGGTTCAAATCTTTGCCTTCATATTTCCTATGTCAACCTGGGCAAGCCACTTAATCTGACTCTGTTTTCTTGTTTTAAAATGAGTATAATATACTGTACAGAGCTGTAGAAAGCATCAAAGGAGATAATATGTTTGATGCACTTTGCAAACTTTTAAACACACTTTAAATATGTTATTTTTATTTTTACTATAGGAGGTGAGGTGATCTTGAGGCATCTTCATAGAATAAATGCTGCTAAGAATGGAGTCAAATGGAATGAAAAATAGCCAATGTTGAGATGTTTTATTCTATAAATTTCAATTTATTAATCAGGGCCATCAAAGTATGTGTGAGTTTGAGCTGTGTAGTCTGAAAAAAAAATACCACTTAATCTTTCATTAAGCAAGGCTAGTAGTCTCTAATCATTGTTTTGTTACATATGCCTACCAGTAAGAAAGTTTTAAAGATGCATTCCCAGCATATATATATATATATATATATGTATATATATATATATATATATATATATTCATTTATAATTACCTGTGAGGATGTAACTATAAATGAGTAGATGTATTTTGCTAATGGGGATGATTGTATTTCTGTACTAACGATGTACTTTCTGTACTAATAAAGTACAATTTAAAATTTACGAAAATGTAGAAATTTTAAGGCTTGAGGTAAAGATTAAATAATATTTGATCCTAGAATAAAAAAGGAACCCCTGGGATTTTTTTTTTTTGCTTTTTTGGAGGGCGATTTGGGTTAAGTAACTTGCCCAAGGTCACATGGCTAGGTTTTTTTGTTTGTATGTCTTAAGTGTCTGAAGTTGGATCTGAACTCAGGTCCTTTCTGACTCCAGGGCCAGCACTCTACTCACTGTGCCACCTAGCTGCCCCAACCACTGGGATTTTTGAGACAAAATATGATGGAGTTAGACCCATGCTTTAGGAAAAAATGCTTTGGCAGATCTTCAGAGGATGAAAAGATTTAAGACAAGATTGGGAGGCTCTTATGATTGTCCAGGTAAGAGATGATTAGAACCTGAAGGAGATTGCTTGTTGTGTGAGTAGAGAAAAGGATGAATGGAGATTGGATAAATGTTGTGGAAGTAGATATGAAAAGACTGGATGGTTGTTAAGATATGTGGGATAAAAGGGAAATTTGAAGATTACCCCAAGGTTGTGAACCTGAGTAACTGACAGCAATAAAAGCGGTGCTGTCTTTGGTAAACTAGAGAAATGTGGAAGAAGAGCAGATTTAAGAGGAAAAATATTTAATGAAATCTGCTATTCAGATCTTACCCATGCTTTCTTATTTTGAGCTCATTTTTGCTCCAATAAAACTGACGATATCTTCCCTATAATTTCCCTGCTTGTGAGGATATAACTTTATACCCCCTCCTTAACCCACTAAAATTCTCTCTATGTTATCTTTTCCTTATCCAGTGTTCATTTCCCTCTCTTGGTCCTGCTTCCATATCAGTAATCTGTGACAATTCCTAACCAACTTCTCCTACTCTTATTCTTCTCCATTGCCTTACTCATAATCAATATTTTACAATATCCTAATTTCTCTCTCTCTCTCTCTCTCTCTCTCTCTCTCTCTCTCTCTCTCTCTCTCTCTCTCTCCTCCCCCCCCCCAACACTCTGAGAAGTTCCAGGATTTAATGGCTTACAGACCTAGGGAAAAGGTGGGAGACAATTCCACCTCTTTGTTAAGATATAGTTAGCTCAATCATAGAACAGACCATGGGGAGCAATGGACAGGAAAAAGGAAGTACATGGGCACTGCCCATGAAGATGACAACAAAGGAAGAAACTAGGAAGCTAGGAAGGATGAGTCACTGGGTTCTTCTTCAGTCACCATTATTCACCATCCTGGAAACCACTAGCCACCATGTCTTCCCAAGATCCCAGTATCCCTGTACATACATTTAAAGAGAGGTCAGTTTGACCTCTCTTCTGTCACCCACTCATAGGATAGAAAGAAAAGAAACCATGAGCAGAAGCACCTCAATCAGAGCCACTCCTCATCAAAAAGAAGAATATAATTCTTCACCTTGAAAAACTCATGTTTCCAATACAACTGTGACTTCATTCTTTTGGGTGTCCTGGTCCTAGATCCAGGCCTGGATACTGAGACTTCCAACTCTATATACTTAGCCTTTACCTCCCTCCCTTCACTCTCCCCAAAACTCACAGTGCTCAAATGAAATCCTTCTGTGCAAACAGTAGCAGTTCTGTGGTAGGTTTTGTGGATTCCAGACCCTCCCTTTGGGACCACTAAAGAAAATGTTTCGGTTGTTGGAGAATGGCCCCGTGAGAAGACACACCTTCCTATCTTGTTACTGAAGGTACTTGGACTTGAGCCAGATCTTGCCCAGGAGGAAGATATTAGGAGTGAGAACTAGTCAGTGGCCTTGAATTTTAACTCTTTCACTCTCTTATTATCCCTCTCTCTTTTTCTCTGACAGTGATGCTGTGAAGAAATAAGTCAAAGGGAGAATTCTCCTGGAAAAAAGTCATTACCTTAAGATTGTGCTGTCTCACTGTATTAATGAAAGCATTTACTACACACACACACACACACACACACACACACACACACACACACACACAGCTATACCTTATAATCTAGAGTCTATCTCAACTGCTATACAAAGAAGTTGAGGAAAAGTTGTAGTCCTTTGCAGAAAACTAAATAGGCACTTTTATTCAACTAATTTGAATCCTTGATCCCATTTATCACACTACAGTCTTTTGGAGTATGCAATTCTGTGAATCAAATAGCATTTCTTGTTTGTCCCATTGGTCCACATCATTGGCCTATTACATTCCATTCCAGTGACACCTTCTCTAAGAAACCTATCCATACTGACCAAACCCATTTACCAGCCCATTAAAAGAAACCATTTTGAAATTATTTCTCTTGATTACATATGTACATTCCTCAGGTTGTACTGTAAGCTTCCTAAATTCCTTGATTACATATGTACATTCCTCAGGTTGTACTGTAAGCTTCCTAAATCAAGAAGCAACACAGTGAAGCAGAAAAAGAATGGCTCCAATGTAAAAACGAAATTGGCCTCCCATCTCTCCCATGTCTTCACCGTGGGCAAGTCAGTTTACTTCTCCGCATTTCACTTTCTTCAAACTTCAAAAGGGAATTGGATTGATCCAATTCAACAAAGACTTATTAAGCACCTTCTACATGCCAGGAAATCTGCTGAAAGACTGACCACTAGAAGACTCCTAGGGTTCCTTCTTCCTCTGAATGTCTGCTTCAGTGAATGGCTCATGCCTCTCCTTTCTGCTATATTTTACCAATCAAATTATCCCTCAAAACTTATAATGATACAGTGTCTTACAGGAGCCCTCATCAGGTTTTACTTCCCCATCATACTAGGAGTTTTTAAGTTTAGAGACAGTTTGATATAGCGGAAAAGAGCACTAAGCTCAGAATCAAAGTAATCTGAGTTTGAATATTGCATTCACACTTATTGGCTGTGAGATCTTAGATAATAACTTCCCTATCACCTCGTCACTTTTTTCTTCTATAAAATAAGAAGTAGGTAAGACTAGATGATCTTTAATGACCTTTTGAGTATCAACCTCCTGCAGTTATCTAATAAAATTACTCTGATTATAAAAATAATGTTGGCACAATATGATTTTCATCATTCAAGAAAGTCATTCATTACAAAAAGATTATTAACTCATGGTATTTTCCTGGACAGTGGGACATAACAAAGCAGGTAAGAGCTGTTCTCTTCATTGAATGTGTGTCAAGTTGGGTGACTACACAACATGTACACATATAAATATTAAGCAAAAGTAAAATCACATCTCAGAGGTCATTTCCTCCAACCCCTATAAATATGCATAAAACATTGATTAAGCACTTCCTTTATGAAAGCACTGTGCTAAGTGCTTGACACACAAAAAGAAAAGTAAGACAGTCCCTGTTCTCAAGGAGCCTATATCACACTGGAGGAAACAACACAAATGGAAAGTTTCAGCTGCAAGTCAGATGGAAAAGTCCCAATGTCTTTAGCATGCAGCAGCAACATAAATATTAATGTTTCTTCTTTAGAATCAGAGGTAGGGTCAATAATTTTCAATTTCTTTAATGTCATTTCCACTGATAAAATCACATAAATTTGAGATGAACCACTAGACGGTGCCAAGTGCTTTAGATATAAGAACAACTGGGGGCAAAGGGATAGCTGTGGCTATTGCTCCTACAAAGTCAATTGTCAGGTGCCTTCTCCAGAGCAGTTATTTCAAAAGACGATGTCTGAGGGTATTCAATTAAGGAGGTTCAGGATTCGTGTGAACAGAACACTCAGCACTTCAAAAAATCCAATATAGTTTATTTAGAATATAGGTGAATGGGAAGGAAACTGGAGATAACAGAGTAAAAGGCTTAAAAATAGCAAGATGAGAGCAACTATGATACACACACACACACACACACACACACACACACACACACATACACACACACATATATATATATATACACACATATTTACAATTATCATCAATGTGGAGAAGCACCAATACCTGCCTACACAAGAGTCATCAGGGTCACACTTGGGAGGGTCCCAGGCAAGACATCTCTTCCATGGGTGTTTTCAGGGGCTTTGGCAGTTTTACAACATCATAAATGCAGGAGGACTGTTCTGAATGAGCAGAACTAATCAGAATAATGTTTTCTTCCAGTCTCCCCCTTTCCACATATAGTATTCAATTAACAATCTTAAGTTTTAGCATTAGAACAGTATCCCACAGTTTCATCAAATCATTCTGATTATAAACAATTAACTACAGATAATATCTAATGCACTAAGGGGCAGACTTCTCTACCTGCTGCCCCTCTCTCCCTGCTTCCTTTCCTAGGACTGATAAGATTGCTTCTTCATCCTGGATTATAAGATTTTCCTTGTCTCTCTTATCTTGTGTCTCCCATCTTGTTCTCAGTCTTTCCCATAAAACTTCTGAAACCGCTTCACTATTCTGGAACCTATTAACACCACTCTCCAAATCTTGGGGTCTGTTTTTCCTGGCCTTCCTTCCAGGAGACTCACACTACTTTCTCAATACCCTTTCATTTACTTCCTTGCATATAAGACACTTCAGAGATTTGTTTAGCAACTATACACACACACACACACACACACACACACACACACACACACACATCTGTATCTCTTTAAAGCTAGGACATACATTACTTACACTTTCCAGTGACCTCCTTGATGTAAAAACTGACAAAATTTCCCTCATGATTTGTCGATTAACCATTTCTCTCCCATCAAGCAATAATCAATTGCCTTGCTCAGTTTCAGTCTTCCCCAACTTAATCAATTTATTTTTTCTTTTTTAGCTTCAGTGAACGTAAGTATTGCTTTTGTTTTAGGGACATTGGGATTCAAAACATACATCTTCATAGATTCTATGGACAGGGCAGCCTCCTTAACTTTCTTGTCTGCTAATCTGTTCCCCATCATCTCATACCAAAGATATTATAAAACATTTCTTCATAAGAATATTTCCCCTTTTTAAAAAAATACAAGCTTATCCTGATATTATTAACTACTATACAATTCCTAAATTCTCTGGTCATAAAATCTTTCCCACATAATTGACAAAACTTACACAAGGTTTCACAGGTCTTTTCTTCATATGATTACCAATAACTACCTTTCACAGCATACTCTTGTTAAGTACTTGATTTATGCAATACTTCCAAATAGCTTGGTTAACAATCTTACAGGTTTAAACAATATTTTTAAAAGTTTCTCATTTGCTCAGTAAGAATTCTACAAAATGCATTTCTAATTCACCTTGCACAGAGAATCATTCATCCCATAACTATTGGCATAAAATTCACACTGAAAGAAAATTCCACATAAAGTTAACAAATATGAAACAATTAATTTTTAGCTTACAGAGTTCACACTCAAATAGCATTGTTGTTTTATACCAGGCATTGTACCAATCACCTTTACAATTATATTAGTCCCATAAAAATCCCTAGGATGTGGATTCTACCACCATCACCTTACTGAACAGTAAACTAAGGTAAATAAAACTTTGGGGGGTGGGGAGGGACACATACAGTGAATCACTTTCTTAATGCCAAATAACAATATGTACCTTTTGATCATGTAACTACATATTTCTAAGTTCTAACATCCTTGGCCCTCAGAAAGGAAATACATCCACAAATTTGTTTCTTTCCTTAATATTTCAGTTCCCCATTCACATTCACATTTTCATAAGAAAGTTTACAAACAATTTGCTTTCCCCTCTTATAATCAAGTCATTTTAAAAATATGCTGGGCTAATATTCTAACTACTTTCTTTGGTTCTTAAAATGATAGTAAATTACAATGGTCTTCATTTTCTTTTTTTTTATATTTGAAACATTTAATGTTATGACCTCAAATTTTAGATCAATTTCCTTCCTCCCTTGTCACCCATTCCCTCTTGGGAGATAAGTAATTCAGTATATGTTGTACATGTCTAGCTATGCAAAACATTATCATAGTAGATATATTGTACAAGGCTGCTTATAATTCCCTCCCACTCATCCCACCCCCCACCTGGTCCATTCCCTACATGATCCTGTCCCTCTTCTATAGTGGGTACTTCCAACCTCCCCTCACCCCAAGGATGCCCTCCCATCCATCATCCCTCCTCCCATCCCCCTTCCCCCTATCCTGCTGCAGGTTGAGATATCCCATTTAGTATGTATGTCATTTTCTCCCTGAACCAAATTCAATGTGAATGTGGTTTTGCCTTTTTAGCCTTCCTTATTCTCCCCCTCCTTTGCAACCACTTCCCCTTGCTTCTTCTGCATGGGATAGTTTACCCTACCCTGTCTCTCCCCATCTCCTCTTGCCACTTTCCTCTCTCACCTCATTATTTCATCCCTTGAGTATTCTCCCTTCCCAACAAATTCAACTTATGCCCTCTATCCATATATAGCTGTAACCATATACACACACATTCACATATGTATTCATATGACCACACCCCCTTCTTCCATTATTTTCATAGTGAGAAAGATATCATCAGTCACAGATATTGCTTTTCCATATAGGAATGCAAATAGTTCAACTTTGATAAGTTCCTTTTGATTTCTTTTCCCTGATTACCTTCTCAGGCATCTCTTCATTCTTGTGTCTGGGTGTCAAATTTTCTATTCAATTCTGGTTTTTTCCTCAAGAATGCTTGAAAGTCCTCTATTCCACTGAATGACCATATTTTCCCCTGAAACAAAATACTCAGTTTTGCTGGATAGGTGACCCGTGGGTTCATTCCCAGTTCTTTTGCCCTCTGGAATATCATATTCCATGCCCTTTGATCCCTCAGGGTAGAAGCTGCCAGGTCCTGGGCTATTCTGATTGTGTTTGCACAATATTGAAATTGTTTCTTCCTGGCTGCTTGAAGTATTTTCTCCTTGATCTGGGGGTTCTGGAACCTGGCTATAATATTCCTGGGAGTTTTCTTTTTGGGATCTTTTTCAGGAGGTGATCTGTGGATTCTTTCAACCTCTATTTTGCCCTCTGGATCTAAAACATCAGGGCAGTTTTCCTTGAGAATTTCTTGAAGGGTGATTTCTAGGTTCTTTCTTTGATCATGGCTTTCAGGTAGTCCAATAATTTTTAAATTGTCTCTCCTGGATCTATTTTCCAGGTCAGTGGTTTTTCCCATGAGATATTTCACATTG
Source organism: Gymnobelideus leadbeateri (assembly GCA_011680675.1). Classification (NCBI taxonomy): domain Eukaryota; kingdom Metazoa; phylum Chordata; class Mammalia; order Diprotodontia; family Petauridae; genus Gymnobelideus; species Gymnobelideus leadbeateri. The sequence goes on along the minus strand of WOXC01001192.1, from coordinate 266,535 downwards.
CCTTCTAATCTTTCATTTGTTTGGATCTGCTTAACAGCATCTTGATTTCTCATAAAGTCATTAGCTTCCATTTGCTCCACTCTAACTCTGAAGGAATGAATCTCCTCAGTGAACTTTTGAGATTCTTTTTCCATCTGGCAAATTCGACTTTTTAAGGCATTCTTCTCCTCATTGCCCTTTTGGGCCTCCTTTGCCATTTGAGTTAGTCTATTTTTTAAGGTGTTGTTTTCCTCAGTCAGGCTGTTGACCCTCATTTCATACTTTCCTTGCATCCTTCTCATTTCTCTTTCCAATTTTTCCTCCACTTCTCTTATTTGATTTTTTTTTAAACAAATACTTTATTAACTTCTGTTTTACATCATTCATTTCCGCCAGATTTTGAGTTACAATCATTTTCCCCCCATTATTCCCCTACCCAACCTCCCAGAATAGCAGTCCCACAAGATATCGCTTCCTCCAATCTGCTCTCTCCCATACCTTCTCCCATACACCCATCGACTTTTCCATTAGAGGAAGGTGAATCTTTGTGTCCCAATGCCTGCACATCTTATCTCCCAATTATAGGCAAAAGAATATTAATAATAGTATTTATATATATTTGAAACATTTAATGTTACGACCTTGAATTTCAGATCCATTTCCTTCCTCCCTTGTCACCCATTCCTTCTTGGGAGATAAGTAATTCAGTATATGTTGTACATGTCTAGCTATGCAAAACATTATCATAGTAGATATATTGTACAAGGCTGCTTATAATTCCCTCCCACTCATCCCACCCCCCACCTGGTCCATTCCCTACATGATCCTGTCCCTCTTCTATAGTGGGTACTTCCAACCTCCCCTCACCCCAAGGATGCCCTCCCATCCATCATCCCTCCTCTCATCCCCCTTCCCCCTATCCTGCTGCAGGTTGAGATATCCCATTTAGTATGTATGTCATTTTCTCCCTGAACCAAATTCAATGTGAATGTGGTTTTGCCTTTTTAGCCTTCCTTATTCTCCCCCTCCTTTGCACCCACTTCCCCTACATGAGATAGTTTACCCTACCATGTCTCTCCCCATCTCCTCTTGCCACTTTCCTCTCTCACCTCATAATTTCATCCCTTGAGTACTCTCCCTTCCCAACAAAATCAACCTATGCCCTCTATCCATATATAACTGTAACCATATACACACACATTCACATATGTATTCATATGACCACACCCCCTTCTTCCATTATTTTCATAGTGAGAAAGATATCATCAGTCACAGTTATTGCTTTTCCATATAGGAATGTAAATAGTTCAACTTTGATAAGTTCCTTTGATTTCTTTTCCCTGATTACCTTCTCAGGCATCTCTTACTTCTTGTGTCTGGATGTCAAATTTTCTATTCAACTCTGGTTTTTTCCTCAAGAATGCTTGAAAGTCCTCTATTCCACTGAATGACCATATTTTCCCCTGAAACAAAATACTCAGTTTTGCTGGGTAGGTGACCCTTGGGTTCATTCCCAGTTCTTTTGCCCTCTGGAATATCATATTCCATGCCCTTTGATCCCTCAGTGTAGAAGCTGCCAGGTCCTGGGCTATTCTGATTGTGTTTCCACAATATTGAAATTGTTTCTTCCTGGCTGCTTGTAGTATTTTCTCCTTGATCTGGGGATTCTGGAACCTGGCTATAATATTCCTGGGAGTTTTCTTTTTGGGATCTTTTTCAGGAGGTGATCTGTGGATTCTTTCAACCTCTATTTTGCCCTCTGGATCTAAAACATCAGGGCAGTTTTCCTTGAGAATTTCTTGAAGGGTGATTTCTAGGTTCTTTCTTTGATCATGGCTTTCAGGTAGTCCAATAATTTTTAAATTGTCTCTCCTGGATCTATTTTCCAGGTCAGTGGTTTTTCCCATGAGATATTTCACATTGCCTTCTAATCTTTCGTTTGTTTGGATCTGCTTAACAGCATCTTGATTTCTCATAAAGTCACTAGCTTCCATTTGCTCCAGTCTAACTCTGAAGGAATGAATCTCCTCAGTGAACTTTTGAGATTCTTTTCCATCTGGCAAATTCGACTTTTTAAGGCATTCTTCTCCTCATTGCCCTTTTGGGCCTCCTTTGCCATTTGAGCTAGTCTATTTTTTAAGGTGTTGTTTTCCTCAGTCAGGCTGTTGACCCTCATTTCATACTTTTCCTGCATCCTTCTCATTTCTCTTTCCAATTTTTCCTCCACTTCTCTTATTTGATTTTTAAAGTCCTTCTTAAGGTCCTCTATGGCCTGCAACCCACTCATGTTTTCCCCTGGGGCTTTTGGAGCAGGACTTCTGACCTCACAGTCCTTTTCCCGCTCTATGCCCCAAAAATAGGAGTCTAGGGTTGCATTTTTCTGTTTCCTTTGCCTTGGCATGTTGCCACTTAATTGCTTGACTTTTGGGCTTGTTGCCACACTATGGCTTTAAGGCCAGATAGAGGAATTTTCGTCCCGAACGTGTGGGGGGCAACTTCCGTTTCTGGCAAGCTGTAAACCCACCCACGACTTCCACCCTAGATCACAATCCAGATCCAGGGAGGTTAAAGCAAGAGCGATTACCCCCCAAGACTGATCGCTGGATCTCCCCACGATTTGTAGGCTGGGAGCCGGAAATGCCTCTGAAAACTACACAGTGGCGTGTCTCCTCAGCAGCTTCTAGCCCCCAGGGGAGGGAGCTGACGCATTCCCCAAATACAGGTCCCAAAGTCCATAGGACACTAACCTCTTACTTTGTCCTAGGCAAGTCTATGTTGATAATTCTGGCGTCTCCACAGTTCCTGGTGTTCTGGGGTTCCTCCAGCCGGCTGCTGGCCCTGCCGCCCTGGGGCTAAAACCTCGGCTCACGTGGACCTGGGCTCGGTTCAGTTCCAGCGCTCTGCGCGCTGCCGGCTCCCAGACCGCTGCGCTGGTCCTTCCTGCAGGGTGCTGGGCTGTCCTCAGCGGGAGGTTAGCTTCTCTGTGTCGTTCTGTGGGTGCTGGGGCTCCAGAAGATTTTCAGAGTCCTTTTTTACATAGTTTGTGGAGAATCTGGGGGCAGAGAGGCTTGGACGAGCTGTTTCTACTCCGCCATCTTGGCTCCGCCCCTCTCTTATTTGATTTTTAAAGTCCTTCTTAAGGTCCTCTCTGGCCTGCAACCCGCTCATGTTTTCCCCTGGGGCTTTTGGAGCAGGACTTCTGACCTCACAGTCCTTTTCCTGCTCTATGCCCCCAAAATAGGAGTCTAGGGTTGCATTTTTCTGTTTCCTTTGCCTTGGCATGTTGCCACTTAATTACTTGACTTTTGGGCTTGTTGCCACACTATGGCTTTAAAGCCAGATAGAGGAATTTTCGTCCCGAACGTGTGGGGGGCAACTTCCGTTTCTGGCAAGCTGTAAACCCACCCACGACTTCCACCCTAGATCACAATCCAGATCCAGGGAGGTTAAAGCAAGAGCGATTACCCCCCAAGACTGATCGCTGGATCTCCCTACAATTTGCAGGCTGGGAGCGGGAGCTGCCTCTGAAAACTACAAAATGGCGTGTCTCCTCAGCGGCTTCTAGCCCCCAGGGGAGGGAGCCGACGCATTCCCCAAATACCGGTCCCAAAGTCCATAGGACACTAACCTCTTACTTTGTCCTAGGCAAGTCTATGTTGATAATTCTGGAGTCGCCACAGCTGCTGGTGTTCTGGGGTTCCTCCAGCTGGCTGCTGGCCCTGCCGCCCTGGGGCTAAAACCTCGGCTCATGCGGACCTGGGCTCAGCTTGGCTCCGCTCTCTGCGCGCTGCACGCTGCCAGGTCCCAGACCACTGCGCTGGTCCTTCCTGCAGGGCTGCTGGGCTGTCCTCAGCGGGAGTTTAGCTTCTCTGTGTCGTTCTGTGGGTGCTGGGGCTCCAGAAGTTGTTCAGAGTCCCCTTTTACATCGTTTGGGGGGAATGTGGGGGCAGAGTGGCTTGGATGAGCTGTTTCTACTCCGCCATCTTGGCTCCGCCCCCAGGAGTAATAGTCTTTATTTTCTACCATAATAAGTGCCCATCTCAAATTCAATAACAATAACCACTCAGTTTCAGCCTTTCCACAGTGCATTTCTTGAAGAATGGCATTCTGACCTGCGAATCCTGTTTGTGATGCCAATTAATGCCCAATTAATGTGGTTTAGGATTCACTTGAACAGAATACTTGGCACTTCAAACGATACAATATAGTTTATTTAGAATATAAGTGAATGGGAAGGAAGTCAGAGATAACAGAATAAAAGGTTTAGGAATAGTAAGAAAAGAGCAATTATGATTGGTATGTATATATGTATAATCTATATTATATATGTTATATATATAATATAGTATATAAAAGCTACCTGGTCATAGGCAAGCTTCTCAATAACTCTGAGGGCTTCAATTATTTAATCTACAAAACAGAGATGGTACGAGGGCAGATAAGTAACACAAAATATTTTACAAACTTAAAGCTTTATGTAAATACAAATCTTTAAAGCTTTATATAAATGTAATTATTGTCATTATTAATATTATTTTAAAATATCTGGCAGGGTTTAGGCTTATGTAATTTGCCCATTTCTCCTAAAGGCAGTGTACTGGGAAGTGGGAGACATGGCATTCTTATTGAAAGTTCCAGACTGTTACACTTCTGTTCATTGAACTTGGTGGCAACAGAGTATAATGGCAAGAACAATGGAATCTATGTTCGAAGACCTGCGTCAAGATTGAGTTCTGCCACTGGTCTTCTACGTGACCTCCAGCAGAGGTCAAAGACTGTCCTGATTGCTCTTATTTGCATCCCCATAACTTAGCACAAAGCCAAGTGTTTAATAAATGTATTTTTCAATCATTCATTTATTAACTCATTTGTTCATTTGCTGAGAGTATTGGAATAATGAATGACAGAATGTGTGAAGAGTTAACTTGTGGTGAGAGTGCAGAGAGAGAGACTTCAATGAGGCCTTCTATGCAGTCATGTACCAGAAAGATATGAACTTTGATGGAAAATGGAAAGGTTATATTGTGTTAAGTCCTTACCTTGTGGATTAGAAGTGAGGATAGGTTATGACACAGTGTAAAGCCAAGCACCAGCAGCTTTCCAGAGGACTGCTGCTATGAACAGCTTCAAGGTTCTGATTACATAGTATAGTGAAATCTCTATTTATTCAATAACAAACTAAGACAAAACAGTGACAGAAATCAAAGTACAGCATTCACAATGTTACAACTTAACAAATTATCACTAAAGTGTCCCTTAACTCAATCATTTAAATGTAAAGTCAAAGTTCTCCACCCCAGATCACATTGTCTTAATCTCTACAATCAAAAAGTCTTCTTTCTTCTTAATTGGAGATTTGTTTCCAATCATCCTTAATTCAATCACCCTGAAAAGGCACTAGATACAGAGTACAAATTTCACCACCCCTAGGCCACAGAAAATCATGACCTTCTCAATTTGAATTGATTACCCAAGGAGAGATCTTTTCATCTTGACAGAGGCTGGCTCTCAGCTTCCATGGTTCCTCTTCCATACTCCCAGCTCCTGCTTGAATGTACCTAACTGGTTTAAAGATAGGCAGCTCCCAACTCCTTGTCCAGCTCCTTGTCCAGTTCCTGTTCCTCATAGAAGCTCACAGTGTCCAGTCCACCTCAAGTCCTTCACATTTTCTGTTCCCGAGTAGACAAAGCTGAACAAAGCCACAATAACATTCATTAGCATTGCCAGCATCATCATCAATTCACTATCTGCCTGTGAAATCAACACAGAACCAAAAAGAAGGTCTGAGAAATCAACACAAATCATCAGTATAGTCCCAAGACCTCTAAAAACATCAGCAAGACCCTCCTTCAGGATTTCTGTAAACATACAAGAAATTCCTCTTTCAGGGCTTCTGAACCAGCAGTAAGGTCCCAAGGCTTCTATAACAACAGCAACATCCTGTATCAGCAGATGAACCTGACAAAGTAACATGAAAATAGACAAAGTACCAGCACCACAGCCATACTTCCTCCCAGTTCTCCTCTATTCTCATTTCTCAGTTCTTCTCAAGTCTCTTCTCAGTTCTTCTCAGTTCTCAGTTCAGTTCTCAGTTCCTGTCAGTTCTCAGTTCACTTCTCAGTTCTTGTCAGTTCTCAGTTCAGTTCTCAGTTCTCAGTTCCTCAGCCCCCATGCTGCTTGCTCCCAGAAGTTCTGGTTTGCTCTCACCTTGTACTCAGTTTTTTATCCTGTTCATTAGCTCCTCCATGCCCCACTCCCTTCATGTTCCATCAGCAAATTCCTCCTACTATGGGATTCACAAGTTCTTTTTCTTAATACTTGATACAATCATGAACTGAAACAAAGTGCTAAATAATTAAATAGCTGAAACAAGGTGTTAACTACTTCTTTGCTTGCCAATACAAGGGACAGGAAAGATCTTCAAATCCCCATTACCAAGACACACAGGAAGACCTAATGCAAAAGGCTTCTATGACAGTAATAAGACAATAGATAAAATTTCTCACTTCATTGCTTCCTCTATTATGGTTACTATCCAGGACTTATATTACTTTCTAGTACTTCTTTGGATGTACCAGCAATTTCATTTTCCACTCACTGTCCCACAGAGGGGCATCTCCCAAAGTGTAGCAGCAGAGTTATTACATACAGATGTCATGGAATAGATTGTGAGCTAACCAGGCTTCTGCTGAATAGCTGGTATTGGAGTCAATAGATCAGAAATTGTGGCTGTTGTAGGATTCACCAAGATGAGATGATATTTTTCCTGAACAACACTGGGGCCACACCTGACTCTCTTTGGTTATAAACATGCATTCCTGGAAGGAGCATCTGGAAAAGAAGTAAAAATAAGTGCTTCACATTGGCAAACCACCTGAGGATCTCATGTATTTTCCCCCATCTGTAAAAGGAAGGGGTGTCTATGGGGTGAGAGTGGGTATTTAGCCAAAGATTAAATTATCACCTAGTGGGGAACAGGAGGTGCCTTCTGATTCTAGGGTTCATAGACTGGGATTGGGGAGGGGAGGTGGTTCATTCTTTGAAGTTTTCCTAGCTCTCCAAAGTATCTTTAGTTTTCTTTGGGGATCCCTGGCTCAGCAACAAAATCTGTCTGAGTCCTGGTCTCTGATACTAGTACCAAACAAATTGCAACTCTCCCTAACGAAATACTAATTCCTGGTGTCCCCCGTTTCTGCTACATAAATACTTACATTTTCATTTCGATTTATCAATCTTTCTTCAATGATTCTTTTCTCTCTCTACCCTGTTTCTTTATGTCTTTTGCCAGCTGGGTGGTACAATGGATAGGGTACCAGGCCTGGATTCTGAAGACCTGAGCTCAATTCCAACATCAGGTATTTTTTTTGATTAAACAAATCCTTTATTAACTTCTGGTTTACATCATTCATTTCCACCAGATTATGAGTTATATTTTTCCCCCATTTTTCCCTACCCACCACCCCAGAATAGCAGTCCCACTAGATATCCCCTCATCCAATCTGCTCTCTCCCATATCTTCTCCCATACCCCCTTCGACTTTGCCATTAGGGCATGGTGAATCTCTGAGCCCCACTGCCTGGACATCTTATGAAACATTTAATTTTAAAACTTTGATTTTCAGATCCATTCCCCTTCTCCCTTGTCACCCACTCCCTCTGACAAGATAAGCAATTCAGCATGTGTTGTACATGTATATCTATGCAAAACATTACCATAGTAGATATATTGTAAAAGACTGCTTATATTTCCCTCCCACCTGTCTCACCTCCCACCTGGTCCATTCCCACTTAGATCCTGTCCCTCTTTGATAGTGGGTACTTCTAACCTCCCCTCTCCCCAGAATGCCCTCCCCTCCATCACCCCCCCTCTCATCCCCCTTTCCCCTACTCAGGAGAGTGAGTGAGGGTAGGATATTCCATTTAGTATGTATGTGATTCTCTCCTTGAGCCAACTTCAATGAGAATAGGCTTTTGCCTTTTTGCCTTCCTGTTCTTCCCCTCCCCTGCAACTACTACCCCTTGCCTCTTCTACATGAGATAGTTTGCCCTACCCTGTCTCTCTCCATCTCCTCTTGCCACTTTCCTCTCTCACCTCTTGACTTTACCCCTTAAGAATGATCCCTTCCTTGGGGCGTCTAGGTGGTGCAGCGAGCAGAGAGCCAGCCCCGGAGCCAGAAGGACCCGAGCCCGGATCCGGCCCCAGACACCCAACACACAAACAAAAACCCAGCCACGTGAACTTGAGCAAGTCACCCAACCCCAATTGCCCTCCAAAAAAAAATAATAATCATCCCTTCCCATCAAATTCAACCTGTGCCCTCTATCCATGTATACCTGTGAACATATGCCATGTACCCTTCTTCAATTATTTTAATAATGAGAGAGGTTTCATCAAACACAATTATTGTTTTTCCATGTAGGACTGTAAATAGTCCAACTTTGATAAGTTCCTTTTGATTTCTTTTCCTTGATTACCTTCTCAAGCATCTCTTGCTTCTTGTGTCTGAATGTCAAATTTTCTATTCAACTCTGGTTTTTTCCTCAAGAATGCTTGAAAGCCCTCTATTCCACTGAATGACCATATTTTCCCCTGAAACAAGATATTCAGTTTTGCTGGGTAGGTGACCCTTGGGTTCATTCCCAGCTCTTTTGCCTTCTGGAATATCATATTCCATGCCCTTCTATCCCTCAACGTAGAAGCTGCCAGGTCCTGGGCTATTCTGATTGTGTTTCCACAATATTGAAATTGTTTCTTCCTGGCTGCTTGGAGTATTTTCTCCTTGATCTGGGGATTCTGGAACTTGGCTATAATATTCCTGGGAGTTTTCTTTTGGGGATCTTTTTCAGGAGGTTATCTGTGGATTCTTTCAACCTCTATTTTGCCCTCTGGGTCTAAAACATTAGGGCAATTTTCCTTGAGAATTTCTTGAAGGATGATTTCTAGGTTCTTTCTTTGATCATGGCTTTCAGGTAGTCCAATAATTTTTAAATTATCTCTCCTGGATCTATTTTCCAGGTCAGTGGTTTTTCCCATGAGATATTTCACATTGCCTTCTATTCTTTCATTTGTTTGGATCTGTTTAATTGTATCTTGATTTCTCATAAAGTCACTAGCTTCCATTTGCTCCAGTCTAACTCTGAAGGAATGAATCTCCTCAGTGAGCTGCTTTTGAGATTCTTTTTCCATCTGGCAAATTTGGCTTTTTAAGGCATTCTTCTCCTCATTGCCTTTCTGAGCCTCTTTTGCCATTTGAGTTAGTCTATTTTTTAAGGTGTTATTTTCCTCAGTCAGGCTGTTGACTGTCATTTCATAGTTTTCTTGCATCTTTTTCATTTCTCTTCCCAAATTTTCCCCCACTTCTCTTATCTGCTTCTTAAGGTTCTCTATGGCCTGTAGCCAGCTTGTATTTTCATTTGGGGCTTTTGCTGCAGGAGTTCTGACCTCACAGTCCTCCTCCATGCTTTGAGCCTCTTTGCCCCTAAAATAGGAGTCCAATGTTGAACTTTTCTGTTTATTTTGTTTCGTTTGCCTAGGCATATTGCCACTTAATTGCTTGATTTTGGGGCTTGTTGCCACAGTAGGACTCTGCCTCCAGACAGGGGAGCTTCCGCCCAAACGTGGGGTCTTCACAACTTCCGCCAGTTGGGTGGCCTCTGTGAAGCCTCCACCCACTCTGGCAAGTTGGATACCCACCCCAAACTTCCCCCCCCAGACCACAATCCAGATCCAGGCAGTTTAAAGCAAAAGTGATTAACCCCCAGACTGATTGCTGGATCTTCCTACAGTTTGCAGACCAGGAGCTAGAGCCACTGCTGATGCTGCAAAATGGCTTCTGTGCAGCAGTTTCTTCAGCAGCTTTTTGCCCCCAGGGGAGGAAGCCAAGTGTTCCCCAAATACTGGTCCCAAAGTCCATAGGGCACTAACCTCTCACTTTGTCCTAGGCATATCTGTGCTGATAATTCTGGAATCGCCACAATTGCTGGTGTTCTGGGGTTCCACCAGCCGGCTGAAGGCCTGGGCGCCCTGGGGCTAAAACCGCGGACCTGGCCTCGCTCTGCGGGCTGCGCTGTCGGTTCCCAGCGCGCTGGGCTGCCTGCTCTCAGAGCGCTGCGCTGGCTGCTCCCTGCAGGGCTGCTGGGCTGTCCTCAGCAGGAGGTTAGCTTCTCTGTGCCGTTCTGTGGGTGCTGTGGCTCCAGAAGTTATTAGGAGCTCCCTTTCACATTGTTTGAAATTTGTGTGGGGCAGAGCACATTGGAAATGCTGTTTCTCCCAACCTCAGATATTAACTAGCTGTGTGACCCTAGCTGTTTGCCTCAGTTTCCTCATCTGTAAAATGGAGATAATAATATCACTTAAATCGTAAGGGTATTGTGAGGATCAAAGGTGTTAATAACCATAATGCCCTTAACTCAGTGGCTGGCATAGTGCTAAATAAAATTTAGTTATTACTATCATAATTTCCTTTCAATCTCTTCCTAGTGCCTATTCCCCTTTCTTCTTTCTTTCCACCTACACTGCATCTTTAAACCTTCTCAAATATATTCTATACTCTAGATTTCAATAACATTTTTCAGACTCCAGTGTCCTTCTGGACAGTGGCATAGATCATTGGGTAATACATGAGAGAACCAAGGCATCAAAAAGACAGTGACTTTCCTTTGATGGTGCAGCCATCACTAATGGGAACAGGGTGGTTTTAAATACCCATCATGGTAAGTGAATCATTGACAAAAAGAGGCCAGAGCAGACCAGGAACTGGGGTTATAAAGAAGGGTTGAGGTTGCTTCTAAAACCCTTATCATTAAACACGTTAGACAGCATTGGATTCCATGTCTGCCTGGAGAGGTCCTAGGGTTCCTATACAGTCCTATCCTTTCCCTCTTTCCCCAATCGATCAGAGGTTAGCAGGAGAAATCATTAGCAGAAGATCTCTAATCATAGCCAGTTCCAACCTGAAATAGAGAAACAATTCTAGATTCTTACATAAGGCATGTTCCCCAGTCCAGCCCTGATCTTAGCCCTGGTTACAGAGCCAAGATGGATTCTTAATTCCCAAACCCAGATAATTTCTATTCTGCTTCCATCTGTCCCTTCTCCCAAGATTCACAAGGACAGATCAGCAAGATTCTGTTGTAGCAGCAGCACCTCTGGTATGGAGGTTTTTATGTATTCTAGATCTTCTTTCTTAAGGTTCATAGGGATATGAGGTGCTTTATACACATGGGGCCTGGAGGCTAATGGCTTGACTGCATGAGTCCCTATACGCAGGATGGTTCTGGGGATGGGAGGGAGGAAAGAAAACACTTGAGACTAAGCCAAATCTGGGGCAAGAGGAAGATGAGGAAGAGGGAAATAGGAACGGAGAGTTCTATAATCAAGACTGAAGCCCCCAGGTCATGAGAAAGGGATAATTATCTTGGAAATAGGGACAATTCCATTAATGTTGCATTTTTCCAATGGGCTTATTAAAGAATTTCTCTCCATACAAACATGTGACTACATACTCACACTCAAATACACATATAAATACATAAAGCCTCTCCCTCTCCGCTCCAAATCCAGAATCTCCTTAAACTACCATATAGTCACTCCTTAGGCTATCTAGTACCACTTAGCAAAATTTTATCATTAATCCTTTACTTCTTATTATCCACTTCTAAACCTCTACCCAGACCAGTTCTACACCTCAGACAATATCCCTTCTCCACCACTTGTGATGCTAAGTAAATGACCTTACATCCCAGTTCAAGATTACCCACATTATTTCTGTTTGCATCCTACCTTGAAGAAACCTTTTCAAGGAAGTCTGTCCAACCAGACCAATATAAATAAGACAGCTTTTCAAATTAATTGTGTATAGATTATCTCAGTTGATCGCATGTGTATACATTATATGTGTACATAGAGATATATGTATAGAAATGTGAACATAATTGTACACGAGATATTAGACTGTTAAGCGTCTCCTGAACTTGTCTTTTTGATTAGTCATATTTTCCAGCAACACTGGAGCCAAAGCACATAGAAGCCCTTAATATGTCAAGGGTGAAGCTCTCCCTGAGTTGACATAATTTGTTGTTTTACCCCAAGCTGGAGTCCCTGTGAGTCCTTGGGAGGCAAGACAGGTAGCAGCCAGTCTATGCCAGGCTAGGATAATGCTTATGCAGCTGGGGTCCTTTGCAGATAAGTAGACTCTTATATCTTCATCATCTAGCAGTTCCTCAGAGAAAAGAATGAGGCTTTTGCCATCACCTTGCTCCTGCCATGGAGGCTGGTCTTGTCTTTTTTGCTACTTTTGCTGCACTGTTCCCTCTCCCATGTCACACCTCTTTCTGATATCACCTTCTCCCTTTGTCCGGCTACTATAAAAATGTAAATGTCTATGAGGACTGTGAACCCTTTGTGGCTTCCCATGTATGATTTTTCTCTTATAATAAACCTGATTTTCATATAAATCTCATGATGTTGTGATTGCCTGTTGACAACACACACACATACACACACACACACACACACACACACACACACACACATATGGCAGCAAGGTGGCTCAGTGGACTGGGCCTGGAGTCAGGAAGACCTGAGTTCAAATCTGGCCTCAGACACTCACTAGCTGTGTGATCTGGGGCAAGTTACTTACCTTGTTTGCCTTAATCCACTGGAGAAGGAAATGGCAAATCATTCTAGTATCTTTGCCAAGAAAGTCCCATGGACAATATGGTCCATGAGGTCATAAAGAGTTGGACACAATTGAACAACAACTAATATATATATATATATATATATATATATATATATATATATATATATATATATATATATATACATGTGTGTATGTACATGTATACATACACACATATGTATATGCATATATCATGTTCTTGTTCAGTCGTTTATGTTGTGTCCTACTCTTTTGACCCAATTTTGGGGATTTTCTTGGTAAAGATACTGGAATGGCTTGCCATTTCCTTCTCTAGCTAATTTTACAGAGGAAGAACTGAGGTAAACAGGGTTAGGTGACTTGCCCAGAGTCACACAGCTAGTAAGTGTCTCAGGCCTGATTTGTGCTCAAGTACTCCTGACCCCAGGCCTGGTGCTCAATTTACTGCTCCACTTCACTGTCCCCTTTTCCACATGATATCCCTTCAAATATTTGAAAGTAGTTATCATATCCCTCTTCTCCACAAAATCTTCCCTTTTCCTACCAAACTGAAGGTCTACAGAGCTATTGTGTTGACCTCATTGTTGTATGCCTATGAAGTCTAGACAATATAACAGAGGCATGAAAGGAAACTGAATCATTTCCATTTGAATGAATCTCCTTAGGAAGATTCGAAAGGTCACCTGGCAAGAGAAGGTCCCAAACACTGAGGTCTCTTTCTAGAGCTAAACTGTCAAGCATTCAAGCTCTACTGTAGAGAGGGCTGGCCACATTTGAATGCCAAAAAGACATTTGTCTAAATGACTATTTTATGGAGAAATCACACAAGGCAAAGACTTGGAGGTCAGAAGAAGCACTACAAGGATCCTCTCAAGATTTCTCTGAAGAGAGGGGGTCAGAGGCAAGATGGTGGAGTAGAAACAGGACTTCCACGCAGCTCCAGGTCCCACCTCCTCCAATTCATGTAAAATATTACTCTAGACAAACGTTGGAGCTATAGAACCCACAAAATGACACAGAAAAGCTAACCTCCCACTGAGAACAGCCTGGCAGGCTGGCAGGAAGTGGCCAGCACAGCACTCTGGGAGCTGAACAGAGACCTGCAAGACTGAGGTTTTAGCCTCAAGGAGGCCTGAGCAGCCACAAGATGGAGAGATTTCAGATCACCAGCAGCTGTGGGGATTTCCAGAATTATCAACCCATAAATACCAAGGGCAAAGTGAGAGGTCAGTGCAGTGAAGACTCTGGGACCTGGGAATTCAGGAGTGTGATCCAGCCTTTGCCCCTGGGGCAAGAAGAGGCTGAGGTACCCTGGCCATGTGACCTCCAGCATCATGGCTGCTCCACAGCTCCTGGTCTTCAGATTGTAGGGGGAACCAAGCAACCAGTTTGAGGGTTAATCACTCCTGCTTTAACCTGCTTGGATCTGGATCACTGTCTAGGGTGGAGGTCCTGGGGTGCCTGTCAAGTTTGCCAGAGTGTGTGGAGATTTCAGAGAGGGCAGCCAACTAATACCTCCAGCAGCTATGAAAAACCCAGTGTTTGGGATAAAGCTCCTGTTTTTGGTAGCAGAGTTCTACTGTGGCAAAAGGCTCAAAAGTCAAGTAATTGAGGGGCAACATGAGCGAGCAAAGGAAGCAAAGCAAACAGAGCAATCCAACTTTACACTCCTATTTTGGAGACAAAAAGGATCAAAGCATGGAACAGGAGGAAGACGGCAAAGTCAGGACTCCTGTACCAAAACCTTCCAAGAAAAAGATGAGCTGGTTACAGGCCATAAAGGAGTTTTTAAATGATTTTGAAAATCAAATAAGAGAAGTGGAGGAAGAGTGGGAAGAGAAATGAGAATGATGCAAGAAAATTATGAAATGAGAGTCAACAACCTGACTGAAGAAAATATCACCCTAAAGAATACACTAATTCAGATGGCAAAAGAGGCTCAAAAAGGCAGTGAGGAGATGATTGCCTTAAAAAGCTAAATTTGCCAGATGGAAAAAGAATCTCAAAACTCACTGAAGAGAATCATTCCTTCATAATTAGATTAGAGCAAATGGAAGCTAATGGCTTTAGGACAAATCAAGATACTATTAAACAGATCAAAACAAATGAAAAAAAATTGAAGGCAATGTAAAATATCTCATTGGAAGAACCACTGACCTCGAAAATAGATCCAGGAGAGATAATTTAAAAATTATTGGACTACCTGAAAGCTATGACCAAAAAAAGAAACTAGAAATCATTCTTCAAGAAATTCTCAAGGAAAACTCCCCTGGTGTTTTAGAACCAGTGGGCAAAATAGAGGTTGAAAGAATCCACCAATCATCTCCTGAAAAAGATCCCAAAAAGAAAATTCTTAGGAATATTAAAGCCAGGCTCTGGAGTCCCCATGTCAAGGAGAAAATATCACAAGCAGCCAAGAAGAAACAATTTGAATATTGTGAAAACAGAATCAGGATAACTCAAGACCTGGCAGTTTCTACACTGAGGTATTGAAGGGATCAGAATATGGTATTCCAGAGGTCAAAGGAGCTTGGATTAAAACCAAGAATCACCTATGCAGCAAAACTGAGTTTCATGTTTCAGGGGAAAATATGGTCATTCAGTGGAATAGAGGACTTTCAAGCATTCTCAATGAAAAAAAAACAAAGTTGAACAGAAAATTTGACAAGAGAAGCATGAAAAAGTAAACAGGGAAAAGAAATCATAAGGAACTTATCAAAGTTGAACTACTTATATTCCTACATGGAAAAATTATAATTGTAACATGAAACTTTTCTCAGTATGAGAATGGTTGAAGGGAATAGAAATGTGCATCTCTCTCTCTCTCTCTCTCTCTCTCTCTCTCTCTCTCTCTCTCTATATATATATATATATATATATATATATATATAGGAGGTATATGGGTGTATGAATACGTAAGCGAGTGTGTGTATATATGTCTACAGGTATACAGAGACAGAGGGCACAGGACCAATTGAATAGGAAGGGATGTTACTTAAAATGTGAAATTAAGAGGTGAGAGAGGAATATAATGAGTGGAGATGGGGAGAGACAGAGTGGCGTAAATTATCTCATATGGAAGAGGCAAGGGAAAATTGTTTCAATGAGGGGATGAACAGGAAGATTTAAAAAGGGAATGAGTATAGACCTGAAGCTGACATAATGGTTGAAATCTGTCAATACATGCGAGTAGAACTATATCATAGTCAGTCACTCAGTCAATTAACATTTGTTAAATATTTGCATTGTGTCAGGCATATAAATGCATACAGGAGCTAATCTCAGGAGGAATGTACTACCAATGGTGGGGGAACAAGAAAGGCTTCTTGCAGAAGATAGGATTAAGATGAATCCTGAAAGAATCTTTGGATGCCAGGAGGCTGAGATGAGGTAGGAGAATATCCCATGCATGAAGGAAAGCCAGTAGGAAGACAGGGATATGGAGTATTGTGTGTGAAAAACATGGCAAAGGCTGGTGTCACTGGATTATAGACTACATGGAGGGGAGTAAAGTATAAGAGGCCTGGAAAAGTAGGAAAGGCCCAGTTTGTAAAGGACAGTTAAAGCCAAACAAATGATTTCATATTTGATCCTGTGGGTGATAACAGAACCACTGGAATTTATCAAATGAGGACTAAGACAGGTATGACATGGCAGACTTGTGCTTTGGGAGGATCACTTTGATAGCAGAATGCCAGATGGACTGAAGTAGGAAGACACATGAGGCTTGGGAGGCCAAGTATAAATCTACTCTAGCAATTAAGATGTTAAGGGAAAATGTGACTCAGGGTAGTGGCTGAATGAGTAAATGGAAGGGGATATCTATAAAATATACCATGAAGGTAGAAATGATAATACATTAAATGATTGGGTGGTTGAATTTGTGGGCTGAGTGAATGTGAGGAGTTGAAGATGATATCAAGGCTCTGAGTTGGTGTGACTGGAGAGATGGTGGTAGCCTTGACAATAAGGGGCAACATTATAGATGAAGGTTATTTGTGAGGAAAGATAATGAATTCTGTTGTGGACATATTGAGTTAGAGATGTCTATGGAAAATTCAGTTGAAGACATCCAATTGGCAGCTGGTAATGTGAGACTGGGATGCCAGGAGAGCAGTTAGAGGTAGATAAATAGATCAAAGGATTATATGCATAGAATATAATTGAACCCGTAGGAGCTGATGATACTATCAACCAACATAGTATGGAGAGATAAGAGAAGGCCCAGAACAGAGCCTTGGAGGACAAGTAGGTATGGCCTGTACAAAGTTCTGTACAAAGATTAAGATGTCTCTATCTCTATTCCAAACTCTATCTGTCTTCTTTTCTTCACTATGTGCAGGTGATTATTCCATATTCCATATACCATAATATGCCTGTAATTCTAGGATTTCCCTTCCAATGAATTCAATTGAATTAAACAAACTTTTATTAAGCACTTATGTGTAAGGGAGTTTGTTGAACACTGGATATGTAGAATAAAGCAAAGATCCTCACCCAGAGACAAGAGTAGAAGGGCCTGTGAAAGTCTGAGGAACCTCAGTCCCTGAAGGCTTTTCAGAATGGAAAAGGGGTGGTTTCATGTGTATTAACCAGAGCAACAGAAGAACCATAAATCCTGGAGGTAGCAGAATGGACTAAATGACCAGGGTGGGAGACTTTTCTGGCCTGAAATTTGGGTAGAGAGGAAGCCCCTCTAAGGAGTCTAGTACTGGAATACCTGCCTACCTCTCTCCATTTTTCTCTTTTCACCACAAGATTAATACTTACCAAAAGATGTCCTTGAATAGCAATAATGGTAATGCCCCCAGAGACTTCAGAACCTGCCTGCTGCCCTGGAAACATTAACCTTGAGGGAATAAACTTTATCATAAAGAATCCATTCCAGCCAACCCAGCTCAGAGAAGTCTCTTTTGTTTGCTCAAAAATCAGATCATATCATATTTGGTAAGTAACTGTTAAGGAGTGAACAGAGAACTTCTCTAGGTCTACATGTTCCCAGATGAGACTACAACCGAACTAAAAGGAGAAAAAGACACAGTTGAGGTATGTGTCCAGTGACTGGCCTGGAGAAATAACCTAAAAGTAAGAGATCATATCAGAGTCAAGGACTGGAATGGGATAGATAAGATGGGATTTTAGATCTAGAAAGGGATATTAGAATCCATCTGATCCAAACCCATCTTTTTATAGTTGATAAAGCAGAGACCTGGAAGAGATCTGATATAAGCAAATTAGGAAAAGCCATGCAACAGCATGCGATTGGATTCTGCTTTCCAGTTTAGAGTTCTTTCTCCTGTATTCACATTATTTTCCTCAAGTGATATTGGAGGAGGGCTCTAAGATGAGGGGATCAGGTAGGGGACAGAACAAAAATCTGAGTCAGAGGTTTGAACTCAGGAATTCAGCATTTATTTAGAGGGATATGGATCCTGATGCTTATACTGTACCATTGATCACCCTGTGCAAAGATCAAGTAGAGGAGTCTTTGAGCTGGAGTGATATTTTAGTACAATGGACCATGCCTCTGGCTTCACTGATTCTGCTGAAAGTGTGAGGGAAGGTGCTCATGGGAAGTCAGCCCTTAGGGTGTCTTACAAATATTTGACAAAGGTGTTTTTTTTTTTAATCTCAGGATTTTTCTTTATCATTTTTATTATTATTGTTATTGGTTGTTTCTATTATTACTAATAGATTGCATTTATTTATTGCATTTAAAGCTAGCATTCATTTATTGTAAAATGCACATCTCAATTTATAGTCAAAATAACCTGGGGAAAAGGTGCTATTAATATTCTCATTTTTCAGATAAGGAAATTAAGGGAGACAGAGGTTAAGTGACTTGCCCAGGGACACAGAGCTAGTAAGCACATGAGGCTGGATTTGAAATTGGGTCTTCCTGACTCTTGGTCCAGCATTCTAACCACTGAGCAATCTAGGTGCAGAAAATAATTCTTCTCTAAAAGGGGAATACATAGAGATAGTGTGTAATATTTCCGTCTTGTCCAGTATGTATGGGTATGCATGTGTGTACGTGTGCATGTTTTGAGAAAAGAGTATAAACAAGAGTCAAAGTGAAGTGATATTTAGGAGAAGAGATTTGGGAAAGGACTGTGGTCAACATAATGTGCTAATTAGAAGACTGGAATAGCCATCATATCAAATACAGCTAACATTTACTGAGCCCCCACCATGCAAAAAGCTGTTTATTGGGCACTATATGATTTTCTGAGCTGAATGAGTTATGAATGAATTATCCTCAAGGAGTGAAATTCTTGTGAGGATATAAAACATAAGTATGTCATTAGCTACATAATTTACTATTTTTGTAACAGCTTAAACAGGAGGAGAGATGTCTCAAGGCAACATGGGAACAACTGTCAAGTGAGTTGTTGAGATTATGTAAATGCATGAGAATTTCAGAACAAAGAGAGAGTTCCCTTCTGGGCATGGGAGTAGTCAAGGAAGGTTCCATGGACTAGGTAAAATTTTAGCTTGGTTTTGAAGTGGGAAGCAATAGAGAGAAGAGAAAAGTGTATTTTACTATTATGTGACTAGCATGAGCGAAAACAGGGAGAGGAAAATACATGATAGAGAAATTCAGAATTTGGAGAACTCTGAGACATCAGAAAATTCCAATAACATACTTTGATAATTTACTTAAAAACAATAAATGTTTAGATATGTAAATATAAATGTAATTTTTCAATGCAAGAGAGACAAGGTGGAGTACAACCATACCTCAGAGAGATTACAGGTTACATTCCAGAGCATTGCAATGAAGCAAGTCACATGAAATTTTGATTTCCCAGTGCACATATATATATTTATATATATAAATCATATAATACATATAATATATATGAATTATATAATATATAACATATATAATATATATTTGTCATATATATATATATATAATTTCTTAAAATAAGATAGCAAAAATTTGCCACATGGATTGATTCTTCTTTTTACCTGAACCCTTAGAGTACATTGTAGGGTTAGTAACTGGCCTAATTTCAATATTGTTGAATCTCAGGGACTAGGGAGGTCTGAAGAAAGGGAGATAGAGGGGAACACAGCATGTACTGAATAAGCTCCCTGTCTCATATGGGTGGAGTTTGTAGTCCCCAAAACAGCTACAATGGAAACATCAAAGATCACTGATCATGGATCTTAATAACTGATATAATAATGAAAAAAATTGAAATATTGCAAGAATTTCCAAAATATGACAATGTGACCACATCCTTTTGGAAAAATGGAGCTGATAGACTTATTCATGCAGGGTTGTCACAACACCTCTATTTGCAAAAAATGCAATGTCGGTGAAGAGATTGAGATAAAGTGAAATGCACTAAAATGAGGTATGTCTGAAGTGGACAGAGAACTAGTCAAAGAATGAGGAAGACTTAGGCTAAAGGCCTATCTCTGACACATAATACTGACTGTGTGTGTGGTTCTAGGAAGGTCACTTAAAATCTTGGTGCTACAGGTAATTATCCAAGACTGGTGCTTTTCTGTGTTGGTAGAGAGTGTGGTTTCACCAGGGGATCCTTGATTAATGAAATCAGAATGCAGTTCAAGAAAAATTACAAGAATTGATTTATTTGGCCTAATAGAAGTTCATATGAAAAAGAACTCAGGGCTTTAGTGTCCCATAAAGTCGGTAAGCAGTATAACATTATTTCTGGTAGAGCAGCTAGTAGAGGCTAGAGTGTACCCGGCCTAGAGTCAGAAAAAGTCACCCTCTTGAGTTCAAATTTGGCCTCAGATACACTCATCAACAAGGTGACGTCATGACTTGCCAGTGAATCGGATTTAAGTGAGTAAGGGCCGTGCAAAGTTAACAGTCACCCTTTCTTCTTCAGAGCCATCTGGTCCAGTGGCAAGTTATAGGTCCCAGCCCAAGTCTCACTTGGTCATTGTTTGGACTCTGATGTCTCATAATGAGTAAAAACAGCAATTGTTTCTGTTTTGATCAGAAACCCTGAGGGTCTTCCTCTCCCATAATAAATGTTAAAGGTCATGGTGCCACTGCATTAGTGCTGGTGTAGACCTGAATCTCTGACTCAGACTCCAGCTTTAGCTTTTCCCTTATCATTTCCCCATTCCCTGATTCCAGCCCAATCACTCCCACCTGGCTAGGGGCAACAGGGGAAGAGTGATTTATACTTATGAAATTTTATGCTGTTAATTTTGACTCAGCCTTAAGATCTTTTGGAACTCAAATTCCTATATATTAGCCTTATTTCCTCATTAGAGTAAAGAGAAGAGGAAGACGCAGAAATAGAGACAAAGACAAACTGAGAAAAATAGAGACAGGAAGAGGATGGGGAAGAAAGAGTGATAGAGAGGAAGAAAGAAAGGACACAGAGTCAGAGAGAGACACAGAGAGAGAGAGACAAAGACAGAAAGTGATTCTTGTTCAGTAGACAAGTGAGACCATATTCATTATCCTACATGGAAGGAGAGAGATAAAATGGATGACTAGTAGAGGAAAATATAATTTCTTAAATACAGAAGCTATACCCTAGGGATTTTTCATGAAAGAGATGCAAACTAACATGAACACACATGTAACTACATCAGGACAGGTAGAAAAGATGAAAAAGTGGATAGGTCAGGATTTGAGACCTCCTATTTTTAATATGGAGGAAGATCCCAAAGAGACAAGTGACTTATTTAAAGCTACTTGATGGAGCAAGATGAGAATCAGGACTTTAGACTTCTACAAAAAATGTTAATAACCTCTCAGCATCAAATTTTGAATGCATCATGGGGCATTTATAGGTTTGCAGGCAGTGAGTGTGGTGTGGTAGGAAGAATTGTGGACTCAAAGGCAAGAGAGACCTCAACTTGAAAACCCACATGTAAAATTTACTGGGTGGTTGAACATGCTCCCTTAATATTTGCAAGTCTTAGCTTGCTCATCTATAAAAGAGGAAAAACAATGCCTACAATATTTATGTCATAGAAATGTTGGAGAGGAACAAATGAAATCAAGTATATAAATCACTTTAATGTAAATTTATTATTATTATTATTTTCATCATTTTATTATTATATCATGTTCGCATTTTGGGGAGAACATGTCTGAGATTGGGGTATGGTGAACGGGAAAAGAACTTTGCTCTAGGAGTCAGTAGTACAGCTCCTAATCCTATCTTTGCTACTGTCATTGAGCAGTTTTGGAACAATCACTTGTCCTTTCTGTATTTGTTTCCCAACCATAAAAATAAGAGATTTTGAGCCATAACCTAACCATTTTGCAGGGAAATATAGAGGGACATTTCTTTGAAAAAAGAAAAATGGGAGCTGTAATTAGAATTACAACTAGGCTGAGGTTGGGAGGTACATATCTGTGAATATGGAGCATGGAATTATGTCTCATTGGGAAGAGTAATCTGAGAGAGTTGCTAGCCTTTAGAACATTTTAGAAGTTCACTGCCATTTGACTTCTTTGTCCTTTTTTTTCAGGATGGGTTGTCTGTGATATAAAATTCAAAGTCTTTGGGAGCGCCACCATGGTGGGCAATGCCACCATCCCCAGCTTCTCATCCTTTTTCTTGGTTGGTATTCCTGGTCTGGAAGTCTTCCACTGTTGGTTGAGTATCCCTGTTTGCTTTCTCTATGCCCTGACCCTGATGGGGAATGGCCTCATTATCCTTGTGATAAGAGAAGAATCCAGCCTTCATCAGCCCATGTTCTTTTTCCTTTGTATGCTGGCTTTGGATGATATAGCCATTGCCTCAACCATAGCACTCAAGATGCTTGACATATTTTGGCTGGATGCTCATGTCATTAGATTTGATGTCTGCCTGGCCCAAATGTATTTAATCCACACCTTTTCCATCACTGAGTCAGCTCTTTTGGTAGCCATGGCATTTGACCGCTATGTTGCCATCTGCCATCCACTGCACTATGCTACCATACTGACCA
Source organism: Gymnobelideus leadbeateri (assembly GCA_011680675.1). Taxonomy (NCBI): domain Eukaryota; kingdom Metazoa; phylum Chordata; class Mammalia; order Diprotodontia; family Petauridae; genus Gymnobelideus; species Gymnobelideus leadbeateri. The sequence continues at coordinate 243,953 of WOXC01001192.1, read as the reverse complement.
CTCCTTTGGTCATCAGGTTAGGTGTAGTAAGTATGGTCCGAGGTGTCATCATGGTTTTGCCCTGCCCACTGCTCATTAAGCGATTGAGGTATTGTACCCAAAATGTTATACAACATGCCTACTGTGAACACATGGCTGTGGTGAAGCTTGCCTGTACCAACACCTACATCAATCGTAGCTATGGTATCTTTGTGGCCTTATCAGTCATACTTCTGGACATTGGACTTATTTCTGTGTCCTATGTCAAGATCCTTCAGGCTGTCTTCCGCCTCTCCTCCAAGGATGCCCGCTCTAAGGCACTAGGAACTTGTGTTGCCCATATCTGCACTATCCTCATCATCTATGTACCTGCACTGTTTAGTTTTCTCACCCACCGCATTGGTAAGAGGGTGCCCCCATCTGTTCACATAATCTTTGCCAGTTTGTATCTCCTGGTGCCACCTGCAGTCAACCCACTAGTCTATGGTGTAAAGACCAAGCAGATTCGTGACCGAGTGGTCATCCTCTTCCTCAGAAAAAAGGATAAAGCCTCTAAGCTCTAGTATAGGCTTAGTCAGGTCATTTCTTGCGACTGGAACCACTTTCTATGAGGAATCACCAGAATTGGCCTAAGAGGACAATGCAATTGATATTCTGCCTACAGTTGGCCTGTTTGTGAACCTTAACACACTTTGCCTACACTCATCACCTACACTATAACTACAGGGAGTTTTGGTAGAGTGTAATGAGATGATTCTGTTGAGTGATATGGCTTTCTCTTAAAGGTGCTCTTCATATTAACTTCGACTGGTTTTCTCTACCTCCAAGAACTGGACAGAGTGTAAGGCTTGTGGGCCAAGTGCTTGCCTCTGATCTAGGAGATCACATAGGTCAGTGAATGCTGTTGCAGAACATAATAGATATGTCTATTTTTCTTGGACATGACCAGAGACACATGACATATTTGCTTGTTCAATCCAGGTCACTTGGTGATTCACAATGAGCAATGGCTGAACTTTGGAAGGGAATAGTCATTGTATGCATTGGTCATCACCAGGGTAGGAAAAGGTCAAACTAGTAATCGGTAATGTAGTATTTAAGGTCAGGGAGAGCTTGGATTGGATCAGACCTGATGAAGAACATGAAGAAGCAATCCCAGACTTATCTGCCATATCCCCAGGCTCCTTCAGTTCTGATGATTTGACCTTCCTTTCAACATCAATACAAAAAGCTCTTGGGAGGGAGAAGTATGATTTTTTGGCTTTGGTGTGAATAAGTTCTTTGTGAGTTATAAAGGTATAAGTTTGTTGTCACAAAACCTTTGGAAATCAAGAAGATATGGCCAAATAAGGAGCCCAAGAACTATAAAGATAGAATCTTTCAGCCATACCTCAGCCTTTCTGAAATTTTCTCCCTGACAGAATTGAACTTTACTAGGGATTTCAATATGAACCAATTTCAATATGATCCATCACTGAATTGTGGTCCAGAGCCCTCTGTCTCTGAGCTTTATGTTCTCACTCAGTCTCCTCTGCATCCAATCAAAGCTCCCCCTGGCCTTAAATACTACCTTACCAAATACTAGTTTGACCTTTTTCTTACCCTGGTCATGACCAATGCATACAATGACTATTCCCTTCCAAAGTTCAGCCATTGTTCATTGTGGATCACCATGGTGACTTGGATTGAACAAGCCAATATGGCATATGTCTCTGGTCATGTCCAAGAAAAACAGACATATCTATTTTGTTCTGCAACAGCATTCACTGGCTTATGTGCACTCAGTTTTAGGTGGGTAGAAAACTAATACCTTCAGAGGGTAGTGCTGAGATGGTGCCTGGCTATTTTTGAATAAGGTGCTGGAAAATTATTATCCAGGCAGTTATCCAGAAGTACTAAGACTCCAGAACTACACAGTTACCAGTATAAAACTACTAGTGTTGATAAAGAGATGCTTCCTGAAACAACCAAGATGTCCTGGTGGGCTCAGACTCTTCAAGAAACATATTAAACAAATGTATGTGAAAACTATGTAAACAAATCAGTAAACAGAGTTTGACCTAGACATACGGGAGAATTTGATGACCAATTTCTGGTCTCTGAACAATTCATCTTTGAAATCTGTACAGTCATAATGAATATGGGGAACATAGTATGCGATTTTTTTCCTAATTTTTTTTCCTAATCTATCCTCCTCTCACTTCTGTGATCTGTGGCAGTTAGTACCTATGTCAGCTTAATCCATATATCAGTGAGAATTCTCAGACCATTGTCTTTTCCTCCAGGTAGTGCCAAAACATTCCTGTCATTAGGGTAGTAAAAATCAATCCTACAGACAGTGGCCGTCTGGTTGGCTTAGAAATATTTTCAAGAACTTCTTGGATGGATTATAGTGGGTAAATATTGCTAAATTATTCAAAGAAACTTCCGTATGGTTTGAGCTATCCAGCCAGGCAATGCATTTCCCAGAATGGTAGTCAATTCTTCATCATTATAATTCTTCATACAGAGGAAGGATGGTCTGTTGCATAGAATTTCTTGTTTAGGTATAGGTTAACAGTAGGTGACCTTTGAGGTCCCCCCTTTTGAACCCTAAGATTTTATGATTCTATTTATGGGTTTTCAGTTTTGTTAAGAGACTGTAAAAAAATGGAGGGGGGAGTCAAGATGGTGGAGCAGAAACAGGACTTCCAAGCGGCTCCCACTTCCACTTCCTCCAATTCATGTAAAAAATTACTATAAACAAACTTTGGAGCTACAGAAGCCACAGAGAAAAGATAACTTCCTGCCGAAAACAGACTGGCAGGCCAGCAGGAAGGGGCCAGCACAGCACTCTGGGAGCAGATCCCAGCCCTGTGTGAGCCAGAGGTTTTAGCCTCAGGGCAGCCACAACCAGCCAATGGCTAGAAGGACTTCAGATCACCAGCAGCTGTGGGGGTTTCCCAGATTATCAACCCATAGACGCCAAGGACAAAGTGAGAGGTCAGTAAAGTGTGGACTTTGGGAACCCGGAGTTCGGGAGTGTGGTCTAGCCTTTAACCCCTAGAGGGAGAAGCAGTGGAGGCTCAGTGGCCATGCTACCATGTGGCTGCTTCAGAGCTCCTGGCCTGCAGATTGGAGGCAGTCCAAGCAACCAGTCTGAGGGGTAATCACTCTTGTTTTAACCTGTTTGGATCTGGATCACTATCTAGGGTAGAGGTCCTGAGGGACCAGTCCAGTTTGCCAAAATATGTGGAGGATTCAGAAAGGGCACCCAACTAATAGCTCCTGCAGCTGAGAAAAGCCCAGAATTTGGGACAAAGCTCCCCTCTCTGGAAGCAGAGTTCTACTGTGGCAAAAAGCCCAAAAATCAAGTAATTGAGTGGCAACATGAGCAAAAAAGGAAACAAAGATAGCAGAGCACTGCGACATTAGACTCCTATTTGGGGGACAAAAAGGACCAAAGCATGGAACAGGAGGAAGACAACGAAGTCAGAAATCCTGCACCAAAGAAAAAGATGAGCTGGTTGCAGGACATAGAGGAGCTTAAGAAGGATTTGGAAAACCAAATAAAAGAAGTGGAGGAAAAATTGGGAAGAGAAATGAGAATGATGCAAGAAATTTATGAAATGAGAGTCAACAGCCTGACTGAAGAAAACAACACCTTAAAAATAGACTAACTCAAATGGCAAAAGAGGTTCAAAAAGCCAGTCAGGAGAAGAATGCCTTTACTTTTTTTTTTGGAGGGCAATTGGGTTTAAGTAACTTGCCCAAGGTCACATGGCTAGGTTTTTGTTTGTGTGCGTTAAGTGTGTGAGGTCAGATTTGAACTCAGGTCCTTCTGACTCCAGGGCCTGCGCTCTACTCACTGCGCCACCTAGCCACCCCAGAAGAATGCCTTTAAAAGCCAGATTTACGAGATGGAAAAAAAAAAAACTCAAAAGCTCACTGAAGAGAATCATTCCTTCAGAATGAGACTGGAGCAAATGGAAGCTAGTGACTTTATGAGAAATCAAGATACAATTAAACAGATCCAAATAAGTGAAAAAATAGAAGGCAATGGAAAATAACTCATTGGAAAAACCACTGCCCTGGAAAATAGATCCAGGAGAGATCATTTAAGAATTATTGGACTACCTGAAAACCATGATCAAAAAAAGAACCTAGAAATCATCCCTCAAGAAATTCTCAAGGAAAATTGCCCTGATGTTTTAGAACCAGAGGGCAAAATAGAGGTTGAAAGAATCCACTGGTCACCTTCTGAAAAAGATCCCAAAAAGAAAACTTCTAGGAATATTATAACCAGGTTCCAGAGTACCCAGATCAATGAAAACATATTACAAGCATCCAAGAATATTGTGGAAACACAATCAAGATAATACAGGATCTGGCAGCTTCTACACTGAGGGATTGAAAGGCTTGGAATATGATATTCTAGAGGCCAAAGGAGCTGGGATTAAAACCAAGAATCACCTACCCAGCAAAATTCAATATAATTTTTCAGGGAAAAATACAGTCATTCAATAAAATAGAGGACTTCCAAGCATTCTTTTTTTTAAACAAATGCTTTATTAACTTCTGTTTTACATCATCCATTTCCGCCAGATTTTGAGTTACAATCATTTTCCCCCCATTATTCCCCTACCCAACCTCCCAGAATAGTAGTCCCACAAGATATGGCTTCCTCCAATCTGCTCTCTCCCATAACCTTCTCCCATACCCCCATCGACTTTTCCATTAGAGGAAGGTGAGTCTTTGTGTCCCAATGCCTGCACATATTATCTCCCTATTGCAAGCAAAAGAGTATTAATAATAGTATTTATATATATTTGAAACATTTAATATTAAGACCTCGAATTTCAGATCCATTTCCTTCCTCCTTTGTCACCCATTCCCTCTTGGGAGATAAGTAATTCAGTATATGTTGTACATGTCTAGCTATGCAAAACATTATCATAGTAGATATATTGTAAAAGGCTGCTTATAATTCCCTCCCACTCATCCCACCCCCCACCTGGTCCATTCCCTACATGATCCTGTCCCTCTTCTATAGTGGGTACTTCCAACCTCCCCTCACCCCAAGGATGCCCTCCCATCCATCATCCCTCCTCTCATCCCCCTTCCCCCTATCCTGCTGAAGGTTGAGATATCCCACTTAGTATGTATGTCATTTTCTCCCTGAACCAAATTTAATGTGAATGTGGTTTTGCCTTTTTAGCCTTCCTTATTCTCCTCCTCCTTTGCAACCACTTCCCCCTGCTTCTTCTACATGGGATAGTTTACCCTACCCTGTCTCTCCCCATCTCCTCTTGCCATTTTCCTCTCTCACCTCATAATTTCATCCCTTGAGTACTCTCCCTTCCCAACAAATTCAACCTATGCCCTCTATCCATATACACACACATTCACATATGTATTCATATGACCACACACCCTTCTTCCATTATTTTCATAGTGAGAAAGATATCATCAGTCACAGTTATTGCTTTTCCATATAGGAATGTAAATAGTTCAACTTTGTTAAGTTCCTTTTGATTTCTTTTCCCTGATTACCTTCTCAGGCATCTCTTCCTTCTTCTGTCTGGGTGTCAAATTTTCTATTCAATTCTGGTTTTTTCCTCAAGAATGCTTGAAAGTCCTCTATTCCACTGAATGACCATATTTTCCCCTGAAACAAAATACTCAGTTTTGCTGGGTAGGTGACCCTTGGGTTCATTCCCAGTTCTTTTGCCCTCTGGAATATCATATTCCATGCCCTTCGATCCCTCAGTGTAGAAGCTGCCAGGTCCTGGGCTATTCTGATTGTGTTTCCACAATATTGAAATTGTTTCTTCCTGGCTGCTTGTAGTATTTTCTCCTTGATCTGGGGATTCTGGAACCTGGCTATAATATTTCTGGGAGTTTTCTTTTTGGGATCTTTTTCAGGAGGTGATTGATGGATTCTTTCAACCTCTATTTTGCCCTCTGGATCTAAAACATCAGGGCAATTTTCCTTGAGAATTTCTTGAAGGGTGATTTCTAGGTTCTTTCTTTGATCATGGCTTTCAGGTAGTCCAATAATTTTTAAATTGTCTCTCCTGGATCTATTTTCCAGGTCAGTGGTTTTTCCCATGAGATATTTCACATTTCCTTCTAATCTTTCATTTGTTTGGATCTGCTTAACAGCATCTTGATTTCTCATAAAGTCATTAGCTTCCATTTGCTCCAGTCTAACTCTGAAGGAATGAATCTCCTCAGTGAACTTTTGAGATTCTTTTTCCATCTGGCAAATTCGACTTTTTAAGGCATTCTTCTCCTCATTGCCCTTTTGGGCCTCCTTTGCCATTTGAGTTAGTCTATTTTTTAAGGTGTTGTTTTCCTCAGTCAGGCTGTTGACCCTCATTTCATACTTTTCCTGCATCCTTCTCATTTCTCTTTCCAATTTTTCCTCCACTTCTCTTATTTGATTTTTAAAGTCCTTCTTAAGGTCCTCTATGGCCTGCAACCCGCTCATGTTTTCCCCTGGGGCTTTTGGAGCAGGACTTCTGACCTCACAGTCCTTTTCCTGCTCTATGCCCCCAAAATAGGAGTCTAGGGTTGCATTTTTCTGTTTCCTTTGCCTTGGCATGTTGCCACTTAATTACTTGACTTTTGGGCTTGTTGCCACACTATGGCTTTAAGGCCAGATAGAGGAATTTTCGTCCCGAACGTGTGGGGAGCAACTTCCGTTTCTGGCAAGCTGTAAACCCACCCACGACTTCCACCCTAGATCACAATCCAGATCCAGGGAGGTTAAAGCAAGAGCGATTACCCCCCAAGACTGATCGCTGGATCTTCCTACAATTTGCAGGCTGGGAGCTGGAGCTGCCTCTGAAAACTACAAAATGGCGTGTCTCCTCAGTGGCTTCTAGCCCCCAGGGGAGGGAGCCGACACATTCCCTAAATACTGGTCCCAAAGTCCATAGGACACTAACCTCTTACTTTGTCCTAGGCATGTCTATGTTGATAATTCTGGAGTCGCCACAGCTCCTCGTGTTCTGGGGTTCCTCCAGCCGGCTGCTGGCCCTGCCGCCCTGGGGCTAAAACCTCGGCTCACATGGACCTGGACTCGGTTCAGCTCCTGCACTCTGCATGCTGCACGCTGCCAGGTCCCAGACTGCTGCGTTGGTCCTTCCTGCAGGGCTGCTGGGCTGTCCTCAGCGGGAGATTAGCTTCTCTGTGTCGTTCTGTGGGTGCTGGGGCTCCAGAAGTTGTTCAGAGTCCCCTTTTACATAGTTTTGGGGGAATCTGGGGGCAGAGTGGCTTGGATGAACTGTTTCTACTCTGCCATCTTGGCTCCGCCCCCCCTTTCAAGCATTTTTGATGAAAAAAATCAGAACTGAATAGAAAATTTGACATTCAGATACAAGAAGTAAGAGAAGCATGAGAAGGTAAACAGGGAAAAGAAATCATAAGGACCTTATCAAAGTTGAACTATTTACATTCCTGCATGGAAAAATGATAATTGTAACTTATGAAACTTTTCTCAGTATGAGAATACTTTAAAGGAATATGAATATATGTGTGTGTACATACATATATGTCTATATAGGACGGTATATGGACATATGAATACATATGTGAGTTTGTGTGTATACGTGTACAGGTATACATAGACAGAGATCATAGGATAAATTGAATAGGAAGGGATAATACTGAAAAGGTGAAACTGAGAGGTGAGAGAGGAATATAATGAGAGGAGATGGGGAGAGACAGAATGAGGCAAATTATCTCATATAGAAGAGGCAAGGGAAAACTGTTACAATGGAGGGAAAGAACAGGAAGAAAAAAGGGAATAAGTCAACCTTATTTTCATTGAATTTGGCTTAGGTTGGGAATGTCATACACACTAAATAGGTTATCTCACCCTAAAGGAGAGTAGGGGGGAAGGAGATGAGAGCGGGATGATGGAAGGGAGGGCAGCCTGGGTGGGGGGAGGGAAGTTGGAAGCACCCACTTTTGAAAAGGAATAGGATCAAAGTAGAGAATACAACAAGTTGGGGTGGGATGGAATGGAGGGAAATATAATCAGTCTTTTACAATATATCTACTATGGTAATGTTTTGCATAGCTACACATGTACAACATATACTGAATTTCTTATCTTCCCAGTAAGGGTGGATGACAAGGGAGGAAGGGAAAGAATCTGGAATTCAAAGTTTTAAAATCAAATGTTTAAATATGTATCTATAATTTTTTTTGCTTTTTTTTTTTTGGAGGGGAAGGTAGTAGGGCAGTTGGGGTTAAGTGACTTGCCCAAGGTCACAGGGCTAGTTTTTTGTGTATATCTATAATTTTACATGTAACTGGGAAATACGATATACAGGCACTAGAGCATAGAGATCCACTGTGCCCTACTAGAAAGTTGGAGGAGGGATGGGGGAAGATATGGGAGATAGAAGATTGGGGGAGGGGATATCCAGTGGTATCGCTGTTTGGGGGTGGTGGGTAGGGCAAAAATGGGGAGAAAATTTGTAACTCAAAATCTGTGGAAATGAATAATGTAAACTAGAGAGAGAGAGAGAGAGAGAGAGAGAGAGAGAGAGAGAGAGAACACTACCCCAACATGATGGGCCAGGTACTATACGAGACAATATTAAACAGAAACTCATATTTTTATCACATCTTATATTCTACATGTATAGTTGATATCATTATCTTTCCTTAAACCTGGTTTTTATAAACTTCTTTGTTATGGTTGAGGGCACCCTTATTTTTCCATTCACCCAGATTTACAACCACAGCGTCCATCATATCCCATATATAAGTTGCCAAGTCTCAGCAAATCTCCCTCTACAACATCTCTCCAATACCTTTCCTTATTTCCATGAATATGGTCCCCATCTTAGTTCAGTTTCTTATCAGTGTTTGCCTGGACTATTGTAACTGTCTTCCACTATGCCTTCTTATTTCCTATCTCTCCCCTTTCCAACCTATCCAGCACAGAACTGCCAGAAATAATCTTGAGGCTAAGAAAGGCATCACAATGCTACTCTCCTTTAAAAAAAATAATCTGTGATTCTCCATTACCTCTAGTATAAAATACAAACTCATGTGGATTTTTAAGGTCCTTTACAATCTACTTCCAACCTACATTTCCAACATATTGCACCATTACTGACCTTCATGTGCTATACTTTGAAGTCAACCTAGACCAGGAAATTAACCTGATGATAATATTGCATCTCATGTCTCTGTGGCTTTGTATAGGTTTCATTACAAAAGAATAGGAAAGAGATGCAATCCTATTGCTTCACATGCCTGAACCTCCCTCTTTCCTCACCTCCACATCTAAGGATCCTTAGTTCCCTTCAAGGCTCCAGTCAGGTTCTATTTCCTCACATAAAACCTTTCCTTTTTATCTTAATTATTAGTGTTTTCCTTCTTAGTATTTTTATGTATAAACATCACATCTCCTTCACCCCAATAGAGTGTCAACTTCTGGAGGGTTAGGACTGTTCTTAATTTATTCTTGTCTCGTCAGAACCTAGCACAGTGCCTTGAACAAAGCAAGCCCTTAGTTACTTGTCAAATTGAGATAAATCAGCCAGATCAGGGATATTGGAAATGGCCAAAATTCGTGCCACAGCAAGATAGATCTAGATAGTGACCATAATAGAGAAAGCAATGAAATGAGCAATTTTGTCTAGTGTCATATTACTGCTATGGACGACTTTTGCCTTAGCTCTCCCTGTGTCATAACCTAAATCTCCCCTCACTTCTAACCCCCAATGCAAGAATTCAACACAATATAAATTTTCCATTTTCTATCAAAATTCATGTCTTTCTGTTACATGACTGCATAGGATGCCCCATTAAAGTCTCTCTCTGCACTCTCACCACAAGTTAACTGTCTTCACACATTCTGTTGTTCACTATTCCAATACTCTCAGCAAATGAACAAATAAGTGAATAAATGAATGAAGAAGCATTTATTAAAGAGTTGGCTTTCTGCTAAGTTATGGGGGTGCAAAGAGCAATCAGGGCAGTCCTTGACCTCAGAGAACTTACATTCTAATAGGAGCTGCTGGAGGTCACATAGCAGACCAGTGGCAAAATTCAATCTTGAAGCAGGTCTTCTAATATAGATTCCTCTGTTTTTCACATTCTACCATATCGCCACTGAGTTCAATGAACAGAAGTGTAACAATCTGGAACTTTCAATAAGAATGCCCCCTATTCCCCACTTCCCTGTACACTGCCTTTAGGAGAAATGGGCAAATTACATAAGCCTAAACCCTGCCAGATATTTTAAAATAATACTAATAATGACAATAATTACATTTATATAGAGCTTTAAAGATTTGTATTTACATAAAGCTTTAAGTTTGTAAAATATTTTGCATTACTTATCTTCTTTGAATATTATGCCTGCACACCATCTATATTTTGTAGATTTAGTAATTGAAGCCCTCAGAGTTGTTGAGAAGCTTGCCTATGACCAGGCAGCTTTTAGGTGTTAGGAGAATGATTTGAATGAGGTCTTCTTGACTCCAAGTTCAACATTCTTTCCACCATGTCACAATGTCTCAACTTCCAGGAACTGTCCTGTGGCCAACACATTAATTTTGATTTATCTTCACTTTCTGTTTCTTCATTTCTTTACAACAGCCACTGACATTCAGAATTATGGCACCAAGTATTTGCACTTACTTAAATAATCCAAGATATATTAGAATAAATACTTTTTTAGTATATTCTGTCTGCTAAAGTAGGTTGTGAATCAGTCGATTCAATAAGCATTTTTAAAATACTTCCTAAATGCCAGGAACTGTATTTGATGCTTCAGATATAAAAACAAAGATGAAATAATACTGGAACTCGGAAAATTTATATTTTACCAAAAAAGGATGGGGTAATACAATGAAAGATAGCTTTAGAAGATTATAAGTATTTTAGGTATCCAATATCTAGATTTTTACAACTTTAGTTTTCCCTGCGAATAAAGAGGCTTTGAATGCAAATTGATGCTTTGATGACTTGTTACCAATTTTGTGAGTAGAAAGATTTTTTTTAAATGATGGTAGATAAAACCTGAAAAGATTTACATGCAGTGATGCATAGTGAAGTGAACAGCACCAGAATATTGTTCACAGGAAGACCAATATTGTTCATTGAAGAACTGTGTGTTACTTAGCTATTCTCAATAATACAACGATGTAAGACAATCTCAGAGGACTAATGACAAAATATACTATCCACCTCCAGAGAAAGAACTGATGTTGATTGAATACTGACTGAAGCATGCTATTTTTCACTTCCTTTTTTTCTTTTATTCAAATCTTCTTTTTCAAAGTGACTAATATGGAAATGTTTTACATAATTGCACATGTATAACCTATATCTGATTGCCTCCTATCTCAGGGAGGGGGAAAGAGAAGGAGAGAGGTAGGGATAGAATTTGGAATTAAAAACCTAAAAAATGTTTAAAAACTGGAAAAAAGTGATAGTTGAACAAAAGGCCACATAATTCTTCATTAATTAGAAAATCTCTTGTGTTGTATGAAAGGAGAGAAGGTTAGCACTCCTCTTGATAAGGATGGAAGAGGTCCTAGTGGCCTTTACGACACATATACAGTTAAGGCATTGCCACCTACTCTGTGGCATCCAACCATGTTTTTTTATGCCTTTTTATTTTAATGTCTTTTTCATTTTCCAGATGGAAAAACTGAGGCCTAGAGAAGGGAAATGCCAATAAGGCAAAGTACTGCATTGTAATAAACTGGTGATATAAACACAGGTGTCAAACAGTTTGGTGCCTTGCTGTAATCTGACTCACAGCAGCATGAAATTACACTATTGCAGAGGGTCTGATTTGTATTTCATCTAAGCCATTTAATTACTAGAAGCACCAGCAGAACTTCCCTAAAGTTGGGCTCCGTTATCACTTACAGATCCTAGACATAGTTTTGTACAGATGTCTACATTACTGAACGGTGATGTCTGCCTTTCTCCTACTCAAAAGATATATGAGAGTCAAAGCATATGAATAGTTTTCAGTGGAAAAAAATATGAGCTATCAATAGCCATATGGAAAACTGCTCTAAATCACTAACAATTAGAGGGAAAAAATGGAAAATTACATACTGGAGAGGCTGTAGGAAAACTGGTGTAAACTGTGCGTCCATCCCTTTTGATCTAGCAATATTGCTAGTAGTTCTATAGCCCAAAGCAATCAAAGATAAAAAGGATCCATATGCTACAAAAAGGTAGCAGTTATTTTTGTGATGACAAAGAATTGGAAACTGAGAGGATATCCATCAGTTGGGGAATGACTGAACAAATTGTAGTATATGAACATGATGGTACTGTTGTATTGTAAGAAATTATGGAAGAGATTTTTTTTTTTGCTTTTTTGGAGGGCAATTGGGGTTAAGTAACTTGCCCAAGGCCACACGGCTAGGTTTTTGTTCGTGTGTGTTAAGTGTCTGAGGCCGGATCCGAACTCAGGTCCTTCTGACTCCAGGGCTGAGGCTCTACTCACTGTGCCACCTAGCCGCCCCTCGGAAGAGATGTTTTTAAAGAAATTTGGGGAGACTTTTATGAACTGATGCAGAGTGAAGTGAGCAGAAGCATGAGAACAATTTATACAATAATAAAAAATATTGTGAAGACAAACAATTTTGAATCAGGAACTCAAGTCAGTATAATGATCAACAGCAAATTCAGAGGACTCTTGATGAAACATGAATATCCTCTCTTTCAGATAGAGAAGCAGTGGACCCAAGAATACAGATTAAGGTGTGTTTATTTTTGGACATGGCTAATGCTAGAATTTGTTCTACTTGACTACACATGTTTGTTATGAGTTTTGTTATTGCCTTTCTCAGGGATGGGGGAGGAGGGAGGGAGAGAATTTGCAGATGAAAATAAATGTTAATTAAAAAAATATTTATGGGATATTTTCAAAGGTCGTGGATAGAATTAAAGTCCCATGATTATCTAAGCCATTGTGGTTAAATACATAGAAAGTGAGGGAATTTAGGGGTTCTTAATATTTTTTGTATAATTTCTTCACTTTAGACCCATTCCACAAAGTAACCATGAATATCTTCATATAGTTTTTGTTAACAATATGTAAACCATTCCTCTCTGGGCCAGAAGGCCTTAAAAACCAATCACCAGTCTTGGAAATAGAAGTATCTGCTTCAGCACCATGAGAAGATGTTCTTTAAAAGCACTGAAGAAGGCAGGGGTTGAGGTGAAACTGAGTTATTCTTACTAAGAACTGGGTTTTTATTATCACACAGACTTCTTGGGACTGCATTATATGATTTTTTAAACTCATAATTCTAAACTCATAAGTTATTCCAAAGTACATGTTTGGAAATGAAAATATAAAGGTTTAAACTCTGAAAAAAAAGAAAATCTCTTGATTGCTAGAGTTAAATGACTTCCAAAGAAATAATACTACGCAAATGTAAGAATGGGGTTGAAATCACTATCTCACTTAGCCATGAAATATTCAGTAGCTGAGAACACATCTCAATTTTTCATTAAACATTGATAAAGGCTTGAATATACTTGGGTGCTACAGGAAGTCTGTGCATATTAGCTGACAGACTTCTCTCTCTCTTCTGGGGGCTTATGTAAAATCATTGAACTTGTTGGCATTGGGGATTCCATTGAGTAATGAAACAGGAGAGATCATTCCTGCCAGTCCCTTGAAAGGAACTATTTGGGTGGGGAAAGGAGAGAACCTTGACCTTGACCTCTTCTCCATCTCCACCACTCATCAGAGGAGGACCCTGTGAATTCCAAACTGTCAGCAGGATTTTGCATTTTCCATCTTTCAGCAGCATCATACTATATCACTGGAAGAGCTGATGGCAATGTCTACATGGGGGCCTAAGGACAGAGTGGATACAGGTTTAATGCTATACCAAGAGACCATCAGGCAAGTGGATGGGAACTATACTATACATACTATGAACTTCCAGATGACTGCAGCAAAAGACCTTCTAGGGGTGGTGAATTACCCCTTTTGCATATGGGCTTTCTAAGCTTGAGTCTACTCTCTCCTGGATTCTCTTTACGGTCATGGAAGTGCATGTCACAGACTTTGGGGTGAAGTTTGTACTAATTATTCTTACCATACCTATATGTAAAATATTGTGAAATATTTTTGCATTACTTATCTTCTTTGAATATTATGCCCACACACCATCTGCATTTTATAGATTAAATTATTATTAAATTATTAATTTTAATCAATAATTAAATTATTATTAATTTTAATTAATAATTAGTTTTAATTAATAATTGAATTAATATTCATTTTAATTACTAATAAAATTATTGTTAATTTTAATTAATAATTAAATTATTATCAAAATATTAAAATAATGTTATAAATATTAAAATATTCCATATTTCCCCCTTTCCAAGAACAAATTAAGTATGACTGACTTATTGTTATCAATTTACTGACCCAAAGGGAAACTTGGGAAGTAGGTTTAGAGAGCATGGGCTACATAAATATCTCTTATGAGTATGGAGTTAGTTGGTGCATTAACTAGGATTCTGGACTTGGAATGACAGATCTCAGTTCAGTCATTTCTTAGACACCTATTGTTTCTGTGGCCCTTACAAGTAACAATATTTCTTAGCCTCATTTTCTTCACATGCAAAATGGGGATGATAATAGCACCTACCTCACGACATCATTGTAAAGATATGAAATAATATAAATAAAATATTTTGCATTCCTTGGAGTGCTATAGATGTGTTAGTGAAGGTAATGAGGAGGAGGAAGAGGAGAAAGGGAGAAGGTTGTGTAGGTCAGAGTCCTGATAAGTCTGATTCACTGCTTTTTGAGGGTAACCAGACCCCAGAGACCCCATGAATTATCTTTTTTTTCACTTTAAGAAGGAGAAATATAATGGGAGAGAAGGAATTTAAGGTAATTTTTTTTAGATTAGTGGAAGAAAAATGAAGGGAAATAAACAAACAAAGAAAACAGAGAGGAAAGAGGTGATGGTGCCATTATAGCAAGAAGAAAGATTCCTTATTTCTCTTTCTGCCCCCTGCCCCACCAATAGCAAGTCTCACCCCAGGCCTCAATCAGAACAAATACTACACTTTCACCACTAGGAGGGCTATGGTAGCCTGGGAGAAAGCCTATTCAAGCACACTGAATATGTTCTGATGAAACTCTTTGATTGGTTATTTTAGTGCAGGATTACCTGAAGGACCAATGATATATTACATTCTCTTGCTGATTAATTAATTAAATGGCAGTCTGCTTTTCTGTATGGTTGCAGAAAACCATAGATTAGATGGGTTGGGCTAGCTTTTGCTAGGGCATCCCTTTATGTCACTTGAGATACCCACTCAACATATGCCTAACTCACAATGATGTTACATCAAGAAATTGACAACAGTAATAAGTCATACTGGAATTTAGATAAATTAAGAAAGTAGAAGAGAGGCAGGAATGTTTCTAAAAGAATTATCTGCATGGAAATATTTCTGTTAATAGCTATAAGCAGTACTGAAAAAAAAACTAAAAGCGTAGGTGGCATATTATTGCTCCATTAGAATGACAAATATGAAGAATTTTTTAAAATGGGAAAACCTGTATTAAGTAATTAGGAGGGAAGAAACTAGAACTAAAATTCATATGCACTGGCTATAAATAGGCAAATAAATTCAACAGCAACACAACAGATGTTAAATATAAAATGATTATTCTATATTTGTAAAAGGTTAATATAATCATCCTTTGTTAACAAATGCTAACAATAGGAATATAGTTTCAGCTAGGTGGTACAGTGAATAGAGCACCAGCTCTGGAATCAAGAGGACTTGAAATCAAATCAGGGCTCAGAATCTTCACACTTGCTGGCTGTGCGTGCCTGGACAAGTCACTTAACCCCTATTGCCTCACAAAGAAAAGACAGAAGTATATAGTTATAAATATATTTATTTACAATTATTTTATTCATTTTTTCTTTTTTGTACTTATTTTTATATTTTAGTACTTTTATCAGTGGTAGATAAATATGATTTATTATTAATTAAGATTGCTCTCTTGAGGTCAAGATGGTGGAGCAGAAACAGCACTTCAGTGCAGCTCCAGCTCCCACCACTTCCAATCCATGTAAAAGGGGACTCCAAACAAATTTTGGAGCTCCAGAACCCACAAAATGACACAGAGAAGTGAAGCTCCCACTGAGGACAGCCCAGCATCCCAGCAGGGAGGGGCTAGCTCTGTACTGTGGGAGCTGAGCCCAGGCCAGCATGAGCCAGAGGCTTTAGCCCCAGGGCCGCCTGACCAAACACTGGCTGGAGGGACTACAGAGCACCAGCAGCTGTGGCATTTCCAGAATTATCAACACATAAATGCCAAGGACAAAGTGAGAGGGCAGTGCAATTTGGACTTTGGGACCAGTACTTTTGCCCCCAGGGCAAGAAGCCACTGAGTAGCTGGGGCACAGCCTGCACCACATTGCAGCTTCAGCTCCTGGCCTGCGGACTGTAAGGGGACCAGGCAACCAGTCTGGGAGGTAAGTACTCTTGCTTTAACCTTGTTGGATCTGGATTGCGGTCTGGGGTGAAGGTCCTGGTGTGTGTGACCAGCTTGCCAGATCATGTGGAGGCTTCAGAGAGGGCACCCAACTAATAACTCTGGCAGCTGAGAAAACCCCAGTGTTTGGGACTGAAGCTCCACTGTCTGGTGGCAGAGTCCTACTGTGGCAATAAGCCCAAAAGTCAAGGAATTGAGTGGCAACATACCTAAGCAAAGGAAATAAAATAAACAGAAAAATTCAACATTAGACTCCTATTTGGGGGGCAAAGAGGATTGAAACATGGAACAGGAGAAGGACTGTGAGGTCAGAAATCCTGCACCAAAAGCTTCAAATGAAAATACTAGGTGGTTACAGGCCAGAGAGGACCTTAAGAAACAGATAAGAGAAGTGGAGCAAAAACTGGGGAGAGAAATGAGAATGATGCAAGAAAATTATGAAATGAGAGTCTACAGCCTGACTGAAGAAAATAACATCTTAAAAATAGACTAACTCAAATGGCAAAAGAGGCTCAAAAAGCCAGTTAGGAGAAGAATACCTTAAAAAGCAAAATTTGCCATGTGGAAAAGGAATCTTAAAAGCTCACTGAGGAGAATCATTCCTTCAGAATTAGACTGGAGCAAATGGAAGCTAGTGACTTTATGAGAAATCAAGATGCTGTTAAGCAGATCCAAACAAATGAAAGAATAGAAGGCAATGTGAAATATCTCATGGGGAAAACCACTGACCTGGAAAATAGATCCAGGAGAGATCATTTAAAAATCATTGGACTACCTGAAAGCCATGAGCAAAGAAAGAACCTAGAAATCATCCTTCAAGAAATTCTCAAGGAAAATTGCCCTGATGTTTTAGAACCAGAGGGCAAAACAGAAGTTGAAAGAATCCACCAATAACCTCCTGAAAAAGATCCCAAAAAGAAAACTCCTAGGAATATTATAACCAGATTCTGGAATTCCCAGATCAAGGAGAGAATAGTACAAGCAGCCAAGAAGAAACAATTTGAATATTGTGGAAACTCAATCAGGATAGCACAGGATCTGGCAACTTCTACAGTGAGGGATCGAAGGGCTTGGAATATGATATTCTGGAGGTCAAAGGAGCTGGGATTAAAACCAAGAATCACCTACCCAGCAAAACTGAGTATCATGTTTCTGAGGAAAATATGGTCATTCAGTGGAATAGAGGACTTTCAAGCATTCTTGATGAAAAAATCAGAGTTGAATAGAAAATTTGACATTCAAATACAAGAAGCAAGAGAAGCTTGAGAAGGTAAACAGGGAAAAGAAATCATAAGGAACTTATCAAAGTTGAACTATTTACATTCCTACATGGAAAAATGATAATTGTAACTGTTGGAACTTTTCTCAGTATGAAAATAGCTCAAGAAGAGTATATGGGCATATGAATACATATATAAATGTGTGTATATATGTTTACAGGTATACATAGATAGAGTGCAGAGGTTGAACTCAATAGGAAGGCATGATACTTAAAAGGCGAAATTAAGAGGTGAGAGGGGAATATAACGAGAGGAGATGGGGAAAGACAGAATGGGGTAAACTATCTCATATAGAAGAGGCAAGGAAAAATGTTTACAAGGTAGAGGAAGAACAGGAAGGCAAAAAGACAAGACCTTATTCTCATTGAATTTGGCTCAGGGAGAGAATGACATACATACTAAATAGGATATCTCACCCTACAGGAGAGTAGGGGGGAAGGAAATGAGAGAGGGGATGATGGAAGGGAGGGCAGGCTTAGGGGGAGGGAAGTTGGAAGCACCCACTTTTGAAAAGTGACAGGATCAAAGTAGAGAATAGAACAAGTGGGAGGTGGGCTAGGAGGGAGGCAAATATTGTCAGTCTTTTACAATATATCTACTATGGTAATGTTTTGCATAGCTACACATGTACAACATTTACTGAATTGCTTATCTTCCCAATAAGGGTGGGTGACAAGTGAGGAAGGGAATGAATCTGGAATTTGAAGTTTTAAAATCAAATGTTTAAAAACATGTAAATACTATTATTAATACTATTTTACATATAATTGGGAAATAAGATATACAGGCATTGGGGCATAGAGATTCACCATGCCCTACTGGAAAAGTTGAAGGGTGTATGGGAGAAGATATGGGAGAGAGCAGATTGGAAGAGGGGATACCCTATAGGACTGCCATTCTGGGGTGGTGGGTAGGGGAAAATGGGGAAAAATTGTAACTCAAAATGTGGCAGAAATGAATGATATAAACCAGATGTTAATAAAGCATTTTGAAAAAAAAAAGAGAGAGTAAAAAAAAGACTGATCTCTTGGTTGTTCAAATTCAGGTTTTTAAAATAGTACATCTCTTTTCTATCTCCAAGAGCATATATGATAATGCAGTTGACTCTACTAAATAAAACTTCTCTATTTATTGGATTCTGATTGACCTTTCAGATAGTTTGATAGCATTCTGGGTTCTTAAAATCATTACACAAAATGATAGGGTAGCTCATGCCTGTAAGACAATGAGTATTCCCTCTCAGGTAGTATATGGCTTTTCTATGTGAGTCACCTTGTGAGAGGAGTGTGTGCAGGGCTGGAGGCTGTTGGTAGCAAGTGCTACTTGTCCTTCTGCCATGGCCAGGAAACTGCTATATAGGCACAAAGTATAGGTGTGTCTCTTTCAAATAGCTTAATCTAAAAGGGATTAAAAGGTGAGGCTCCTATTCCCTCTTCCAAGTAAAAACATGAGAAGAGGCTCTGAAAGAGGAAAGAAGACAGCAGGATAGGGAATGAAGGAGGGGGCGGAGCAAAGATGGCGGAGTAGAAACAGCTCATCCAAGCCACTCTGCCCCCAGATTCCCCCCAAACTATGTAAAATGGGACTCTGAACAACTTCTGGAGCCCCAGCACCCACAGAACGACACAGAGAAGCTAACCTCCCACTGAGGACAGCCCAGCAGCCCTGCAGAAAGGACCAGTGCAGCGGTGTGGGAGCCAGCATCGCACAGTGCTCAGAGCACAGGGAGCGGAGCCGAGCAGAGCCCAGGCAGGTCCTCGTGAGCAGAGGTTTTAGTCCCAGGGCGGCAGGGCTAGCGGCCAGCTGGAGAGACCACAGAACACCAGCAGCTGTGGCAACTCCAGAATTATCAACATAGACATGCCTAGGACAAAGTAAGAGGTTAGTGTCCTATGGACTTTGGGACCTGTATTTGGGGAATGTGTTGGCTCCCTCCCCTGGGGGCTAGAAGCTGCTGAGGAGACATGCCATTTTGTAGTTTTCAGAGGTAGCTTCAGCTCCTGACCTGCGAATTGTAGGGAGATCCAGAGATCAGTCTTGGGGGGTAATCGCTCTTGCTTTAACCTCCCTGGATCTGGATTGTGATCTAGGGTGGAAGTCGTGGGTGGGTTTACAGCTTGCCAGAAACGGAAGTTGCCCCCCACACGTTTGGGATGAAAATTCCTCTATCTGGCCTTAAAGCCATAGTGTGGCAACAAGCCCAAAAGTCAAGTAATTAAGTGGCAACATGCCAAGGCAAAGGAAACAGAAAAATGCAACCCTAGACTCCTATTTTGGGGGCATAGAGCAGGAAAAGGACTGTGAGGTCAGAAGTCCTGCTCCAAAAGCCCCAGGGGAAAACATGAGCGGGTTGCAGGCCATAGAGGACCTTAAGAAGGACTTTAAAAATCAAATAAGAGAAGTGGAGGAAAAATTGGAAAGAGAAATGAGAAGGATGCAGGAAAAGTATGAAATGAGGGTCAACAGCCTGACTGAGGAAAACAACACCTTAAAAAATAGACTAACTCAAATGGCAAAGGAGGCCCAAAAGGGCAATGAGGAGAAGAATGCCTTAAAAAGTCGAATTTGCCAGATGGAAAAAGAATCTCAAAAGTTCACTGAGGAGATTCATTCCTTCAGAGTTAGACTGGAGCAAATGGAAGCTAATGACTTTATGAGAAATCAAAGATGCTGTTAAGCAGATCCAAACAAATGAAAGATTAGAAGGCAATGTGAAATATCTCATGGGGAAAAAAACCACTGACCTGAAAAATAGATCCAGGAGAGACAATTTAAAAATTATTGGACTACCTGAAGGCCATGATCAAAGAAAGAACCTAGAAATCACCCTTCAAGAAATTCTCAAGGAAAATTGCCCTGATGTTCTAGATCCAGAGGGCAAAATAGAGGTTGAAAGAATCCATAGATCACCTCCTGAAAAAGATCCCAAAAAGAAAACTCCAAGGAATATTATATCCAGGTTCCAGAATCCCCAGATCAAGGAGAAAATACTCCAAGCAGCCAGGAAGAAACAATTTCAATATTGTGGAAACACAATCAGAATAGCCCAGGACCTGGCAGCTTCTACACTGAGGGATCAAAGGGCATGGAATATGATATTCCAGAGGGCAAAAGAGCTGGGACTGAACCCAAGGGTCACCTACCCAGCAAAAGTGAGTATTTTGTTTCCGGGGAAAATATGGTCATTCAGTGGAATAGGGGACTTTCAAGCATTCTTGAGGAAAAAACCAGAATTGAATAGAAAATTTGACATCCAGACACAAGAAGGAAGTGAGAAGGTAATCAGGGAAAAGAAATCAAAAGGAACTTAACAAAGTTGAACTATTTACATTCCTATATGGAAAAGCAGTAACAGTGACTGATGATATCTTTCTCACTATGAAAATAATGGAAGAAGGGTATGTGGTCATATGAATACATATGTGAATGTGTGTGTATATGGTAACAGTTATATATGGATAGAGGGCATAGGTTGAATTTGTTGGGAAGGGAGAGTACTCAAGGGATGTAATTATGAGGTGAGAGAGGAAAGTGGCAAGAGGAGATGGGGAGAGACAGGGTAGGGTAAACTATCTCATGTAGAAGAAACAAGGGGAAGTGGTTGCAAGGGAGGGGGAGAAGAGGAAGGGAAAAAAAGGCAAATCCAAATTCTCATTGAATTTGGTTCAGGGAGAGAATGACATACATACTAAATGGGATATCTCAACCTGCAGCAGAATAGGGGGAAGGGGGATGAGAGGAGGGATGATGGATGGGAGGGCATCCTTGGGGTGAGGGGAGGTTGGAAGTACCCACTATAGAAGAGGGACAGGATCAAGTAGGGAATGGACCAGGTGGGGGGTGGGATAGGTGGGAAGCAGCCTTGTACAATATATCTACTATGATGATGTTTTGCATAGCTAGACATGTACAACATATACTGAATTACTTATCTCCCCAGAGGGAATGGGTGACAAGGGAGGAAGGAAATGGATCTGAAATTCGAGGTATTGACATTAAATGTTTCAAATATATATAAACAAATTTTAAAAAAGAGAATGAAGGAGGGAAGTCCATTAATGTCTAGTACTAAGTGGCATAAATTACACTTCCTATAGAAAAGGGGACTGGCACCTCCGAATATGTAGCAACTGTTGAAACTTTAGGGAATAATTGTGTGTATATACAGAAGACATCATCAGGTGGGGGGGGAGACAGAGACAGAGAGAGAGAAAGAGAGAGACAGAAAGAGGCAGAGAGACAGAGACAGACACACACAGAGATAAAGAGAGAGAAAAACAGAGAGACAGAGAGAGTCTGAGAGAGAACGAGAGACAGAGAGAGACAGAGACAGACACACACAGAGGAGAGATAAAGAGAGAGAGACAGAGATAGAGACAGAGAGAGACACACACAGAGAAGAGATAGAGAGAGACAGAGAGAGACAGAGAGAGACACGTACACACTGAGGGGAGAGACAGTCAGACAGAAAGAGAGAGGGACAGAGAGACAGAGACTGAGAGAGACAGAGACAGAGAGCCAGACAGACATACAAACACAGAGTGGACAGACAGACAGAGAGAATTGGTTGGTGAAAAGGGCTTCTCTATATGACAGTTATCTGTCCACACAATATTAACAGTAGAGAAGTCTATTGTCTTCCAGGATCAAATTTTAAGGACTTGATGGAGAGAATCCAAAAGACCCCTAGTGAATGTTACCAGAGTAATGTAATCTTAGTGAAGAATCTGAAGATCTTAAGGGCATCGAAAAGACATGTGCAACTGCTACCTGTTGAATGCAGGGGTATCAAAAGAGAAGGGCAAGTTTTTTTATTAATTTATTTGTTTATTTTAGTTTACAAGATTCAATTCCATAGCTCCTTGAGTTTCAAATTTCCCTTCCCTCCCTCCCCTCACCCCCCGCGACGGCATATAGTCCAGTATAGGATCTGCAAATACTTTCACATTAGACATTAGTCAGGTTACAAAGGAGTATTGTACTAGATGGGATGAAAAATGTTAAAGAGGAAATAAAAACAAACAACGAAAAGAAAAAGATCAAGTAGTTTGCTTCCATCAGGATTCAAACTCAGTTCTTTCTAGTTATTTCTCTGGATGTAGGCATCTCTCTCCTTCATGAGTCTTTTGGGATGGACTTATATCACTGCATTGCTGAGTAGAGTCCAGTCTGTCATAGGTGGTCATCACACATATGTTGTGTCTGTGATTGTATACAAATTTCTCCTGGTTCTACTCTTCTCACTCAGCATCAGTTTGTATAAGCCTCTCCAGGTAAATATGAAATACGTCTCCTTCTTGTTTCTTATAGCACAATAGTATTCCATTTCATGCATATACCACAACTTGTTTAGCCATTCCCCAATTGATGGGCACCCCTTGAAAGGTAAATTTTTAATTATCTGAGTATAGAAAGTGAGTTTATTTCAGAACTACAGCCTAAAATATTGCCTGGAAGTGGATTACATTTAATTAAGACTGTTAATAAGATTTGCAAGATTTTGTTCAAATATCAAATATTCAAGAGGGTTTTAAACTAAAAAGGAAGAAGAGGTATCAGCATATATCTCCTGAAATAGATATAAATTTGAGGTTTCCAACATTTTTAATTGTTGTCCTAAATTTTAAAAATTGAGCACATAACTCTTCCCCCATTCTCAATATATTTGTATCCACTTGTTCATTTTTCTGCCCATTTCTATATTTGCATGCTCATTCATTCATCTATTTATTTATTGTTTGTTTGATTGATTCCTTTCCAGTTTCTATTCCTCACTCGACAGATTTCTTTGCCATGTCCCAGCAGCCTTCACCCTCTGGAAGATTGCTCCACCCCTACCACCTCCTCTCCTAATTGATTATCTCCTCCATTGTAGGAAATACACAAGCCAGCTATGATCACTCCTTCATTCCTCTCCTGGATCCACTCTTGACTTTTCAGATGCCTTTCTCTACCCTCCCTCCATATTGCTCTCTTTAATATTTTGTTTTGTATCATTAGAATGTAAGCTTCTTAAAGGGCAGGGGTTAGCTTTCTTTGTGCTTGTATTTATTTGTTTTCCTAATACCTAGCTGTAGTGCCTGACATGTCAGAAGTGCTTAATAAACAAAATGTTCACTTTCTCCTCCTCCTCCTCTTACTCCTCATTCTTCTTCTTCTTCTTCTTCTTCTTCTTCTTCTTCTTCTTCTTCTTCTTCTTCTTCTTCTTCTTCTTCTGCTGCTGCTGCTGCTGCTGCTGCTGCTGCTGCTGCTTCATCTTCTCTCTCTCTCTCTCTCTCTCTCTCTCTCTCTCTCTCTCTCTCTCTCTCTCTTTTTCTCTCTCTCTCTCTCTCTCTCTTCCCCTCCATATATATACATATGTGTGTGTGTGTGTGTGTGTGTGTGTGTGTATTTCCCTTTGTGAGGCATTTTCTGCCATAATTCTAATTTCACTTTATTTTGATGTTTGGTTTTAATGACTAGCATGACTGAAAATAATATTTAATAAAGATACATAGATCAAAAAGAAAGAAGTATATCATTGGATACACTCACTGTTCTTTCATATCTACCAGTTCAGAGTAGGTTTTCATTGAAAACACAGTAGCAAATCATTTGAGATATCACTGGTTTTCTTCTAAATGAACAGGACAGTATTACATGATTATATGTGCATTTTTTAAAGGAATTTAAAATCCACTGCAACCCTTTATCTGGAAGATTTTTAGTAAGGTAAAAATACAGTTTGGGGATTTAAAAATTGTAACTATGACAGATATTTTGGGTGACTTATTGTTTATGTGGTATAATACTTCATTTTATTTAAAATTTCCCAATTACATATGTTTTCCTTTAAAGTTTATTATTTTTAACATTTATTTTTTTAATTGTTGTTTCAAATTCTTTCTTTCCCTCAAGACCATCCTCCATACACTGACAAGGCCAGTAATATGATATAGATTATACATTTGTGAAAACATACAAATACATTTCCATATTAGCTATATTTCAAAAAAGCAAGAAAAATAAAGTGAAAAAATTATACTTCACTTTGAACTCAGCTCATTAATTCTCAATCTGGAGGTGTATAGCATTTTTCATCATGAGTCCTTTGGAACTATCTTGGATTATTGTATTGATCAGAAGAGCTAAGTTTTTCTCACTTGATCATCGTTACAATCTTCCTGCTACTGTAGCATGATTTCCTGGTTCTGCTCAGTTCACATCATAAGATATTCCGAAGTTTTTCTGGAACCGTTCTCCTTTTCACTTTTTACAAAATAGTAGTATTTGATCACTGTTATGTAATGCCACTTGTTTAGATGTTCTCCAATTGCTGTTTTAATTTTAACTTCTCTAGTGAATAATGATTTAGAGAATTTTTCTTCTAACTACAGATGGCTTTGCTTTCTTTTTAAATTTTATTTTTTATTTTATGGAATAAAAACATTGATATAACAGTACAATAAAAAGGATGAATGCATATAACACTATAAATCTACTGTGTAAACTTACTATTTCTTTCAAATATACAACAAAATTATCATGGAAATTTCTTTTTTCTTCTCTTCCCCCTGCCCTAGAGGTGACTATCACTAGACACAAATAGGGATATATATTTAAACTTATTCTGAACATACTTCTATTTATCAGTTATTTCTCTGGATGCAGATAATGTCTTTCCTCATATGTCTTTTATAGTTAATTTGGACATTTATAATAGTCAAAATAACTTATTTGCTCAGTCATTCTTAAAACAATATTACTGTTACTGTATACAATGTTCTCTTGGTTCTGCTCATTTTGCTCTTGATTGTTTCATGCAAGTCTTTCCATGTTTTTCTAAAAGTATTGAGCTCATCCTTTCTTTTAGCACAGTAGTATTACATCACAATCATATGCCACAACTTGTTCAGCCATTCCTCAATTGACATCACTGCAATTTCCAGTTCTTTGCCACCACAAAGGGAGCTGCCATAAACATTTTAGAGCATATAGGTCCTTTCCCTTTTTATCTAATTATCTTTGGAAGTAGACCAAGAAATGGTACTACTGAGTCAAAGGGTATAGGTAGGGTAATAACTTTGGGGGCATACAGTTCCATCAACAATATTTTAGTGTCCTAATTTTTCAACATTCTCTCCAGCATTTGTCACTAAATATTTGTGAAATGAAACTTTTATAAAAGAAAATTGTTGAAAAAAATTCACTCGGTTTCCTGATTTTCTTTAGTTCTATTGGGTTTGTTCATGCAAACCCTTTTTAATTTTGTGTAAACAATCTTATCCATTATATTTCATAGACTCTTTCCTTATCTATAGATCTACAGATAAAAATTTCTGTGTACCCCTAATATGCTTGTAATATCACCATTTATATATGTTATATACCTCTTTTGAGTTTATCTTGGTATGTGATATGGTCTATACTTAGTTTCTGTCAAACCATTTTCTACTTTCCCCAGTAATTTTTGTCAAATACTGATTTCTTGCTTCCTATACCTTGCCCCCTCCAAAACTTGGATTGGGGGGTATATTAAACACTAGATTATTACGCTTATTTACTACTGTGTATTGTATACCTAATCTATTCCATTGATCCACCATTCTATTTCTTATCAAGTATCAGATTTCTTTTTCTTTGTAATCTGGTACTGCAAAGTGGCTTTTCTCCACTCTTTTTCATTGATTCCTTTGATATTCTTGATCTTTTGTTCTTCCAGATGAATGTGATACTTTTTCTAGCTTGATATAATAATTCCTTCGTAGTTGGATAGTATGGCACTGAATGAGTAAATTAATTTTGGTAGAATTGTCATTTTTTAATATATTGTCTTGGTGTTCTGGTTGCCTTTGGACACAAGAGCTATAGAATGGACATGACAAAGCCTAGTGGAGTGCATCCAGAAAAACTCCAGTAGGAAATTCAGCACATAAAAATGCTCAAAAGTTGACAGCATCACAACTGGAAAATCATATTATTTTTTTTAATTTAAAAATCCTTGCCCGATGTTTCAAGGCAACAAATACTGGTGTCAAATGGAAGAAGCATCTTTACAAAACAATGAATACCTGCATATGGAAAGATCGAAAGACTGAGATGTTCTTTTTCCTCCCCTCTTCACTCTGAGTAGCCAAGTTGGAAGGCAAAGAGAAGACAAATGACTCCAGTGTCAGAAAGCCTATGACAGTTGAGGGGGCTTTCTGCCCTAATTCTTCATTCTTTGTTTCATAGGATGAGTGTTACAATATCATCTTTTTCCTCAGCATGATAAACTTAAGAGGAAGAGGGGACATTCCCTGATAAGCACACATAGGATACAAATAGACACCATTGATTTCTGTACCACAAGAACAGATAAAACAATAAGCTAACGTTGAGAACTTTCTTCATTAGGATAGAGAATGGGGGCAGCTGCTTGAGCTTTTTTATTACAGAAAGAGGGAAAGCTTTTGAAAGGAAGGATTGGGAGGTTTTATTGCTTGAAAACTGCCTTTTGGTGGCAGTACCCACCTCCTTCCTCCCCAGATTCAGATCTTGAATCTGAAATTTCTGTGGCCATTTGAAACTCTTGGCTGATCATTCAGAATAACAGTCTCTTTTGCTGGCTGCTTTTAGCCTCTGCTATCAAAGTCTGGAGCAGACTTTCAATTAGAAGAGTCCAGAAAATGGGATTTATTCCTAGCTAATAACTACAACAACTCTTCAAAGGTTACTATGTTCTGGCTTTAATTCCTGCATTACTCCAGCTATTTTGTGGTGATTTTTGTCTGTAATTGGGGCTATGTAGTGACCATGTCTAATCTAGCTGCTTTCTGTAAATTCCTATAAGCATTTACATATAGCCATATACATATGTGTATACATATATGAATGTATGTGTAAATGCATTTATATATAGTTTCACAATATAATGTGTGTTTATATATGCATAATATATATTTATGTATACACAGAAATTTATGAATATGTTTATAGTACAGAGGTACACATGCATTATATGTGTATATCTACATTTATTATTTGTTTACTTGTTTCTTGTCACCTTGATGATGTGTTACCCTCTTTCTCCTTTATTTTTACTTAAACAATAGCATTTTCTGAGCCAGTGAGGTGCCCATGAGTCTATGCCTGATGCCAAATGCTGACCACAGATGAGCTAAGATGAGAGATCACATGGAACACCAAGGCAATGAGAATCACCATAAATAATATAAACAATGTTATTAGAACCATAGAAAAAGATAAAGGATGAGGGATTCTAATTCTTCTAACCGTAGGGGAAGCTTTGATAGCATTCTTCCATAGCAGGTTAGTGATATGTAGGCTTCTAGTATCACACATTGGATACAAGTGAAGGCCTCACAATGTTAGAGGGTTACTTTTCACATCAACTTAATGTTTTTGTCTATAACTAGATCCGCAATCGTATTGTATGCAACAGGTATTATTAATTGGTTTAGCATTCAGACATATATTGTACAGGACATATGGACAAATAATGGAATTCTGATTCTAGAGTTCAGGCAGAGGTTACACTACACATGTAGAACTATGAGGGAACTTTTGTTCAACTTTTCTTTATAAAAACTCTTCCACAAATTTTCTATTTACTACAAGACTCCATATTTTAGGAAGGACCTAAAATACATTAGAAAATGGTGACCAGCATAGTGAAAGGACTTGAAATCATACCACACAAGCATCAGTTCAAGGAACTCAAAATTAATTGTGACAAAGGGAAGATATGAAAGTGATAGCTTTTTTTCTGGATAGTTATTTTTGGATACATGAAAGATGATCACATGGAAGATAATTAAGATTTGTTTTTCCAATAACAGTAAAGATAATTGGGACTAATGGATGGAAGTGAGAGGAGGGTTTCATTTTAATATTGGGGTGAAGGGAGTCCTAAAAATTAGATCTTTCCAACAATACAATGAGTCTCTTAGAAAGTGGTTTCTTGAAAACGAAGCCTGGGGGGAGGGGAGGCGGTGGAGTCAAGATGGCAGAGTAGAAATAGCACTTTTGTGGAGCTCCAGCCCACACCACTTCAAAAGTATGTAGAAGGAGGACTCTGAACAACCTCTGGAGCTCCACAACCCACAAAAGGACAAAGAGAAACTAACCTCCCACTGAGGACAGTCCGGCAGCCTGGCAGGGAGCGGCCAGCAAAGCAGCACTCTGGGAGCCGAGCCCAGGCCCAGTGAATCTGAGGTTTTAGCCCCAGGGTGGATGGACAAGCAGCTGGCTGGAGGGACCCCAAAACACCAGCAGCTGTGGTGTTTCCAGAATTATCAACACATAGATGCCTAGGACAAAGTGAGAGTTCAGTGGCCTATGGACTTTGGGACTGATTGGGAGAGCACAGTCAGCTTCTTCCCCTGGGGGCAAGAAGCCATTGAGGAGCTAGTGTAGCTTGCACCACATTGCCATGTTGCAGCTTCAGCTCCTGGCCTGTGAACTGTAGAGGGATCCGGCAGTCTGGGGGGTAATTGCTCTTGTTTTACCCTTCTTGGATCTGGATTGTGGTCTGGGGTGAAAGTCTTGGGTTGTGTGACAAGCTTGCCAGAGTGTGTGGAGGCTTCAGAGAGGCCACCCAAGTAATACCTCAGGCAGTTGAGAAAACCCCACCGTTTGGGACGGAAGCTCCCCTGGCAGAGTCCTACTGTGGCAACAAGCCCAAAAGACAAGTAATTGAGTGGCAACATGCCTAGGCAAAGGAAACAAAATAAACAGAAAAAAATAAAACATTAGACTCCTATTTTGGGGGCAATGAGGATCAAAGCATGGAACAGGAGGAGGACTGGGAGGTCAGAAATCATGCACCAAAAGCCCCAAATGAAAATATGAGTGGGTTACAGGCCATAGAGGACCTTAAGAAGCAGATAAGGGAAGTGGGGGAAAAACTGGGAAGAGAAATGAGAAAGATGCAAGAAAAGTATGAAATGAGAGTCAACAACCTGACTGAAGAAAATAACAACTTAAAAATAGACTAACTCAAATGGCAAAAGAGGCTCAAAAAGGCAATGAGGAGAATACCTTAAAAAGCCAAATTTGCCAGATGGAAAAAGAATCTCAAAAGCTCACTGAGGAGAATTATTCCTTCAGAATTAGACTGGAGCAAATGGAAGCTAGTGACTTTATGAGAAATCAATATGCTATTAAGCAGATCCAAACAAATGAAAGAATAGAAGGCAATGTGAAATATCTCATGGGAAAAACCACTGACCTGGAAAATAGATCCAGGAGAGATAATCTAAAAATTATTGGACTACCTGAAAACCATGATCAAAGAAAGAATCTAGAAACCATCTTTCAAGAAATTCTCAAGGAAAACTCCCCTGATGTTTTAGAACTAGTGGGCAAAATAGAAGTTGAAAGAATCTACCAATCACCTCTTGGAAAAGATCCCAAAAAGAAAACTCCTAGGAATATTATTGCCAGGTTCTGGAGTTCCCAGGTCAAGGAGAAAATATTACAAGCAGCCCAGAAGAAACACTTTGAATATTGTGAAAACATAGTCAGGATAACTCAGCACCTGGCAGTTTCTACACTGAGGGATTGAAGAGCTTGGATATGATATCCCAGAGGTCAAAGGAGCTGGGATTGAAACCAAGAATCACCTACCCAGCAAAACTGAGTATCATGTTTCAGGGGAAAATATGGTCATTCAGTGGAATAGAGAACCTTCAAGCATCTTGATGAAAAAAAAAACAGAGTTGAACAGAAAATATGACAAGAGA
The DNA here is from genome assembly GCA_011680675.1 of Gymnobelideus leadbeateri. Taxonomy (NCBI): domain Eukaryota; kingdom Metazoa; phylum Chordata; class Mammalia; order Diprotodontia; family Petauridae; genus Gymnobelideus; species Gymnobelideus leadbeateri. The sequence continues at coordinate 213,444 of WOXC01001192.1, read as the reverse complement.
AGCATGAGAAGTTAAACAGGGAAAAGGAATCATAAGGAACTTATCACAGTTGAACTACTCATATTCCTATAGGGAAAAATGATAACTGTAACTGATGAAACTTTTCTCAGTATGAAAATAGTTGAAGAAGGGTATATGGGCATATGAATACATGTGTGAATATGTGTATATATATATGTATATATATATATGTGTGTGTGTGTGTGTGTGTGTATACACATATATATGTGTATATATATATATATATGTTTACAGGTATACATAGATAGAGGGCACAGGTCGAATTTAATAGGAAGGGATTATGCTTAAAAGGTGAGGTTAAGAGGTGAGAGTAATGTGGTGAGGGGGAATGGGGAGAGACAATGGAGTGAACTGTTTCATGTAGAGGAGGAGGGAGAAGGTGGTTGCAGGGGAGGGGAGGAACAGGAAGGCAAAAAGGCAAAACCTTATTCTCATTGAATTTGAACCAGGGAGAGAATGACATGCATACTAAAATGTGTGTCCCATCCTACAGGAGCATGGAGGGGAAGGGGATGGGGGAGTGTTGGAGGGGAGGGTATGCTGTGGGGGGAGCGAAGTTAGAAGCACCCACTTTTGAAAAGGGACAGGATCAAGGTAGGGAGTGGACCAGGTGGGAGGTGGGATGGGAGGGAGGGAAATATAGTCAGCCTTTTACAATATATCTACTATGGTATTGTTTTGCATAGCTACACATGTATAGCATATACTGAGTTGCTTATCTTCCTTTTAAAATCAAAATTTTTTAAAATATATAAATATAAATATATAAATACTATGATTAATACTATTTTGCATATAATTGGGAAATAAGATGTGCAGGCATTGAGGCATGGGGATTCACCATGCCGTACTGGAAAAGTGGAAGGGGGTATGGGAGAAGATATGGGAGAGAACAGATTGGATGAGGGGATATCCTGTGGGACTGCTATTCTGGGGTGGTGGGTGGGGAAAAAGAAGAAAAAAATTGTAACTCAAAATCTGATGGAAATGAATGATATAAACCAGAAGTTAATAAAGCAAAAAAAAAGAAGAAAAAAGCTGGAAAAACATATAACAGGCATATAGGCACAGGAGTTCTGGTAGTGACAGTACTTCTCTCCCCCCCCCCCATTTTTTCCAGCCTAGTGCTCTTAGCTATAATTGGGGAAACAATTCTTATGGAGAATGGGCTACCCAACCCCAATTGCTAAGCAACTGCCAGACCCAGGACAGGTAAGGCAATCTAGCTGAAGCAACAGGGCACACAAGGAAAGAGACAGGAGGCAGCTTATGCCAGGCAATTGAAACCACTACTACCATCTTGAACAAAATCTCACCCAAGATTCTGAACCTCTTCCAATTCCTGAAACCCTACCATAACCACTTTGACTTTCATCTACTTTTGGATGCTGATAGGGAAATCCCAGGTCCCTGAACACAAGAGTTTTGGCAATACAATTGTTTCCAGTCGAGTGCCTTCAGCTGTCTACTTTTGAAGTAACCCCTATGGAGAAAGTGCCTGGCAATTGCCCTCATAGGTGCAAAAGCCACAGCCACCCAGCTACTGTTCTTGTCTCCAAAGTATTTGGCACTGTTGAATGGTCTGTATGAAACTGATATGATTTTTTTTAAAGCAATTGGGGTTAAGTAACTTGCTCAACGTTACACAGCTAGTCATTATTTATGTGTGGGTGCTCATTTTCTGAGGCCGGATTCGATCTCGGGTCATTCCAACTCCGAGGCCAGCGCTCTTACTCACTGCGCCACCTAGCCGCCCCAAAACTGATATGATTTTATCATTGAAAATAACATTAAAGAAAGTGAAATTGATTGACCCTGACTCTGAAAAAGAACAATAAATATCTATCGTGCTATTGCACCCTAAACATATTGGGACTTTTCCATCTGACTTGCAGTTGAAACTTTCAATTGGTGTTGTCTCCTCCAGTGTGATTTGTGCTCCTTGAGAAGAGGGACTATCTTACTTTTCTATTTGCATGCCCAGCACTTAACAGAGTGCTTTCATATAGGAAGTGCTTAATAAATGTTTTATGTATATTGTAGAGGGCTTAATGGTTCAGGTAGGAGTTGGAGGAGATGACCTCTGAGATTCTATGATTTTATTTTTTATAATAATGGTGGATGCAGTCACCCTACTTGCCTATAAGTTCAATGAAGAAAAGAGCAGCTGTAACCTGCTTTATGTTCCATTGTCCAGAACAATACCATGCATTAATAACATTTTTGTAATGAATGAATTTCTTAAATGATGAAAATCATATTGTGTCAATGCTATTGTTCAAAGTAAAAAGAAAGGAGAAAGAGGGTAACACATCACCAAGGTGACAAGAAACAAGTAAACAAATAATAAATGTAGATATAAACATATAATGCATGGGTACCAATGTACTATAAACACATTCATATATTTTTGTGTATATACAAATATATATAATATACATATAGAAACACATATATTGTGAAACTATATATAAATGCATTGACACATACATTCATATATGTATACACATACATGTATGGCTATATGTAAATGCTTACGGGAATTTACAGAAAACAGCTAGATTAGACATAGTCACTGCATAGCCCCAATTACAGATAAAAAACACCACAGAATAGCTGGAGTAATGCAGGAATTAAAGCCAGAACATAGTAACCTTTGAAGAGTTGTTGTAGTTATTAGCTAGGAATAAATCCCATTTTCTGGACTCTTCTAATTGAAAGTCTGCTCCAGACTTTGATAGCAGAGGCTAAAAGCAGCCAGCAAAAGAGACTGTTAAAGTTCTGAATAATCAGCCAAGAGTTTCAAATGGCCACAGAAATTTCAGATTCAAGATCTGAATCTGGGGAGGAGGGAGGTGGGTACTGCCACCAAAAGGCAGTTTTCAAGCAATAAAACCTCCCAATCCTTCCTTTCAAAAGCTTTTCCTCTTGGGGCGGCTAGGTGGCGCAGTGAGTAAGAGCGCCGGCCTCGGAGTTGGGATGACTCGAGATCGAATCCGGCCTCAGAAAATGAACACCCACACATAAATAATGACTAGCCGTGTAACACTGAGCAAGTTACTTAGCCCCAATTGCTTTAAAAAAATAAATAAAAATAAAAATAATTTTTAAAAAGAGATCTTAAAAAAAAAAAAGCTTTCCCTCTTTCTGTAATAAAAAAAGCTCAAGCAGCTGCCCCCATTCTCTATCCTAATGAAGAAAGTTCTCAGCATTAGCTTACTGTTTTATCTGTTCTTGTGGTACAGAAATCAATGGTGTCTGTTTGTATCCTATGTGTGCTTATCAGTGAATGTTCCCTCTTCCTCTCTTAAGTTTATCATGCTGAGGAAAAAGATGATATTGCAACATTCATCCTGTGAAACAAAGAATGAAGAATTAGGGCAGAAAGCCCCCTCAACTGTCATAGGCTTTCTGACACTGGAGTCATTTGTCTTCTCTTTGCCTTCCAACTTGGCTACTCAGAGTGAAGAGGGGAGGAAAAAGAACATCTCAGTCTTTCGATCTTTCCATATGCAGGTATTCATTGTTTTGTAAAGATGCTTCTTCCATTTGTCACCAGTATTTGTTGCCTTGAAACAAAAAAGGAGGTAAATTTGTGGCTTACATGGGGCCAGGATTTTGAAATTTAAAAAAATTTAATATGATTTTCCAGTTGTGATGCTGTCAACTTTTGAGCATTTTTATGTGCTGAATTTCCCACTGGAAAGGATTTATCATGTCAATTCTATAGCTCTTGTGTCCAAAGGCAACCAGAAGACCAAGACAAAATATTAAAAATGACAATTCTACCAAAATTAGTTTACTTATTCAGTGCCATACTATACAACTACGAAGGAATTATTATATCAAGCTAGAAAAAATATCACATTCATCTGGAAGAACAAAAGATCAAGAATATCAGAGGAATCAATGAAAAACAGTGGAGAAAAGCCACTTTGCAGTACCAGATTTCAAACTATATTACAAAGAAAAAGAAATCTGATATTGGATAAGAAATAGAATGGTGGATCAATGGAATAGATTAGGTATACAATACACAGTAGTAAATAAGCATAGTAATCTAGTGTTTAATATACCTCCCAATCCAAGTTTTTGTGGAGGCAGGGTATAGCAAACAAGAAATCAGTATTTGACAAAAATTACTGGGGAAAGTAGAAAGTGGAAAGGTATATAACTTATATATAAATGATGATAATATAGGCAAATTAGGGGTACACAGAAAATTTTACCTGCAGATCTATAGATAAGGAAAGAGTCTATGAAGTATAATGGATAAGATTGTTTACACAAAATTAAAAAGGGTTTGCATGAACAAACCCAATAGAACTAAAGAAAATCAGGAAACAGTGAATTTTTTTCAACAATTTTCTTTTATAAAAGTTTCATTTCACAAATATCTAGTGACAAATGCTGGAGAGAATGTTGAAAAATTAGGACACTAAAATATTGTTGATGGAACTGTATGTCCCCAAAGTTATTACCCTACCTATACTCTTTGACTCAGTAGTATTATTTCTTGGTCTACTTCCAAAGATAATCAGATAAAGAGATAAAGGACATATATGTTCTAAAATGTTTATAGCAGCTCCCTTTGTGGTGGCAAAGAACTGGATATTGCAGTGATGTCAATTGAAGAATGGCTGAACAAGTTGTGGCATATGATTGTGATGTAATACTATATTACTGTACTAAAAGAAAGGATGAGCTCAATGCCTTTAGAAAAACATGGAAATACTTGCATGAAATAATGAAGAGCAAAATGAGCAGATCCAAGAGAACATAGTATACAGTAACAGTAATATTATTTTAAGAATGACTTTGAGCAAATAAGTTATTTTGACTATTATAAATGTCCAAATTAACTATAAAAGACATATGAGGAAAGACACTATCTGCAATCCAGAGAAATAACTGATAAATAGAAGTATGTTCAGAATCAGTTTAAATATATATCCCTATTTGTGTCTAGTGATAGTCACTTCTAGGGCAGGGGAGAGAAGAAAAAAAGAAATTTCCATGATAATTTTGTTGTATATTTGAAAGGAATAGCAAGTTTACACAGTAGATTTATAGTGTTATATGCATTCATCCTTTTTATTGTATTGTTATATCAATGTTTTTATTCCATAAAATAAAAAATAAAATTTAAAAAGGAAAGCAAAGCCATCTGTAGTCATAAGAAAAATGCTCTAAATCGTTATTCATTAGAGAAGTTAAAATTAAAACAGCAATTGGAGAACATCTAAACAAGTAGCATTACATAACAGTGATCAAATACTACTATTCTGTAAGAAGTGAAAACAAGAATGGTTTCAGAAAGACCTCAGAATATCTTATGATGTGAACTGAGCAGAACCAGGAAATCATGCCACAGTAGCAGGAAGATTGTAACAATGATCAAGTGAGAAAAATTTAGCTCTTCTGATCAATACAATAATCCAAGATAGTTCCAAAGGACTCATGATGAAAAATGCTCTACACCTCCAGAGAGAGAATTGATGAACTGAGTTCAAAGTGAAATATAATTTTTTCACTTTATTTTTCTTGCTTTTTTGAAATATAACTAATATGGAAATGTATTTGTATGTTTTCACAAATGTATAATCTATATCATATTACTGGCCTTGTCAATGTGTGGAGGATGGTCTTGAGGGAAAGAAAGAATTTGGAACAATTTTTTAAAAAATAAATGTTAAAAGTGATAAACTTTAAAGGAAAAAGAAAAAAATGTTAAAAGTGATAAACTTTAAAGGAAAACATATGTAATTGGGAAATTTTAAACAAAATGAAGTATTATACCACATAAGCAATGTCACCCAAAATATCTGTCATAGTTGCAATTTTTTAAATCCCCAAACTGTATTTTTGCCTTATTAAAAATCTTCCAGATAAAGGGTTACAGTGGATTTTAAATTCATTTTTAAAAATGCACATATAATCATGTAACACTGTCCTGTTCATTTAGAAGAAAACCAGTGATATCTCAAATGATTTGCTACTGTGTTTTCTTTTTTTTTTTTTTAAAGCAATTGGGGTTAAGTAACTTGCTCAAGGTTACACGGCTAGTCATTATTTATGCGTGGGTGCTCATTTTCTGAGGCCGGATCTGATCTCGGGTCATCCAAACTCCGAGGCCGGCGCTCTTACTCACTGCGCCACCTAGCCGCCCCTTTAGGGCAATTGGGGTTAAGTAACTTGCCCAAGGTTACACGGCTAGGTTTTTTTTTGTTCGTATGGATTAAGTGTCAGAGGCCGGCTCCGAACTCAGGTCCTTCTGATTCCAGGGCCAGCGCTCTATTCACTGTGCCACCTAGCCGCCCCTGCTACTGTGTTTTCAATGAAAACCTACTCTGAACTGGTAGATAGATATGAAAGAACAATGAGTGTAGCAAATGATATACTTCTTCCTTTTAGATCTATGTATCTTCATTAAATATAATTTTCAGTCAACCTTTATAGCTCTATATAAATGTAATTATTGTCATTATAATATTATTTTAAAATCTCTGGCTGAGTTTAGGCTTATGTAATTTGCCCATTTCTCCTAATGGCAGTGTACAGGGAAGTGGGGAATAGGGGGCATTCTTATTGAAAGCTCCAGATTGTTACACTTCTGTTCATTAAACTCAGTGGCAATATGGTAGAATGTGAAAAACAGCGGAATCTATGTTAGAAGACCTGCTTCAAGATTGAATTTTGCCACTGGTCTGCTATGTGACCTCCAGCAGCTCACAGCTCCTATTAGAATGTAAGTTCTCTGAGGTCAAGGACTGTCCTGATTGCTCTTTGCACCCGCATAACTTAGCAGAAAGCCAACTCTTTAATAAATGCTTCTTTATTCATTCATTTATTCACTTATTTGTTCATTTGCTGAGAGTATCGGAATAGTGAACAACAGAATGTGTGAAGACAGTTAACTTGTGGTGAGAGTGCAGAGAGAGACTTCAATGGGGCATCTTATGCAGTCATGTAACAGAAAGACATGAACTTTGATGGGAAATGGAAAATTTATATTGTGTTGAATTCTTGCCTTGGGGGTTAGAAGTGAGGGGAGATTTAGGTACCTAAGGCAAAAGTCTTCCATGGCAGTAATATGACACTAGACAAAATTGCTCATTTCATTGCTTTCTCTATTATGGTCACTATCTAGATCTATCTTGCTGTGGCACGAATTTTGGCCATTTCCAATATCCCTGTTCTGGCTGATTTATCTCAGTTTGACAAATAACTAAGTGCTTGCTTGGTTCAAGGAATTGACGAGACAAGAATAAAATAAAGAACAGTCCTAACCCTCCAGAAGTTGACACTCTATTGGGGTGAAGGAGATGTGATGTTTATACATAAAAATACTAAGAAGGAGAAAACACTGATAATTAAGATTAAAAGGAAAGGTTTTATGTGAAGAAATAGAACCTGACTGGAGCCTTGAAGGGAACTAAGGATCCTTAGATGTGGAGGTGAGGAAAGAGGGAGGTTCAGGCATGTGAAGCAATAGGATTGCATCTCTTTCCTATTCTTTTGTAATGAAACCTATACAAACCCACAGAGACACGAGATGCAATATTATCATCAGGTTAATTTCCTGGTCTAGGTTGACTTCAAAGTATAGCACATGAAGGTCAGTAATGGTGCAATATGTTGGAAATGTAGGTTGGAGGTAGATTGTAAAGGACCTTAAAAATCCACATGAGTTTGTATTTTATACTAGAGGTAATGGAGAATCACAGATTATTTTTTTTAAAGGAGAGTAGCATTGTGATGCCTTTCTTAGCCTCAAGATTATTTCTGGCAGTTCTGTGCTGGATAGGTTGGAAAGGGGAGAGATAGGAAATAAGAAGGCATAGTGGAAGACAGTTACAATAGTCCAGGCAAACACTGATAAGAAACTGAACTAAGATGGGGACCATATTCATGGAAATAAGGAAAGGTATTGGAGAGATGTTGTAGAGGGAGATTTGCTGAGACTTGGCAACTTTATTTAGTGTGTATGACATTCCCTAACTAAGCCAAATTCAAAGAGAATAAGGCTGACTTAGTCCTGTTGGCCTTCCTGATCTTCCCCTCCATTGTAACACTTTTTCTTTGCCTCTTCTATATGAGATAATTTGCCCCATTTTGTCTCTCCCCATCTTCTCTCATTATGTTCTTCTCTCACCTCTCAATTTCCCCTTTTAATTATCATCCCTTCCTATTGAATTGATCCTGTGCTCTCTATGTATACCTGTACACATATACACACACATTCACATACATATTCATATGCCCATATACCCTCCTATATAGACATATATGTATGTACACACACATATATTTATATTCCCTTAAAGTGTCTAATACTGAGAAAAGTTTCATAAGTTACAATTATCATTTTTCCATGTAGAAATTCAAATAATTCAACTATGATAAGATCCTTATGATTTCTTTTCCCTATTTGCCTTCTCATGCTTCTCTCACATCTTGTATCTCAATGTCAAATTTTCTATTCAACTCTGATTATGTTCATAAAGAATTCTCGAAATTCCTCTATTTTATTGAATGACCATGTTTTTCCCTGAAACATTATAATCAGTTTTGCTGGGTAGGTGATTCTTGGTTTTAATCCTAGTTCCTTTGACCTCTGGAATATCATATTCCACACCCTTCAATCCTTCAGTGTAGATGCTGCCAGATCCTGTGTTATCTTGATTGTGTTTACACAATATTCAAATTGTTTCCTCTTGGATGCTTGTAATATGTTTTCCTTGATCTGGGAACTCTGGAACCTGGTTATATTATTCCTAGGAGTTTTCTTTTTGGGGTCTTTTACAGGAGGTGATCTCTGGATTCTTTCAACCTCTATTTTGCCCTCTGGTTCTAAAACAACAGGGCAATTTTCCTAGAGAATTTCTTGAGGGATGATTTCTAGGATCTTTTTTTGATCATGGTTTTCAGGTAGTCCAATAATTTTTAAATGATCTTTCCTGGATCTATTTTTCAGGGTAGTGGTTTCTCCAATGAGATATTTCACATTGCCTTCTATTTTTTCCCTTGTTTGGATCTGTTTAATAGTATCTTGATTTCTCATAAAGTCACTAGCTTCCATTTGCTCCAATCCAATTCTGAAGGAATGATGCTCTTCAGTGAGCTTTTGAGATTCTTTTTCCATTTGGTAAATTTGGCTTTTAAAGGCATTCTTCTCCTAACTGGCTTTTTGAGCCTCTTTTGCCATTTGAGTTAGTCTATTTTTTTTTAGAGATAAGAAAGGCAAAACATTTATTCAGACACCAGAAAACCAAATCCCCAAACCAGAAAGCCGAATCCATCATAGCAATAAAGAAGTTAAAATACCATAGCAGAGAGCCACACCATCCTTTAGCCTTCCCACAAACACTCACAAGTCTGGCTGTCTCCTTGAGTTCGTCCTCCCCTCCCTCCAGCTCTAATTGCTCTGATTCCCAGCTTCCTGTGGGCTCTGCTCCACCCTTCAGCAAACTCCTCCCACTACAGGCTCCATGTAATCACATATCCTCTGGCCTTAGGTTTTGTCCATCAGTTTTTCCTTGTATAATCCTCCCTACCAATTGTTTAGTCATAAACTCTTTCCTTATTCATTGATCTAAAAAGTAATTTATTCCTTGCTCCTTAAATTTGTTTATCACATCACCTTTTATATCTAGGTCATATATCCATTTGGAGCTTATATTGGTATTTTGTGTGAGAAGCTGGTCTAAACCTAATTTCTTCCAAACTATTGTCCAGTTTTCATCAGTTTTTGTCAAATTATAAGTCCTTTCCCCCATAACTGGGGCCTTAGGGTTTATTGAACACAATACTACTTTTTAAATTTGTTTTTGTATGTTATGTTCCTAATCTGTTCCATTGATTGATCTCTCTCTCTTTTTTTTAAACAAATGCTTTATTAACTTCTGTTTTACATCATTCATTTCCACCAGATTTTGAGTTACAATCATTTTCCTGTGTTCTTCCCCTACCCAACCTCCCAGAATAGCAGTCCCACAAGATATCACTTCCTCCAATCTGCTCTCTCCCATACCTTGTCCCATACCCCCTTCGACTTTTCCATTAGAGGAAGGTGAATCTTTGTGTCCCAATGCCTGCACATCTTATCTCCCAATTATAAGCAAAAGAGTATTAATAATAGTATTTATATATATTTGAAGCATTTAATGTTAAGACCTCGAATTTCAGATCCATTTCCTTCCTCCCTTGTCACCCATTCCCTCTTGGGAGATAAGTAATTCAGTATATGTTGTACATGTCTAGCTATGCAAACATTATCATAGTAGATATATTGTACAAGGCTGCTTATAATTCCCTCCCACTCATCCCACCCCCCACCTGGTCCATTCCCTACATGATCCTGTCCCTCTTCTATAGTGGGTACTTCCAACCTCCCCTCACCCCAAGGATGCCCCCCACCCCATCAATCATCCCTCCTCTCATACCCCTTCCCCCTATTCTGCTGCAGGTTGGGATATCCCATTTAGTATGTATGTCATTCTCTCCCTGAACAAAATTCAATGAGAATTTGGATTTGCCTTTTTTCCCCTTCCTATTCTCCCCCTCCCTTGCAACCACTTCCCCTTGCTTCTTCTACATGAGATAGTTTACCCTACCCTGTCTTTCCCCATCTCCTCTTGCCACTTTCCTCTCTCACCTCATAATTTCATCCCTTGAGTATTCTCCCTTCCCAACAAATTCAACCTATGACCTCTATCCATATACACACACATTCACATATGTATTCATATGACCACATACCCTTCTTCCATTATTTTCATAGTGAGAAAGATATCATCACTCACAGTTATTGTTTTTCCATATAGGAATGTAAATAGTTCAACTTTGATAAGTTCCTTTTGATTTCTTTTCCCTGATTACCTTCTCAGGCATCTCTTCCTTCTTGTGTCTGGGTGTCAAATTTTCTATTCAATTCTAGTTTTTTCCTCAAGAATGCTTGAAAGTCCTCTATTCCACTGAATGACCATATTTTCCCCTGAAACAAAATACTCACTTTTGCTGGGTAGGTGACCCTTGGGTTGCTTCCCAGTTCTTTTGCCCTCTGGAATATCATATTCCATGCCCTTCAATCCCTCAGTGTAGAAGCTGCCAGGTCCTGGGCTATTCTGATTGTGTTTCCACAATATTGAAATTGTTTCTTCCTGGCTGCTTGTAGTATTTTCTCCTTGATCTGGGGATTCTGGAACCTGGCTATAATACTTCTGGGAGTTTTCTTTTTGGGATCTTTTTCAGGAGGTGATCTGTGGATTCTTTCAACCTCTATTTTGCCTTCTGGATCTAAAACATCAGGGCAGTTTTCCTTGAGAATTTCTTGAAGGGTGATTTCTAGGTTCTTTCCTTGATCATGGCTTTCAGGTAGTCCAATAATTTTTAAATTGTCTCTCCTGGATCTATTTTCCAGGTCAGTGGGTTTTCCCATGAGATATTTCACATTGCCTTCTAATCTTTCATTTGTTTGGATCTGCTTAACAGCATCTTGATTTCTCATAAAGTCATTAGCTTCCATTTGCTCCAGTCTGACTCTGAAGGAATGAATCTCCTCAGTGACCTTTTGAGATTCTTTTTCCATCTGGAAAATTCGACTAAGGCATTCTTCTCATTGCCCTTTTGGGCCTCCTTTGCCATTTGAGTCAGTCAATTTTTTAAGGTGTTGTTTTCCTCAGTCAGGCTGTTGACCCTCATTTCATACTTTTCCTGCATCCTTCTCATTTCTCTTTCCAATTTTTCCTCCACTTCTCTTATTTGATTTATAAAGTCCTTCTTAAGGTCCTCTCTGGCCTGCAACCCGCTCATGTTTTCCCCTGGGGCTTTTGGAGCAGGACTTCTGACCTCACAGTCCTTTTCCCGCTCTATGCCCCCAAAATAGGAGTCTAGGGTTGCATTTTTCTGTTTCCTTTGCCTTGGCATGTTGCCACTTGATTACTTGACTTTTGGGCTTGTTGCCACACTATGGCTTTAAGGCCAGATAGAGGAATTTTCGTGGGGGGCAACTTCCATTTCTGGCAAGCTGTAAACCCACCCATGACTTCCACCCTAGATCACAATCCAGATCCACGGAGGTTAAAGCAAGAGCAATTACCTCCCCCCAAGACTGATCGCTGGATCTCCCTACAATTAATTGCAGGCCAGGAGCTGGAGCTGCCTCTGAAAACTACAAAATGGTTTGTCTCCTTAGGGTCTTCTAGCCCCCAGGTGAGGGAGCCGACGCATTCCCCCAAATACAGGTCCCAAAGTCCATATGACACTAACCTCTTACTTTGTCCTAGGCATGTCTATGTTGATAATTCTGGAGTTGCCACAGCTGCTGGTGTTCTGGGGTTCCTCCAGCTGGCTCAGTCTATTTTTTTAAGGTGTTATTTTCTGCAGTCAGGTTGTTGACTCTCTTTTCATAATTTTCTTGCATCATTCTCATTTCTCTTCCCAATTTTTCCTCCACTTCTTTTATTTGGTTTTTCAAATCCTTCTTAAGCTCCTCTTTGTCCTTCAACCAGCTTATATTTTTCTGGAAGATGTTGGTGAAGGATTTCTGACGTCGTTGTCATCCTCCTGTCCCATGATTTGGACATTTTTTCCCCCAAAATAGGAGTCTAATGTTGCATTGCTCTGCTTTCTTTGTTCCCTTTGTTTGCTCATGTTGCCACTCAATTACTTGACTTTTGGGCTCTTGCCACAGTAGAACTCTGCTTCCAGAGAGGGGAGCTTTGTCCCAATTCTGGGCTTTTCTCAGCTCCTGGAGCTATTCGTTGAGTGCCCTCTCTGAATCCTCCACATACTCTGGCAAACTTGACAGGCCCCTCAGGACTGCCACCCTAGACAGTGATCCAGATCCAAACAGGTTAAAACAAGGGTGATTACCCCTCAGACTGGTTGCTTGGTCCCCCTACAATCTGCAGACGAGGAGCTCTGAAGCAGCCACATGGTGGCAGCTGCATGGCCACCATGTCTTCCCTGCTTCTCCCTCTAGGGGTTAAAGGCCAGTCCACACTCCCGAACTCTGGGTTCCCAAAGTCTACACTGCACTGACCTCTCACTTTGTCCTTGGCATCTATGGGTTAATAATCCAGGAAACCCCCACAGCTGCTGGTGATCTGAAGCCCTCCTAGCCATTGGCTGGTTGTGGCTACCCTGAGGCTAAAACCTCTGGCTCACACTGGGCTGGGATCTGCTCCCAGAGTGCTGTGCTGGCCCCTTACTGCTGGCCTGCCAGTCTGTTTTCAGCAAGAAGTTATCTTTTCTCTGTGGCTTCTGTAGCTCCAAAGTTTGTTTAGAGTAATTTTTTACATGAATTGGAAGAGGTGAAAGTGGGAACTGCTTGGAAGTCCTATTTCTACTCCACCATCTTGATTCCCATTTTTTAAAGTCTCTTACAAAGCTGAAAACTCATAACTAGAATCATAAAATCTCAGGGTTCAAAAAGGGGGGGTACCTCAAAGGTCATCTACATTCAAATAGTACTTAAACATGAATTTCTATGCAACTGACCATCCCCATCCTTCCTCTGTATGAAGAATTACAATGACAAAGAATTGATTAACATTACGGGAAATGCATTGCTCTGCTGGATAGATAAAACCATAGGAAAGTTTCTTTGAATAATGTAGCAACATTTACCACCCTATAATCCATCCAAGAAGTTCTTGAAAATATTTCTCAGAGAACCAGATGGCCACTGTCTGTAGGACTAACTTCCACCACCCTAATGACAGGGATTTTTTGGCACAACCTGGAGGAAAAGGCAATGGTATGAAAGTGCTTGATCTGAACTCCAGGGTCCGGGGTGCCTGGGTCTTACCTGCCTCAGGCCTTTGGTGTATATGTGGTTGTGGTGGGCCACATTCCCCAAGAATGGAGTCACAGGCCAGGAGAGTCAAAGAGTAGCAAGACTTTTTTCAGCAGCTTCTTTTCCTGTTACATCCTAATCTGCATCCTGATTCCCAGCCCTTTGAGCTTCCCTCCTTTTATTCCCCTTCAGCCCCTCCTTTCCCTGAGGCAGAAGTTGCTATGTCACCAAGTCTGAGCTAAACCCAAGGCAACAAGTCAGGGTCAAGGAGTTCTCCTGGAACAGAGCTTATTTCACAGAACTTCTAATTCTCCTCCATAGTGCATGCAACATAAAGCACAGCAAGGTCAGCAAGTACTTTATGTAAAGCATGATTCACTGCAGAGTCAGCTTGTTCTGGGTCTAATGCCTCCAGGAGAACTGCATGTACACACCAAAAAGTTATCACTGATATATGGATTAGACTGACATAGGTACTAACTGCCACGGACCACAGAAGTGAGAGGAGAATAGCTTACATCAGGGGAAAAAAAATCACATATTATGTTCCCCCTATTCATTATGACTGTACAGATTTCAAAAATGAATTGTTTAGAGACCAGAGATTGGTCATCAAATTCTTCCCTATGTCTAGGTCAAACTCTGTTTACTGATTTGTTTACATAGTTTTTACATACATTTGTTTAAAATGTTTCTTGAAGAGCCTGAGCCCACCAGGCCTCTTGGTTGTTTCAAGAAGCATCTCTTTATCAACACTAGTAGTTTTATACTGGGAACTGTGTAGTTCTGGAGTCTTAGTACTTCTGGCTAACTGCCTGGATAATAATTTTCCAGCACCGTATTCAAAAATAGCCAAGCACCATCTCAGCACTACCCTCTGAAGGTTTTAGTTTTCTATCCACCTAAAACTGAGTGCACATAAGCCAGTGAATGCTGTTGCAGAACAAAATAGATATGTTTATTGTTCTGGGACATGACCAGAGACATATGCCATATTGGCTTGTTCAATCCAGGTCACCATGGTGATCCACAATGAACAATGACTGAACTTTGGAAGGGAATAGTCATTGTATGCATTGGTCATAACCAGGGTAGGAAAGGGTCAAGGTAGTATTTAGTAAGGTATTATTTAAGGTCATGGGGAGCTTTGATTGGGTGCAGAGGAGACTGAGTAAGAGCATAAACCTCAGAGACAGAGGGCTTTGGACCACAATTCAGTGATGGTTCATATTGAAATTATCCTGTCCCTAGTATAGTTCAATTTTGTCAGGGAGAAAATTTCAGAAAGGCTGAGGTATGGCTGAAAGATTCTATTTTCATAGCTCTTGGGCTCCTTATTTGGTCTTCTTGATTTCCGAAGGTTTCTTGACAACAAACTTATACCTTTATAACTCACAAAGAACTTATTCACACCAAGGCCAAGAAATCATACTTCTCCCTCCCAAAAGCTTTTTGAACTGATGTTGAAAGGAAGGTCAAAACATCAGAACTGATTCAAGATTCCTCAAGGAGCCTGGGGATATAGCAGACAAGTATAGGATTGCTTCTCCATGTTCTTTGTCAGGTAGTTTGAGTTGTCTTTACCTTTCCTAGATCAGAGGCAAGCACTTGGCCTAAGCCTCAAACTCTGTCCAGTTCTTGGAGGTAGATAAACCAGGTCAAAGTTAATATGAAGAACACCTTTAAGACAAACCCAAATCACTCAATTGTATCAGAATGGTCTCATTACACTCTACCCAAACTCCCTGTAGTTATTGTGTAGGTGATGAGTGTAGGCAAAGTGTGTCAAGGTTCACAAACAGGCCAACTGTAGGCAGAATATCAATTGCATTGTCCTCTTAGGCCAATTCTGGTGATTCCTCATAGAAAGTGGTTCCAGTCGCAAGAAATGACCTGACTAAGCCTATAGTAGAGCTTAGAGGCTTTATCCTTTTTTCTGAGGAAGAGGATGACCACTCGGTCACGAATCTGCTTGGTCTTTACACCATAGACTAGTGGGTTGACTGCAGGTGGCACCAGGAGATACAAACTGGCAAAGATTATGTGAACAGATGGGGGCACCCTCTTACCAATGCGGTGGGTGAGAAAACTAAACAGTGCAGGTACATAGATGATGAGGATAGTGCAGATATAGGCAACACAAGTTCCTAGTGCCTTAGAGCGGGCATCCTTGGAGGAGAGGCGGAAGACAGCCTGAAGGATCTTGACATAGGACACAGAAATAAGTCCAATGTCCAGAAGTATGACTGATAAGGCCACAAAGATACCATAGCTACGATTGATGTAGGTGTTGGTACAGGCAAGCTTCACCACAGCCATGTGTTCACAGTAGGCATGTTGTATAACATTTTGGGTACAATACCTCAATCGCTTAATGAGCAGTGGGCAGGGCAAAACCATGATGACACCTCGGACCATACTTACTACACCTAACCTGATGACCAAAGGAGTGGTCAGTATGGTAGCATAGTGCAGTGGATGGCAGATGGCAACATAGCGGTCAAATGCCATGGCTACCAAAAGAGCTGACTCAGTGATGGAAAAGGTGTGGATTAAATACATTTGGGCCAGGCAGACATCAAATCTAATGACATGAGCATCCAGCCAAAATATGTCAAGCATCTTGAGTGCTATGGTTGAGGCAATGGCTATATCATCCAAAGCCAGCATACAAAGGAAAAAGAACATGGGCTGATGAAGGCTGGATTCTTCTCTTATCACAAGGATAATGAGGCCATTCCCCATCAGGGTCAGGGCATAGAGAAAGCAAACAGGGATACTCAACCAACAGTGGAAGACTTCCAGACCAGGAATACCAACCAAGAAAAAGGATGAGAAGCTGGGGATGGTGGCATTGCCCACCATGGTGGAGCTCCCAAAGACTTTGAATTTTATATCACAGACAACCCATCCTGAAAAAAAGGACATAGAAGTCAAATGGCAGTGAACTTCTAAAATGTTCTAAAGGCTAGCAACTCTCTCAGATTACTCTTCCCAATGAGACATAATTCCATGCTCCATATTCACAGATATGTACCTCCCAACCTCAGCCTAGTTGTAATTCTAATTACAGCTCCCATTTTTCTTTTTTCAAAGAAATGTCCCTCTATATTTCCCTGCAAAATGGTTAGGTTATGGCTCAAAATCTCTTATTTTTATGGTTGGGAAACAAATACAGAAAGGACAAGTGATTGTTCCAAAACTGCTCAATGACAGTAGCAAAGATAGGATTAGGAGCTGTACTACTGACTCCTAGAGCAAAGTTCTTTTCCCGTTCACCATACCCCAATCTCAGACATGTTCTCCCCAAAATGCGAACATGATATAATAATAAAATGATGAAAATAATAATAATAATAAATTTACATTAAAGTGATTTATATACTTGATTTCATTTGTTCCTCTCCAACATTTCTATGACATAAATATTGTAGGCATTGTTTTTCCTCTTTTATAGATGAGCAAGCTAAGACTTGCAAATATTAAGGGAGCATGTTCAACCACCCAGTAAATTTTACATGTGGGTTTTCAAGTTGAGGTCTCTCTTGCCTTTGAGTCCACAATTCTTCCTACCACACCACACTCACTGCCTGCAAACCTATAAATGCCCCATGATGCATTCAAAATTTGATGCTGAGAGGTTATTAACATTTTTTGTAGAAGTCTAAAGTCCTGATTCTCATCTTGCTCCATCAAGTAGCTTTAAATAAGTCACTTGTCTCTTTGGGATCTTCCTCCATATTAAAAATAGGAGGTCTCAAATCCTGACCTATCCGCTTTTTCATCTTTTCTACCTGTTCTGATGTAGTTACATGTGTGTTCATGTTAGTTTGCATCTCTTTCATGAAAAATCCCTAGGGTATAGCTTCTGTATTTAAGAAATTATATTTTCCTCTACTAGTCATCCATTTTATCTCTCTCCTTCCATGTAGGATAATGAATATGGTCTCACTTGTCTACTGAACAAGAATCACTTTCTGTCTTTGTCTCTCTCTCTCTGTGTCTCTCTCTGACTCTGTGTCCTTTCTTTCTTCCTCTCTATCACTCTTTCTTCCCCATCCTCTTCCTGTCTCTATTTTTCTCAGTTTGTCTTTGTCTCTATTTCTGCGTCTTCCTCTTCTCTTTACTCTAATGAGGAAATAAGGCTAATATATAGGAATTTGAGTTCCAAAAGATCTTAAGGCTGAGTCAAAATTAACAGCATAAAATTTCATAAGTATAAATCACTCTTCCCCTGTTGCCCCTAGCCAGGTGGGAGTGATTGGGCTGGAATCAGAGAATGGGGAAATGATAAGGGAAAAGCTAAAGCTGGAGTCTGAGTCAGAGATTCAGGTCTACACCAGCACTAATGCAGTGGCACCATGACCTTTAACATTTATTATGGGAGAGGAAGACCCTCAGGGTTTCTGATCAAAACAGAAACAATTGCTATTTTTACTCATTATGAGACATCAGAGTCCAAACAATGACCAAGTGAGACTTGGGCTGGGACCTATAACTTGCCACTGGACCAGATGGCTCTGAAGGAGAAAGGGAGACTGGTGACTTTGTTCCCATGTTGCCATGAGACAGCTCTCCTCCTGTTTAAGCTGCTATGAAAATAGCAAATTATGTAGCTAATGGCATATGTATGTTTTATATCCTCACAAGAATTTAACACCTTGAGGATAATTCATTCATAACTCATTCAGCTCAGAAAATCATACAGTGCCCAATATACAGCTTTTTGCATAGTGGGTACTCAGTAAATGTTAACTGTATTTGATATGATGGCTATTCCAGTCTTTTTCTAATTAGCACATGATGTTGACCACACTCCTTTCCCAAATCTCTCCGCCTAAATATCACTTCTCTTTGATTCTTGTTTATACTCTCTTCTCAAAACATGCACATATACACACATGCATACCCATACATACTGGACAGGACAGAAATATTACACGCTATATATTCTTTTTTTAGAGAAGAATTATTTTCTGCACCTAGATTGCTCAGTGGTTAGAGTGCTGGACCAAGAGTCAGGAAGACCCAATTTCAAATCCAGCCTCATGTGCTCACTAGCTCTGTGTCCCTGGGCAAGTCACTTAACCTCTGTCTCCCTTAATTTCCTTATCTGAAAAATGAGAATATTAATAGCACCTTTTTCCCAGGTTATTTTGACTATAAAATTAGATGTGCACTTTGCAATAAATACGTGCTAGCATTAAATGCAATAAATAAATGCAATCTATTAGTAATAATAGAAACAACAAATAACAGCAATATTAAAAATGATTTAAAAATCCTGAGATTAAAAGAAAATCTCCTTTGTCAAACATTTTTACAACACCCTTGAGGCTGACTTCCCATGAGCACCATCCCTCACACTTTCAGCAGAATCAGTGAAGCCAGACACTTGGTCCATTGTACTAAAATGTCACTCCAGCTCAAAGACGCCTCTACTTGATCTTTGCACACGGTGATCAACGGTACATTATAAGTATCAGGGTTCATATCCCTCTAAATATGTGCTGAATTGCTGAGTTCAAACCTCTGACTCAGCTTTTTGTTCTGTCCCCTACCTGATCCCCTCACCTTAGAGCCTTCCTCCAGTATCACTTGAGGAAAATAATGTAAATACAGGAAAAGGAACTCTAAACTGGAAGTCAGAATCCTGAGCTGCTGTTGCATGGCTTTTCCTAATTTGCTTATGTAAGGTTAGGCAAGAAGCTTCTCTCTTCCAGGTCTCTGCTTTATCAATTATAAAAAAGAGGGGTTTGGATCAGATGGATTCTAATATCCCTTTCTAGATCTAAAATCCCATCTTATCTATCCCATTCCAGTCCTTGACTAGGTTATTTCTATACCAGGCCAGTCACTGGACACATACCTTAACTGTGTCTTTTTCTCCTGTTAGTTCCGTTGTAGGCTCATCTGGGAACATGTAGACCTATTGAAGTTCTCTGTTCACTTCTTAACAGTTACTTACCAAATATAATATGATCTGATTTTTGAGCAAACAAAAGAGACCTCTCTGAGCTGGGTTGGCTGGAATGGATTCTTTATGATAAAGTTTATTCCCTCAAGGTTAATGTTTCCAGGGCAGCAGGCAGGTTCTGAAGTCTCTGGGGGGCATTACCATCATCACTATTCAAGGACATCTTTTGGCAAGTATTAATCTTGTGGTGAAAAGAGAAAAATGGAGAGAGGTAGGCAGGTATTCCAGGACTAGACTCCTTAGAGGGGCTTCCTCTCTCTACCCAGATTTCAGGCCAGAAAAGTCCCTCACCTTGGATATTTAGTCCATTCCTCTACCTCCTCTTCTGTTGCTCTGGTTAATACACATGAAGCCACCCCTTTTCCATTCTTGAAAAGCCTTCAGGGACTGAGGTTCCTCAGACTTTCACAGCCCCTTCTACTCATGTGTCTGGGTGAGGATCTTTGCTTTATTCTACATATCCAGTGTTCAACACAGTCCCTTACACATAAGTGCTTAATAAAAGTTTGTTTATTAAGTTGAATTCATTGGAAGGGAAATCCTAGAATTACAGGCATATTATGGTATATGGAATATGGAATAATCACCTGCACATAGTGAAGAAGACAGATAGAGTTTGGAATAGAGATAGAGACATCTTACTCAATCTTTGTACAGAACTTTGTACAGGCCATACCTACTTGTCCCCCCAGGTTCTGTCCTGGGCCTTCTTCTCTTATCCCTCTATACTATTTTGTTTGGTAGTATCATTAGTTCCTATGGGTTCAATTATATCCTATGCATATAATCCTTTGATCTATTTATCTACCTCTAACTGCTCTCCTGGCATCCCAGTCTCACATTACCAGCTGCCAATTGGATGTCTTCAACTGAATTTTCCATAGACATCTCTAACTCAACATGTCCACAACAGAATTCATTATCTTTCCTCACAAATCACCCTCATCTCTAATGTTGCCCATTACTATCAAGGCTACCACCATCTCTCCAGTCACACCAACTCAGAGCCTTGATATCATCTTCAACTCCTCACATTCACTCAGCCCACAAATTCAACCACCCAATCATTTAATGTATTATCATTTCTACCTTCACGGTATATTTTATAGATATCCCCTTCCATTTACTCATTCAGCCACTACCCTGAGTCACATTTTCCCTTAACATCTTAATTGCTAGGGTAGATTTATACTTGGCCTCCCAAGCCTCATGTGTCTTCCTACTTCAGTCCATCTGGCATTCTGCTATTAAAGTGATCCTCCCAAAGCACAAGTCTGCCATGTCATACCTGTCTTAGTTCTCATTTAATAAATTCCAGTGGTTCTGTTATCACCTACAGGATCAAATATGAAATCATTTGTTTGGCTTTAACTGTCCTTTACAAACTGGGCCTTTCCTACTTTTCCAGGCCTCTTACACTTTACTCCCCTCCATATAGTCTATAATCCAGTGACACCAGCCTTTGCCATGTTTTTCACACACAATACTCCATATCCCTGTCTTCCTACTGGCTTTCCTTCATGCATGGGATATTCTCCTACCTCATCTCAGCCTCCTGGCATCCAAAGATTCTTCCAGGATTCATCTTAATCCTATCTTCTGCAAGAAGCCTTTCTTGTTCCCCCACCATTGGTAGTACATTCCTCCTGAGATTAGCTCCTGTATGCATTTATATATCCTGAATGTATGTAGTTGTTTACATGCTATCTCTCCCATTAGAATGTTGACTTGTTGAGAGAAAGGACCATATTGTTGTCTTAGCATAATGCCTGACACAATGCAAATATTTAATAAATGTTAATTAACTGAGTGACTGACTATGATATAGTTCTACTCACATGTACTGACAGATTTCAACCACTACGCCAGCTTCTGGTCTGTAGTCATTCTTTTTCCTTCCTGTTCTTCCCGTCATTGTAACAATTTTCCCTTGCCACTTCCATATGAGATAATTTACCCCATTCTGTCTCTCCCCATCTCCACTCATTATACTCCTCTCTCACCTCTTAATTTCACCTTTTAAGTAACATCACTTCCTATTCAATTGGTCCTGTGTCCTCTGTCTCTATATAATTGTAGACACATATACACACACTCACATATATTCATAAACCTATATACCTCTTATATAGACATATATATGTGTGTGTGTGTGTGTGTGTGTGTGTGTGTGTGTGTATACACATCTCTATTCCCTTCAACTATTCTCATACTGAGAAATGTTTCATAAGTTACAATTATCATTTTTCCGTATAGGAATATAAGTAATTCAACTTTGAGAAGTTCTTTATGATTTCTTTTCCCTGTTTAACTTCTCATGCTTCTCTTGTCAAATTTTCTGTTCAACCCTGTTTTTTTTCCATCAAGAATGCTTGAAAGTCCTCTATTCCACTGAATGACCATATTTTCCCCTGAAACATGATACTCAGTTTTGCTGCGTAGGTGATTCTTGGTTTTAATCCAAGCTCCTTTGACCTCTGGAATATCATATTCCAAGCCCTTCAGTCCCTCAGTGTAGAAACTGCCAAGTCCTGAGTTATCCTGATTCTGTTTTCACAATATTCAAATTGTTTTTTTCCAACCTGCTTGTAATATTTTCTCCTTGACCTGGGAACTCCAGATCCTACCTATAATATTCCTAGGAGTTTTCTTTTGGGGATCTTTTTCAGGAGGTGTTTGGTGGATTCTTTCAGCCTCTATTTTGCCCATTGGTTCTAAAACATCAGGGAGTTTTCCTTGAGAATTTCTTGAAGAGTGATTTCTAGTTTCTTTTTTTTAGTCATTGCTTTCAGGTAATGCAATAATTTTTAAATGATCTCTCCTGGATATATTTTTCAGGTCAGTGGTTTTTTAAATGAGATATTTTACATTGCCTTCTATTTTTTTCGTTTGTTTTGATCTGTTTAATAGCATCTTGATTTCCCATAAAGGCATTAGCTTCCATTTGCTCTAATCTAATTCTGAAGGAATGATTCTCTTCAGTGAATTTTGAGATTCTTTTTCCATCTAGCAAATTTAGCTTTTTAAGGCATTCTTCTCCTCATTGCCTTTTTGAGCCTCTTTTGCAATCTGAATTAGTCTATTTTTAAGGTGTTATTTTCTTCAGTCAGGTTGTTGACTCTCATTTCATAATTTTCTTGCATCATTCTTATTTCTCTTCCCAATTTTTCCTCCACTTCTCTTATTTGATTTTCAAAATAATCTTTAAGCCCCTCTATGGCCTGTAATCAGCTCGTCTTTTTCTTTTTTTTTTAACAAATGCTTTATTAACTTCTGTTTTGCATCATTCATTTCTGCCAGATTTTGAGTTACAATCATTTTCCCCCCATTATTCCCCTACCCAGCCTCCCAGAATAGTAGTCCCACAAGATATCGCTTCCTCCAATCTGCTCTCTCCCATACCCCCATGGACTTTTCCATTAGAGGAAGGTGAATCTTTGTGTCCCAATGCCTGCACATCTTATCTCCCTATTACAAGCAAAAGAGTATTAATAATAGTATTTATATATATTTGAAACATTTAATGTTAAGACCTCGAATTTCAGATCCATTTCCTTCCTCCCTTGTCACCCATTCCTTCTTGGGAGATAAGTAATTCAGTATATGTTGTACATGTCTAGCTATGCAAAACATTATCATAGTAGATATATTGTACTAGGCTGCTTATAATTCCCTCCCACTCATCCCACCCCCCACCTGGTCCATTCCCTACATGATCCTGTCCCTCTTCTATAGTGGGTACTTCCAACCTCCCCTCACCCCAAGGATGCCCTCCCATCCATCATCCCTCCTCTCATCCCCCTTCCCCCTATCCTGCTGCAGGTTGAGATATCCCATTTAGTATGTATGTCATTTTCTCCCTGAACCAAATTCAATGTGAATGTGGTTTTGCCTTTTTAGCCTTCCTTATTCTCCCCCTCCTTTGCAACCACTTCCCCTACATGAGATAGTTTACCCTACCATGTCTCTCCCCATCTCCTCTTGCCACTTTCCTCTCTCACCTCATAATTTCATCCCTTGAGTATTCTCCCTTCCCAACAAATTCAACCTATGCCCTCTATCCATATATAACTGTAACCATATACACACACATTCACATATGTATTCATATGACCACACCCCCTTCTTCCATTATTTTCATAGTGAGAAAGGTATCATCAGTCACAGTTATTGCTTTTCCATATAGGAATGAAAATAGTTCAACTTTGATAAGTTCCCTTGATCTCTCTTCCCCGATTACCTTCTCAGGCATCTCTTCCTTCCTGTGTCTGGATGTCAAATTTTCTATTCAATTCTGGTTTTTTCCTCAAGAATGCTTGAAAGTCCTCTATTCCACTGAATGACCATATTTTCCCCTGAAACAAAATACTCAGTTTTGCTGGGTAGGTGACCCTTGGGTTCATTCCCAGTTCTTTTGCCCTCTGGAATATCATATTCCATGCCCTTCGATCCCTCAGTGTAGAAGCTGCCAGGTCCTGGGCTATTCTGATTGTGTTTCCACAATATTGAAATTGTTTCTTCCTGGCCATTTGTAGTATTTTCTCCTTGATCTGGGGATTCTGGAACCTGGCTATAATATTCCTGGGAGTTTTCTTTGGGATCTTTTTCAGGAGGTGATCGGTGGATTCTTTCAACCTCTATTTTGCCCTCTGGATCTAAAACATCAGGGCAGTTTTCCTTGAGAATTTCTTGAAGGGTGATTTCTAGGTTCTTTCCTTGATCATGGCTTTCAGGTAGTCCAATAATTTTTAAATTGTCTCTCCTGGATCTATTTTCCAGGTCAGTGGTTTTTCCCATGAGATATTTCACATTGCCTTCTAATCTTTCATTTGTTTGGATCTGCTTAACAGCATCTTGATTTCTCATAAAGTCATTAACTTCCATTTGCTCCAGTCTAACTCTGAAGGAATGAATCTCCTCAGTGAACTTTTGAGATTCTTTTTCCATCTGGCAAATTCGACTTTTTAAGGCATTCTTCTCCTCATTGCCCTTTTGGGCCTCCTTTGCCATTTGAGTTAGTCTATTTTTTAAGGTGTTGTTTTCCTCAGTCAGGCTGTTGACCCTCATTTCATACTTTTCCTGCATCCTTCTCATTTCTCTTTCCAATTTTTCCTCCACTTCTCTTATTTGATTTTTAAAGTCCTTCTTAAGGTCCTCTATGGCCTGCAACCCGCTCATGTTTTCCCCTGGGGCTTTTGGAGCAGGACTTCTGACCTCACAGTCCTTTTCCCGCTCTATGCCCCCAAAATAGGAGTCTAGGGTTGCATTTTTCTGTTTCCTTTGCCTTGGCATGTTGCCACTTAATTGCTTGACTTTTGGGCTTATTGCCACACTATGGCTTTAAGGCCAGATAGAGGAATTTTCGTCCCGAACGTGTGGGGGGCAACTTCCGTTTCTGGCAAGCTGTAAACCCACCCACAACTTCCACCCTAGATCACAATCCAGATCCAGGGAGGTTAAAGCAAGAGCGATTACCCCCCAAGACTGATCGCTGGATCTCCCCACGATTTGTAGGCTGGGAGCCAGAGCTGCCTCTGAAAACTACAAAATGGTGTGTCTCCTCAGCGGCTTCTAGCCCCCAGGGGAGGGAGCTGACGCATTCCCCAAATACAGGTCCCAAAGTCCATAGGACACTAACCTCTTACTTTGTCCTAGGCATGTCTATGTTGATAATTCTGGAGTCGCCACAGCTCCTGGTGTTCTGGGGTTCCTCCAGCCGGCTGCTGGCCCTGCCGCCCTGGGGCTAAAACCTCGGCTCACGTGGACCTGGGCTCGGCTCGGCTCGGCTCCTGCGCTCTGCACGCTGCCAGGTCCCAGACCTCTGCGCTGGTCCTTCCTGCAGGGCTGCTGGGCTGTCCTCAGCGGGAGGTTAGCTTCTCTGTGTCATTCTGTGGGTGCTGGGGCTCCAGAAGTTGTTCAGAGTCCCCTTTTACATAGTTTGGGGGGAATCTGGGGGCAGAGAGGCTTGGACGAGCTGTTTCTACTCTGCCATCTTGGCTCCGCCCCCTCGTCTTTTTCTTAGAAGCTTTTGGTACGGGAGTCCTGACTTTGCCGTCTTCCTCCTGTCCCATGCTTTGATCCTTTTTGTCCCCAAAATAGGAGTGTAAAGTTGGATTGTTCTCTTTGTTTTGCTTCCTTTCCTTGCTCATGTTGCCTCTCAATTACTTGACTTTTGAGCCTTTTGCCCCAGTAGAACTCTGCTACCAAGAACAGAAGCTTTATCCCAAACACTGGGTTTTTCTCAGCTGCTGGAGCTATTAGTTGGCTGCCCTCTTGAAGCCTCCACATGCTCTAGCAAACTGCTCAGGCACCCCAGAACCTCCACTCTAGACAGTGATCCAGATCCAAGCAGGTTAAAGCAAAAGTGATTAACCCTCAGACTGGTTGCTTGGTTCCCCCTACAATCTGAAGAACAGGAGCTCTGAAGCAGCCATGAGGCTGTAAGCTGCATGGCCAGGGCACCTCAGCCTCTTTTTGCCCAAAGGGCAAAGGCTGGATCACACTCCCGAATTCCCAGGTCCCAGAGTCCTCACTGCACTGACCTCTATTTGTCCTTGGCATTTATGGGTTGATAATTCCGGAAATCCCCACAGCTGCTGGTGATCTGAAGTCCCTCCATCTTGTGGCTGCTCAGGCCTCCCTGAGGCTAAAACCTCAGTCTTGCAGTGCTGGGTTCAGCCCCCAGAGTATTGTGCTGGCCACTTCCTGCCAGCCTGCCAGGCTGTTCTCAGTGGAAGGTTAACTTTTCTGTGTCATTTTGGGGCTTCTGTAGCTCCAAAGTTTGTCTAGAGTAATTTTTACATGAATTGGAGGAGGTAGGACCTGGAGCTGTGTGGATCTCCTATTTATACTCTGCCATCTTGACTCTGACTCCCTCTCTTCAGAGAAATCTTGAAAGCATCTTTGTAGTGCTTCTTCTGACCTCCAAATCTTTTCCTTGTGTGGTTTCTCTATAAAATAGTCATTTATACAAACGTCTTTTTGGCATTCAAATGTGGTCAGCCCAACAGAATTGCACTCTCTACAGTAGAGCTTGAATGCTTGACAGTTTAGCTCTAGAAAGAGACCTCAGTGTCTGGGACCTTTTCTTGCCAGGTGACCTTTTGAATCTTCCTAAGGAGATTCATTCAAATGGAAGTGATTCAGTTTCCTTTCATTCCTCTGGTATACTGTCTAGCCTTCACAGGCGTACAACAATGAGGTCAACACAATAGCTCTGTAGACCTTCAGTGTGGTTGGAAAAGGGAAGATTTGCTGGAGAAGGGAGATGCTATAACTACCCTCAAATATTTTAAGGGTTATCATGTGGAAAAGGGGACAGTGAGGTGGGGCACTAGATTGAGCACTGGGCCTGGAGTCAGGAGGACCTGAGCTCAAATCAGGCCTGAGACACTTACTAGCTGTGTGACTCTGGGCAAGTCTCCTAACCCTGTTTACCTCAGTTCTTCCTCTGTAAAATTAGCTAGAGATGGAAATGGCAAACCACTCCAGTATCTTTACCAAGAAAATCCCCAAAATGGGGTCAAAAGAGTTGGACACAACATAAATGATTGAACAACATGATATATGCATATGCATGTGTGTATGTATGCATGTATATACACACATGTATATATATATATATATTTGTTGTTGCTCAGTTGTGTCCAACTCTTCATGACCTCATGGACCATATTATCCATGGGACTTTCTCAGCAAAGATACAAGAATGATTTGCCATTTCCTTCTCCAGTGGATTAAGGCAAATAGGCTAAGTAACTTGCCCCAGGGCACACAGCTAGTGAGTGTCTGAGGCCAGATTTGAACTCAGTTCTTCCTGACTCCAGGCTCAGTCCATTAAGCCACCTAGCTGCCATATATGTGTAGGTGTGTATGTATATATTGTCAACAGGCAATCACAAAATCATGAGACTTATATGAAAACCAGGTTTATTATAGGAAAAAAAAAAACATACATGTGGAACCCAAAGGGTTCACAGTCCTTACAGAAGTTTACATTTGTATAATAGCAGGACAAAGGGAGAAGGTAATACCAGGAAGAGGTGTGACATGGGAGAGGGAACAGTGCAGCAAAGAAAAAAGACAAGACCAGCCCCCATGGGGAGGAGCAAGGTGATAGCAAAAGTCTCAATCTTTTCTCTTAGGAACTGTTAGACTATGAAGATAAGAGGGCGCACTCATCTGCAAAGGACCCCAGCTGCACAAGCATTATCCCAGCCTGGCACAGACTGGCTGCTATCTGTCTTGCCTCCCAAGGACACACAGGGACTCCAGCTTGGGGTGAAACAACAAATTATGTCAACTCATGGAGAGCTTCACCCTTGACACATTAAGGGCCTCTACATGATTTGGCTCCAATGTTGCTGGAAAATATGACTATTCAAAAAGACAAGTTCAGGAGACACTTAACAGTCTTAAATATCATATATATAATTATGTTCATATTTCTATACACATATATATTTTATATACATATATAATGTATATACATGTGAGTACCTGAGATAATATGCACACAGTTAATTCAAAAAGCTGTTCTAATTATGTTGGTCTGGTTGGACAAACTTCCTTGAGAAGGTTTCTTCAAGGTAGGATCCAAAAAGAAATAATATGGGTAATCTTGAACTGGGATGTAAGGTCATTTATTTAGCAGCACAAGTGGTGGAGAAGAGATATTGTCTGAGGTGTAGGACTGGTCTGGGTAGAGGTTTAGAAGTGTATAATAACAAGAAGTAAAGGATTAAAGATAAAATTTTTTGCTAAGTGGTACTAGATAGCACAGAGAGTGATTATCTTGTAGTTGACGGAGGTTCTGATTTTGGAGGGGAGAGGGAGAGGTTGTATGTATTTATCTGTGTATTTGAGTGTGAGTATGTAGACATGTGTTTGTATGGAGAGTAATTCTTCAATAACTCCCTTGGAAAGATGCAACTTTAATGGAATTGTCCCTATTTCCAAGATAATTATCCCTTTCTCATGACCTTGGGCCTTCAGTTTTGATTATAGAACTCTCTATTCCTAATTCCCCCTTACTCATCTCCCTCTTGCCCAGGATTTGGCTTAGACTCAAGTGTTTTCTTTCCTCTCTCTCATCCCCAGAACTATCCTGGGTATAGGAACTCATAGTGGTCAAGTCATTAGCCTCCAGGCCTCATGTGTATAAACAATCTCATATCCCTATGGACCCTAAGAAAGAAGATCTAGAGTCCATAAAAACCTCCAAGCCAGAGGTGTAGCTGCTACAACAGGATCTTGCTGATCTGTCCTTGCAAATCTTGGGAGAAGGGACAGGAGGAAGCACAGCAGAAAGAGTCTGGGTTTGGGAATTAAGAATCCATCCTGGCTCTGTGACCAGGGGTAAGATGAAGGCTAGACTGGGGAAAATGCCTTGTGTAAGAATCTAGAATTGTTTCTCTATTTCAGATTGTGCCATGGGCTGCTCAGTGAATAGCACTTAGCATGATTTGGAGATGTGAATAAGAAATGACCAGGCCATGTGGGTACTTCCAGGAAAAACGATGAACTCCATTTATTGATTCTTAGGACAAGGTTTTTATAGAGCAATGAGACAAAGGAAGGGGACTCGAGTATACTCAAGTATTCTGTCATATTCTGGAAGTAGCATGGCAGTAAGGCTTTTGATCTCTAGGTGCCAGACTTTCTGGCATAGGAAAAGTCAGTTAACTCCTTTCATATGCAGTCACATTACAAAGGATGCTCTTGAGAGGTGACTTCAAGGCCAGAAACCAAAGCCCCATCATCAAGTACATCTGCATAGGAACTGACCGCCTAAGAATTCAAATATTTTGGTTTCGAAAAACTAAAGTCTTGGGGCAGAGTCTATTGGTCTCAGAACTCAAACACCATTCTTTTAAATGTAACCCATAACAAAGAACTCAGGAGCGAACTTAACAAAAAGTTACATCTCAAGGAGCTCTTTGATATTAAAAGTCCTCTATTATCAAAGTAATTATGAGTCCTGGATCAGGCCTCTTTGGCACCCCACAAGATTGGAACCAGCTATGATTAGAGAGCTTTTGCTAATGACTTCTCCTGCTAACCTCTGATTGAGTGGGGAAAGAGGGAAAGGATAGGACTATACAGGAACCTTAGGACCTCTCCAGGCAGAAATGAAGTCCAATGGCATCTAACATGTTTAACAATAAGGAATTTAGAAGCAAACTCATCCCTTCCATACAATCTCAGTTCCTGCCCTGCACTGGCCTCTTTGTTAATGATTCACTAACCATGATGGGTATTTAAAACCACCCTGCTCCCATTAATGATGGCTGCACCATCAAAGGAAAAGTCATTGCTTTTTTGATGCTTGAGTTCTCTTATGTGTTACCCAATGATTTATGCCACTGTCCAGAAGGACACTGGAGTCTGAAAAATGCTATTGAAGTCTAGAATATAGAATCAATTTGAGAAGGTTTAAAGATGCAGTTTAGGTGGAAAGAAAGGAGAAAAGGGAATAGACACTAGGAAGAGATCCAAAGGAAATGATAATAATAATTAAAATCTATCTAGCACTATGCCAGCCACTGTATTAAGGGCATTGTGGTTATTAACCCTTTTGATCCTCACAATAGCCCTGGGAGGTAAGTGATATTATTATCCCCATTTTACAGATAAAGAAACTGATGCAAACAGACGTTAAGTGACTTGCTAAGGGTCACACAGATAGTTAATATCTGAGGTTGGATTTGAACTCAGGTCTTCAGAATCCAGGCCTGGTACCACCCAGCTGGGAAAAGACATAAAGAAACAGGGTAGAGAGAGAAAAGAATCATTGAAGAAAGATTGATGTATAGAAATGGAAATGTAATTAGTCATATAGCAGACATGGGGGACACCAGGAATTAGTACTTCATTAGGAACAGTGGCAATTTATTTGGTACTAGTGTCAGAGACTAGGACTCAGACATATTTTGCTGTTGAACTAGGAATCCCCAAAGAAAACAAAGGACACTTTGGTAAGCTAGGAAAACTTCAAGAATGAACCACCTCCCCTCCCCATTTCCCAGTCTAAGGACCCTAGGAGCAGAAGGCACCTCCTGTGCCCTACTAAGTGATAATTACATCTTTTGCTAAACACCCATTCTCACCCCACATACACTTTGGCATTGAGTTTAATAAGTTAAATGTAAAAAGAAATAAAATTTCTAACCAGAATTAGTCACCCCTCTGATTCTATCCATTTCCAGCAACATCTCCCCATGTAACTTTTTTTACACCTCTAGAACTTTTAGGATATTCCACCTATAGAACTTAAAAGCTGTAAGATGATAGATTGAACCCCTTCCTTTCACAGATGGAGGAAAATACATAAGATCATCAGGTGGCTTGCCAATGGGAAGCACCTACATTTCTACTTCTTCTCAAGATGCTCCTTCCAGAAATGGGTCATTATAACCAAAGAGAGTCAGGTGTGACCCCAGTGTTGTTCAGGAGAAATGTCATCTCATCTTGGTGAATCCCACCACAACCACAATTTCTGATCTATTGACTCCTATACTGGTCCTGCAGCAGAAGGCTGGTCAGCTCACAATCTATTCCATGGCCTCTGTACAGAATAACTCTGCTGCCACAGTCTCTGAGTTCCTCCTCATCTGCTTCCCTGGTTTCCAAAGCTGGCAGCACTGGCTCTCCCTGCCCCTGAGCCTGCTTTTCCTCCTGGCCATGGGGGCCAATGCCACCCTCCTAGTCACCATCCGACTGGAGGCCTCTCTGCATGAGCCCATGTACTACCTGCTCAGCCTGCTCTCCCTGCTAGACATCGTGCTCTGCCTCACTGTCATCCCCAAGGTCCTGGCTATCTTCTGGTTTGATGTCAGGGCCATCAGTTTCTCTGCCTGTTTCCTCCAGATGTTCATCATGAATAGTTTCCTAACCATGGAGTCCTGCACCTTCATGGTTATGGCATATGATCGTTATGTGGCCATCTGCCACCCCCTGAGATATCCATCCATCATCACTAACCACTTTGTGGCCAAGGCAGCTGTTTTTGTCATAGCTCGGAATGCCCTCTTTTCTCTCCCCATTCCCATCCTCTCTGCCCGACTACAATACTGTGCCAGGAACATCATCAAGAATTGCATCTGCACCAACCTATCTGTTTCCATACTTTCCTGTGATGACATCACTTTCAACCGACTCTATCAGTTAGTGGCTGGTTGGACCCTGCTGGGCTCTGATCTCATCCTCATCATCTTCTCCTATACCTTCATCCTTCGAGCTGTGCTAAGGATCAAGGCAGAGGGGGCTGCAGCCAAGGCCCTGAGCACGTGCGGCTCCCATTTCATCCTCATTCTCTTCTTCAGCACCATCCTACTGGTCCTGATTATCACCAACGTGGCCAGAAAGAGAATCCCAGCAGATGTCCCCATTCTGCTCAATATCTTGCACCACCTCATCCCCCCAGCCATGAATCCCATTGTCTATGGTGTGAGAACCAAGGAAATCAAGCAGGGAATCCAGAGGTTACTGAGGAGGCTGCTAGATTCATAAGGGGCCAACTCCTGCCCTAGGATATAGACCCTAAAGTGAGAAGCAGCTTAGTGTTTTCTGAACTGAGATTTTTTATGATTGTTTTTCATTTTTTAGTCTAGGGCTGAGTTTTCTAATTCTTGTTTTCCATTAAATCCAAAATTAATGTATAAATATTCCTTCCTTTCCTGGGCTTCAGTTCTCCCATTTCCAGTGGGTCCTCATTACTAGGAGGTAAGAGGCAAGATAACTGACTGAAATGGTTCCTGACCATCAGGGTGAGAGTCTCTGGGCAAGGTCTTCTGGGTAAAGAAGTTTCCTTGTTCCTGAGGCAGGCAGCATGATGATTTAACTAATGGCCAATTTGGGAGACTCCTCTCTGTGGGACAGTGAGTCAAAAATAAAATTGTTGGTACAGTTGATGAAGTATTAGACAAGAATATCTGACTTCAAATCCTGCCACAGGCATTTAGCTTTGTGACTCCAGGCCAGTCACTTAACCTCTGTCTACCTCAGTTTCTCCATCTATAAAATGGGGATAATGATGGTGCCTACCTCCTAGAATTGTCGTGAGGATCAAATGAAATATGTGTGAAGAACTTTGCAGACTTGAAAACTGTATAAAAATGCTAGCTTTTAATGTTGTTATTATCATTACAAAGAGGAAACCACTTAACATTCTAGTCACGTTAAACTGCCAGTCACTCCTAAAACTACATCCATGCATTTTGTACAAGCTTTTTTCCCCAGCCCAGAACATTTCCCCTCTCATTTCTGTTTCCCATAAGCTTTGTCTTCATTGAAGGCTGAATTCAGTTGTCTGTCACCTGCTTCAGTAAGCTTTTTGTGATCCCTTATTTTTAGTCCTCTCCCTCCTCGGTTTTCCTTATATGATGTTTCTCTGTGCACGTGTTCTATCTCTACTGTTTGTATCTTTGAATTCCTAGAGCCTAACACAGTGCATGGCACACAGTAAGTTTAACAAATGTTTGTTGAATTGAATCGAATTATTTTAATTCTATTAATTTGGCATTTGTGATGATTAGTTCATACATTCCCTGGAAGTTTAAACTGAACGGTCAAGACATAAAGACTTGTTAAGCAATAGATGCCTTTCCATAAATAACAGAGAAAATGTTTAAGCTACTCAAGAAAAAATATTCTCTACAACTTTAAATTCGATCTACTCCACTTTGTACAACAGTAGAGATCGTGAGAAACCAGGTTGCCTTCTGATATTCCCAGCTCAGCCTTGCCCTTTTCATTTTGGCACCAAGAGATGTTTTGGGGGCAAGTGTATTTGCAGTCATCTTGGGTTTTATCATTTGGAGATACAGTCTGAACACCTTCCTATCCCATTGGAAACTGGGATGATTCTGTACTTTATGAATTTCTCATTACTCTCTTGGAACAAATAGATATTTTCTCCCTATGTCACCTTATGAGGAAAAGGTAATTTCTAGATTTATTCTTCTTGCAGTAGAATATGATTTCTTGCCTCTTCAATTAGCACCTTCACTATTCATCTCCTCCAAAAAAATTGAACACATCCCCAAATCTAATCTTTAGCACCTCTCTCTCACCTTTGTAGCAAATAGAACAACCTGGAGACTGGAAATGTCACCTGTTTTGTTTCCCATCTTTTTCCTGGTGATACCTAGAAATCTGTTGACCTTTTTGACCAAAGTGGGACAAAGGGAAAGTCTTAAGAATACAATTTACAATGACTCCCATGATGATTTATAATTGAAAACTCAAATACATCATATAATCATGGGTGCCACAGTGGATAGAGTGCTGGATCAGGAATCAGGAAGATCTGAGTTCAAGTACAGCCTCAGACACTTACTAGCTGTGTAACCCTGGACAAGTCACTTAACTCTGTTTGTGTGTTTCCTCATCTGTAAAATAGGGGTAATAATAGCATCTACCTCCCAGGGTTGCTGTGTGGAACAAATGAGATGATAATTGCAAAGTGTTTGTCAGAGTGTGTAGCAAATAATAAGTGCTATATAAATTTTGGCTTTTATATTCTAAGCATTTTATGAATTACCTTTCACTTAGATACTTTAACCATATAAATACTCACAACACAGAACCATTTATATTGCTTTATTGTTTGTATTTTATTTATTTATTTCTTGCTTGTATTTATGCATCGCTACCCAATTTTTCACATTTTCACATTTGCTCTAACACAGCACATATACCCTGTGAACTTACTCTTCTAAATCATGGAGAAAAATGGAGGGGGGCAGCTAGGTGGCACAGTGAATAGAGCACCAGCCCTGGAGTCAGGAGGACCTGAGTTCAAATCCGACCTCAGACACAACGCAAAAACTGTGTGACCTTGGGCAAGTCACTTAACCCCAATTACCCCCCAAAAAGCAAAAAAAAAAATGGAGAACAAGATTCATAGAATATCACCTTAGAGATCAGCTATTCCAAATGGTATCTGAGCAGCCTCATACACTGAAAACTAGCTATTCATTCTTTACTTGAGAGCTTCCGCCAAGAGAGAACTCATTCCCTAAGCGCCAAAGATTTAAAGATGGAAGGGGCCTTCTGCCAAGAGGTCACCTGTTCCAAGCCCCTCATATTACAAAAATAAAAACAAACCCAGAAAAGTTGACTAACTTTTCTAAATCCATTCAGGCTTTTTCTAAATTTTCTAAATCCAACAGGGTGAGACCTGAACTCAGTTTCTCTGACTCTAAATGCAATGAGTTTTTGAGAAGTCTTTACAATATGGAAGAATCTATTTCCCTGCAAACCAAAGCAAGTAATTTTCTGAAAGTTTGTGACTTATTTTCATGAAAATCCTATTCTACATGGTGGTTGGGTTACCAGACTAGTCCACCAAAGCCTACCCTATTTAACTCTTAATTTAATTCATCTACAATATTCCTAAGTGATAGACTGAGTAGTTCTGGATCCCGGGAGTAGGGGCCCTGCCATGAAGAATAGAAGAGATGGCAGTCAGTATGGCATAGTTTGCTTCTAGGGAAGCTGAGGTTGGTGGATCTCTTGACCTTGGGAGGTATGAGCTTGAACTGAGATAAATCTAATGTGTATTTGCACTGTTTGGCTTTAATTTGGTGAGCCTCTGAGAACACTAGATTGTTCAACAAGGATTAAATTGGCCCATGTAAAAATCACAAAAGGTCAAAGTTCTCAACCTGCTTAGAGTGGGACCGGACCATGAGTAGCCCTTACCCTTTGCGCCTTGGATAAATAGGGAGAAAAAGACTTTAAAAAAAAAGAATGGAAGGAATGAAAGAAGAGTGTCTTCTTCCAAGGTATAGGGTTCACTATATTCAAAATTTTGAAATAAACAACTTTGTCCATATCTTTCTAGTTCCTTTTCCTATCTCCTAGTGTCCTTTTCCTTGGTACCTGTTGTCTTCATCTTGCTATAAACTCCAGTGGTGGAAATTTTTCTGAGTTAGAGCTATCCATTCTCATGGTTCTTCAAGTTCTCAAGTTTCATACCTTATAATAAGGTATGATTTGTTCTACCAAATCAAAACTTATATTCTTATATACTAAGAGTAGCACTGGTGTTAACTAAAAGGAAAGCAGTCCATTGAATTAATGCACAATTATGGTGTGAATGACTCACTGAATGCCCTTTAGCCTTCCCAAAGCTACTTGCTTTTTTTTTTTGCTTTTTGGAGAGCAATTGGGGTTAAGTAACTTGCCCAAGGTTACACGGCTAGGTTTTTTTGTTTGTGTGCATTAAGTGTCTGATGCCAGATCCGAACTCAGGTCCTTCTGACTCCAGGGCTGACACTCTACTCACTGTGCCAGCTAGCCGCCCCAGCTACTTGCTTTTTAAAAAAAGAAAATAAAAGCTGATAGGTGGCAAAGTGGATAGAGTACTGGACCTGGAGTTAGGAAGATCTGAATTCAAATCCTGACTCAGTAACTTGCTAGTTGATTACTTAGAGTGGGACCAGACCATGAGTAGCCTCCCTCAGCCTCAGTCTTCTCACCTGATGTTGTGCAGTCATGCCCCACTTTATCCCTTTGTGACATCATTTGGAGGCTTTTTGACAAAGATACTGGAGTAGTTTGTCATTTATTTCTCCAACTCATTTTGTAGATGAGGAAACTAAGGCAAATAGGGTTAAATGACTTGACCAGGGCCACACAGCTAGTATGTCTCTGAGACCAGATATAAACATATAAACTCAGAAAGAGGAGTCTTCCTGACTCTAGGCCAAGAACTCTATCCACTGTGCCACCTAGCTATCTATTCACTTTTGATAAGGT
Source organism: Gymnobelideus leadbeateri (assembly GCA_011680675.1). NCBI lineage: Eukaryota > Metazoa > Chordata > Mammalia > Diprotodontia > Petauridae > Gymnobelideus > Gymnobelideus leadbeateri. The sequence goes on along the minus strand of WOXC01001192.1, from coordinate 176,881 downwards.
ATAACTTTTCTGCTAGGCTCATTATAGTCTTGAATCTGACTTTCCTCATTACATTCAGTTTGTACTCAGCTCCAAATGTTTGTTACAAGAGTGATACAAAGATTCTGATGATAAAGTTTAAATCCTCTGACCCTCCAAAATTTACCAGGTTACCCTCCTGAACCTAGGGAGATAGGGAGAATACAAAGGAGACTAAGACCACATCCCTGCCTCCCCTCAGATATTCCTTCTCAGGGATAAAATGATCTCACTGGTTGTCTAAAAGGCACAAAGGTCATAACTAATCCAAACAGATTGCCAATTGCAAGGTAACTCCAGTTAATCAAAATTCAAAGACATCTAAATTGATCAAGGACTTTTTTTACACTTTTTCTAACGTCTATGATTGATTGATTAAATAAAGAAGTGCTGCAGTGGTTGAAGAATTGGGACATAGCATCCTTAAGTGGGATGGGGAGATGTGATTGACTTAATCAACTCACCTCACCCTTATGCAATTCACTCTGACTTCTCAGTAATGTCTCTATTAGAGAAAACACTGAAGCCTAGAATCTTGGGCTGACATTCTCATTGTTTAGTTTTCTTTGATTTGCTTTATATAGTGTCTCCTTTCACTTTTCTCTCTTGTTTCCTTGTCACTTGGACCAGATCAGTTTGGGAGGGCCAGTTTTCCCATCCAAAGTCCACCATTTTAAATATAAAAGCATGGGCTTAGTCCTAGATACCAGGAAACTGGGTCAACTATAGAAAAACTTTCTTTGTATTTTTGCTATTCTCTCTCATTACTCAATTATTCTTGAATTATTCCTATCTGTGTACCTGTTGTGTTTAGATAGGTATGCATGGGAGATTCATCCAGAATCATCTTTGTGTTCCCTGTCCACTATACCCCTTATCATTTCTAGTCACCCAATCTTTTAAGTTAATTTAACTCTGAAAATAAGCATAGATATAATTCTGTAGGTAACTAATAGTCATAGAGTTCATATATTCTTGTATAATCAATCCTCAACTTTCATGGGAGTAACATTCCTAGAAAACACTGTAAAAGTCAAAAAAGCAAATGTTAATATATTGACCCTATAAGAAATAGAGGGTCAGGTTCTCAAAGCCACCAAAAACTGTAACCTTTCATTAGAGATTGCTGAAAATACACTTCACTGCACACAATTCTTTTATAACAAAACATTAATTCTGATAATATGGACTTTTCCTAACACAGTAACCTTGAAATAACTCATAAAATACAGTACACAAAATAAAATTGCTAACATATGAAACATTTTTCTTGCTAGTAATTCCCTAGAATTCTATGACCTTTCATGCTAACATCTCAAATTAAAAACACTTATTTCAGACAATATTGACTTTTCCTAATGCTTGAAATCTAAAGTACCATAAACACTACACAGGAAATAAAATTCTTAAAACAAAAATATTTTTAAATCTGAATCTTACCTTCCACTGTAGAAGATGGCAGTGTGAAGGCATTGAACTGTATACTTCTATAAACGTCTCTACCTTGGCTTTTGAAAACCCAGGGAGAGGTTACTTGTACTTTAATTGCTGTCAAAAAAAAACTTCCACACTGACAAGGTCTCAATGTCACCTACAAGACTCTGTCCTTCATGGTTAGTGGATTGCACTGGAAATCCTAAAGGATGTGCCAGCTTGAAATAATATACCTAGCAGGATACCAGCTGTTCCACAGACTTACAAGCATCATACCCCTCATTTTTTTTCTCTGAATGAACTGGATAGAGCAATGGACTTGGAATCAGGAAGATTCATCTTCATGAATTAAATCTGGCGTTAGGCACTTACTAGATGCGTAACCTTGGGAAAGTCACTTAATTCTGTTTGTCTCAGTTCCTCATCTGTAAAATGAGGGGGAGAAGAAAATGGCAAACCACTCTAGTGTCTTTGCCAAGAAAACCCCAAAATAGGGTCATGGAAAGTAGAACAAGACTGAAATGACTGAACAACAACAAACTGCACATAGTTATGAATATGTGCAGTTGTCAATGCAAGAATGAAAACAAAATTACTAATAAAATCACCCAAATTCTTGAAGTTACATAAGTTAAACACATGAATGCTGAGGATTGATTGTATATCTAAACCTTAGTCAGTTTCTTGGAGTATTAGAAGCATGGCTCCAAATTGCTCTGCAGAATGGCTAGACTAATTCATATCTCCTCCAACAATACATTAGTATAACTGTTGTCCCTCAGTTCTTCTATCAATCGTCATTTTCCTTTTCATTATTTTTGCCAGTGAATATGAGATAGAAACTTGAAATAATTTCAATTTGTCTTTATTATGATAGGTAGGTTGTATTTATTCATTTGAAAACTGCTTGCTCACATCCTTTAATCATTTTTCAGTTGGAAAATTGACCTTAGTCTTATAAATTTGAACTAGTTTATTTATATCTTATGAATAAATCCTTTATTGGAGAAACTTGTTAGAAAGATTGTTTCTCCCAATTAATTTTCCCATCTTATTTTAATTGCATTGATTTTGTTTGTACAAAAACTTTTAAATTTTATGAATAAAAATTGTCTATTATATTCTGTAAAAGGAGAAACCTTCAGTTAACATTTCCACATTCAAATGAGAAAGGGAAGGATGTCTCTTGTCGATGTCGAATTTGTCTAAATATGATCCAGATGAAAGATAAGATTTTAAAGCAGCATGAGGATTGAAAATCATGACCTGTACAATAGGACTTTAGGGCCTTAAAATTCAAGTTATGAAAGAGTTTGAGCATTTTAAATAGAGTCAAGTCACATATTTTATCATAGAGGTTGGTCTATTCATGGAAATAACAAAATTTGAAATAATTTCTTTGTTTAAAATTGAGAAATTTTCTTCACTTATAGGCCAGGAATCACTCATCATCTTCCAAATCATTCAAAGATCAGAATTTTTTAAAGAAAATAACTCTTCTTCAACAAAGCAAGAACATACCACAGGAAAATGTCAAGAAGGCACACATCAAAACACTGGCAGTACACGGAGTTGCCTAGAGTTCAAATCTTCTCCTTCTATTAGGAAAGCCAAGGTTGTTCTTTCCTTCCAGATCAATACCATGACAGCCATATTTCCCTAAGAGCTTTCTACTTCCAACTTGACTTAGAATTGAGTTTCCAATGAAACGGGACGAACATTCATTTCTATGTAGAGCATAAACAGGGCACAGACATGATTCCACAATGGGTGTTGTGGGCAGGGTCTGAAAATCAAGTTCAGTAATCCTTGAGCCCTTACAATATTACTCTGGGAGCATAAAGACCCACTTCAAGGTGATTCTGCATCCTTTTCTGTGGACTACGGTCACCTATTTCATCATGGGAGCTGATCCGTTTGTGGTAACACAGTAAAATTCAAAATGGTCTTCATGGGGTGACATTTGAATGCCAGTACTCTCATATTTTCTTCCAGCCAAGTTATTTTGAATAAAGGGAAGATTGGAAACTCCCTTTTACCACCTGCCATCAATTTCTGTCACTGAACTTCTTTTTATAGGCATTATATATTGGTCCATTTGCAGACTGGTCAAGACTAATATCATTTGGGTTCATTTAACCTTTACATCATGCCCAGCTTAACTGCTAACTCCATAGACTTCTTGCTGCCCTCAAAATGTTATTACTTGCAAGTTGAACCCCAGACCTAAGGGCAATCAAAGCCCTTCCTTTTAAATATGTACCCAGATGTCAAGAGAAAAGTTATATTACCAATAAGGATATAGTTATTTCATGTGACATATAATTCAGTTAAATTTACCAAAAAATTGTTAAGTAGGAGAGGCCAACTGACCCAAGTTGGCCATAGAGTCAGAAAGACTGGAGTTCACGTTTTATCTATCTCATTTATGAATTGTTTAGTGCCAGGCAAATAATTTCACCATTCTGATTCCTTGTCTGCAAAGTGGTGGTAATAATAGCACAACTCTCACAGAGTTGTTTTGAGGATCAGTTTGAGTAATGCTGATTAATATGTGTGTTACCCCTACAGGACAGATAGGTGCCACAGTAGATAGAGTGCCAGACCTGAAGTCAGGAAGACTCCTCTTCTGAATTCAAATGAGACATCAGACACTTAATAGTTGTGTGATTCTGGACAAGTCATTTAAACTTGTTTGCCTTAGTTCCCTTATCTGTAAAATGAGCCAGAGAAGAAAATGGTAAACCATTCCAGTATCTTTGCCAAGAAAACCCCAAATGGGGTCACAAAGACTCGGACACACACACTAATGAAAATGATTAAAGAAACACAACTTACCCCTACACTAGCTTGTAAAACTACTTGAGAGCAGGATGGAAGAAGTTGAAAGAAGACAACTCTGGAAAAGAGATGATTCTAGGTGAAAGCTACTTTCAAATATCTGGAGGTATGGTCAGGAGGAAGAGAGATTAGACTTGTTCCATTTAGCCTCAGATGGCAGAACCATGAACAATGGGTACAAGATGAAAAGAAGCAAATTTGGGCTCTGTACCAAGAAATACTTCCCAATGATTACATTTATCCTGAAATGTAAAGGACAATCTCGAGAGGTGGTGGGCTCTTCCTCCATGGAGGTTTCCAGTTCAAGGTCAGATAACCATTTGTAGGTATGTTTTAGTGAGAATTCTTTTCAAATGTGGATTGGATGAAATGATTGCTGAGCTCCCTTCCAACTGTCAAATTGTATGATTCTGCAAATTCCATTATTTATCTCATTTTTCTTTTTTTCAATGTTATCAATTTAATTACCCCTGATATATTTATCATACAGTATCAGCATACATAATCCTACAGTGTAAAGTCCAAAAAAACACTCTATGAGTTGAATTCTCTTGGATTTAAGTGGTTTGAATGGCAAAATTGAAGCATAAGACCTCAGAGCTTAGAAGAACAGAGTTCCCACTTGCATCTTCCATATCTGATGACATGTGATTGAATTTCTCCTCCCTACTTTTTTTGGTAGCTATGTTACAATTCATTTTTTAATTAAATTTTATGCTTACTTTTAGTTTACATCATTCATTTCCACAAGATTTTGAGTTATAAATTTTCTCCCCGTCTTTCCCCTACCCACCACTGCAAAACAGCAATGTCACTGTATACCCCCTCCCGCAATCCGCTCTCTTCTATATCCTCCCCCATCTTCCCTCTGATTTTCCAGTAGGGCAAGATGGATCTCCATTGTCCAGTGCCTGTAAATCTTATTTCCCAGTTACATGTAAAAAATTAATAATATATATATACATATTTTAAACATTTGATTTTAAAACTTTGAATTCCAGATTCTTTCCCTTCCCCTTTGTCACCCACCCTTACTGGGCAGATAAGCAATGCAATATAGGTAGTATGTGTGTAGCTATGCAAAACATTTCCATAGTGGATATATTGTGAAAGACTGACTATATTTCCCTCCATCCTATCCTGCCCTTCATCACTTGTTCTATTCTCTACTTTGACCCTGTCCTTTTCAAAAGTGTGTGCTTCTAACTACCCACCTCCCCAACCTACCCTCCCCTCCATCATCCCCCCTCTCATCCCCTTCCCCCGTGTTCTCCTATGTGATGAGATACCCTATTTAGTGTGTATATCATTCCCTCCCTAAACCAAATTCAATGAGAGTAAGGTTGACGCATTCCCTTTTGCCTTCCTGTTCTTCCCCTCCATTGTAACAGTTTTCCCTTGCCTCTTCTATATGGGATAATTTTCCCCATTCTGTCTCTCACCATCTTATATTCCTCTCTCACCTCTCAATGTAACCTTTTAAGGCTCATCCCTTCCTATTCTATTAAGCCTGTGCCCTCTGTCTATGTATACCTGTAGACAAATATACACACACTCACATATATATTCATATGTCCATATACCCTCCTATATAGGTATATATGTGTATGTACACACACACACGCACACACACACACACACACACACACATATTCCCTTCAACTATCCTCATACTGAGAAAAGTTTCATAAGTTACAATTATCATTTTTCCATGTAGGAATGTAAATAGCTCAACTTTGATAAGCTCCTTACAATTTCTTTTCCCTGATTACCTTCTCATGCTTCTCTTACTTCTTGTATCTGAATGTCAAATTTTCTATTCAATTCTGGTTTTTTCATCAAGAATGCTTGAAAGTCTTCTATTTCATTGAACAACCATATTTTCCCCTGAAACATGATATTCATTTTTTCTGGGTAGGTGATTCTTGGTTTTGATCCCAGCTCCTTAGACCTCCAGAATATCATATTCCAAGCCTTTCAGTCCCTCAGTGTAGCAGCTACCAGATCCTGTGTTATCCTAATTGTTTTTCCATGGTATTCAAATTGTTTCTTCTTGGCTACTTGTAATATTTTCTCCTTGATTTGGGAATTCTGGAACCTGGCTATAATATTCCTAGGAGTTTTCTTTTGAGGATCTTTTTCAGGAGGTGATCTCTGGATTCTTTCAACCTCTATTTTGCCCTCTGGTTCTAAAACATCAGGGCAATTTTCCTTGAGAAATTCTTGAAGGGTGATTCCTAGGTTCTTTTTTTTTTAATCATGGCTTTCAGGTAGTCCAATAATTTTTAAATTATCTTTCCTGGATCTATTTTTCAGGTCAGTGGTTTTTCAATGAGATATTTCACATTGCCTTCTATTTTTTCATTTGTTTGGATCTGTTTAATAATATCTTGATTTATCATAAAGTCATTAGCTTCCATTTGCTCCAATCTAATTCTGAAGGAATTATTCTCTTCAGTGAGTTTTTGAGATTCTTTTTCCATCTGACAAATTCAGCTTTTTAAGGTATTCTCCTACTCATTGGCTTTTTGAGCCTCTTTTGCCATTTCAGTTAGTCTATTTTAAGGTGTTATTTTATTCAGTCAGGTTGTTGACTTGCTATTCACGATTTTCTTGCATCATTCTCATTTCTCTTCCCAATTTTCCCCCACTTCTCTTATTTGGTTTTCAAAATCCTTCTTAAGCTCCTCTATGGCCTGTAACCAATTCATATTTTTCTTAGAAGCTTTTGATGTGGAAGTTCTGACTTTGTTGTCTTTATCCCTTTACATACTTTGATCTTTTTGTCCCCAGAAAAGGAATCCAAAGTTGGATTGCTGTGCTTGCTTTGCTTCCTTTGCTTGCTCATGTTGCCACTCAATTACTTGACTTTTGAGTTTTTTGCTACAGCAGAACTCTGCTTCCAGAGAGGAGAACTTTGTCCCAAATCACTGGGGTTTTCTCAGCTGCTGAAGCTATTAGTTGGGTGCCCTCTCTGAAGCCTCCACAGGCTCTGGCACCTGGTCACATACCCTAGAACCTCCACCCTAGACAGTAATTCAGATCCAAGCAGGTTATTGTAAGAGCAATTACCATTAAAGAATGGTCTCTTGGTCTCCCTACAATCTGTAGCCAGGAGCTTTGAAGTAGCCATGAGGCCGCAGCTGCAGTGCCTCAGCCACTTCTCCCTTGGGTTGGGGATGGGGGGGCAGAGGCCAGACAGCATTCTCAATGCCCCTGTTCCCAGAGTCCACACTGACCTTTTATTTTGCCTTTGGAATTTATGGATTGATAATTCTGGAAACCACCACAGCTGCTGGTGATCCATTCTCCTGAAGTCCCTCCAGCTGCAGCTGGTTGGGGCCGCCCTGAGGCTAAAACCACAGGCTCAAGTGGGTTTGGGTTCTGCTTCCAGCATGTTGTGATAGACTCTTCCTTTTGGCTTGCAGGGCTGCTTTCAGCAGGAGATTTGTTTTTCTCTGACACTTTATGGGTTCTGTAGCTCTAAAGTTTGTTTAGAGTTGTATGTTATAGGTATTTGAGGTGATTATGGAGGGAACTCAGGGAGTTTTCCTCCTTCTATGCAGCCATCATGGCTCTGCCCATTTATCTCATTTTTCAAGATTAAATTTTTAATTTAATACAACCTGAGTTTTTAATGTGATTTTTGTTCTCTTCTCTTGCCTTTTTTTTAGTTAAAATCCAGGTTTTGCCAGTAAGTTGGGTCTTCCATTCTCTGTCAGACTGAAAGACTGTTTCAATATGTATGTTACTTCTTTGTAACAGAGAGCAAATGGAGAAATAGAAGCTGGGAATAACATTTAAATATGAAAAAACAATAGGTGTACAGGTAGGGGCACAGAGCATCTAGGAAGAAAAGGAATATGTGGCATTTGTGGCATGTTAATAGAGAATGTTCAGGATAAGAGCCTAGATCCAAGTCTCAAAAAAAGGAGTTCGCAGGGACACAGCTTCTTATAGATAAACTAATACAGTTTGGGCATATTCTGCTATGAGAAGCTGAGTCTTCAAGAGAAAGTCAAGTATTTTCAGAAATTATCTAAAAGTACTAAGAATTTAACAATATCAGATTCAAATCTGTTTAAATAATATTAATTAATTAATTAATTAATTAATGGGACCCAACAAGCAATCTGTGTGAGGATCTGATTGTAATGGGTTTTATTAATAATCTTTATTTATAAAAACAGCAGAAAGAATCCACATGGCCCAAGACCATTTTATTAACTAAGTTAAAACAGGTTGTTCATTGTTGTAACTATATAAATGAGAGGCATCCCAAGGCACTCCTACTGTTCAATTTCTACGTCCCTATTCTAAGACTGCTGAGAATCATGAAAAACTATTTACAAAATCAAACTGAATTTTTATTTGATATATTTATACTATGTTTCTTTAGTGGGCCCTCCTGCAAAACAATCCTTCTAGTCTCCCCTTATAGGCTCCCTATGTCATTCCCCACAGCATCTATTCCAAATCTTCCTATTTCTTCTCTCCCTCACAACTTGTTACTCCATCCTCCCTCACCAATATGCCCTAAAACCTACACACACACACACACACACACACACACACCAGAGGGAGCAGGTATAAATGATGTTATCTAGCCATTTCTTTTTTACTGATAAGACTTAGTCTTTCCAGGGGCTCCCTCAACTCCCTTCCCCATTACTCAAAACATTTCAGCATAATCACCTACTTTCTCCTCCTCACCTCTTGTCACAGAAAAGGCATCCCTACATCTCACAAAGGTTAATACAAAAGCTATTGAAGTTTTGGTTCAATTTCCTCCCAATCTGCTTAGAATCTAGTTCCAGAGGTCATTCCTTCTCTTTCATATATACTTATATAATCTCTCCCTCATTAATGGCTCCTTCCTGTCTACAAACATAGCCATATCTCCCTAACCCTAAAATGTATATATGTACATATTTTATATGTGTGTGTGTGTGTGTGTGTGTGTGTGTATAAGAGAGCTTTATTTTGATCCTTCTGTAACACTAGGTGTCATTGTTTCACTAAATATATACTATAGGTGTGTATACATTTATAGATGTTTATATGTATATATGTGTGCCTATATATATATATATATCCTTATACATATACATGTATGTATTATACATCTAGTTTCAGAACCCACTTATATGTACAGTTATAGAAAGAGACTGAGACCTTGCCCTTTTCTCAGAGTTGTGTGTGTCTCAGAGGAGTGGGGAAAATTATAGCTGCTACCTCCCTTCTCAAGTAAAGCAAATGAAATAATATTTGTAAAGTACTTTACAAACTTTAAAGCACTATATAGATATCAGTCATCAGTATTAGTACTTTTTAGTATGGGATATACAGTTAAAATGTCAAGTAGGCAATTATTGATATGGGACTAGAGATGAGTAGGGAAACTAAGGTTTAATAAGTAGATTTCAGAACCATTTATATGGAGATTTTAACTGAATTCACTGGTAATATCACCAACTGAGAAAGTGTGGAGAGAAAAATAGAAGGCTTAGGACAGAATCTTGGGGATCACCCACCATTAGGGGGACATAATACTGAATGCAGTAACTGAAGAATGAAGCACTGAACTTTTCACCCTCTGCCTCCTATGGCAACCCAGTAAATAACATTTGTTTTTTTACTATTTACATGTGTCTATATCTCTGTTTACAGAAAAACACCATAAAGATCTGGGCAAGTGCTTTATTCCTTCCCCATCTTTGGAGTTATTCAAATATAGAACAGGCCATCTCAGTAGACAGTGAGTTAGAAATGGGTAACTGCCTATTAAAGATGATGCAGCTAGGTGACAGAGTGGATGGAGCACGAACCTCAGACATTACTAGGTATGTCACCCTGGAAAGGTACTTAATCACTGTCTACCTCTTTCTCCTGTAAAAATGAGGATGATAATAGCACCAACATCACGGGGTTGTTAAGAGGATCAAATGAAATGGAAGAAGAAAAGCACTTTGCAAACCTGAAAGTGCCATATAAATACTAGAAATCACAGTGATGTTGTTAAGAGGATTGCTGTGCAGTTCTTAATTAGACTAGATGACCTCAGAAGGCCCTTTCAGTCTGAGATTTTGTAATTCTGTATTTTTAGGGTAAAATGGAGGCAAATAAGAACAAATTAATTTTGTCCTAAATTTTTGCTTAGAAAAATGGAAGATTTCTACTCTCCATGTGCTCTGAAATGGACAGGACGCAGGTGCTATATCCAAGATCTACTATTCCTATTGGCGGCTTTTCCCTGTTCTTGGTTCATCAAGGATGGACTGCTCAAGCAGGGGAAGAAAAGAGGGTGAGGAGGATGGAGAGAAAGGGATGATTCTTATCAGATTTCCCTTTGCTATGTGGCTATTATTGAGGTACAGGGACCTCCACAGAATAGCTTATTTGTCCCTAGAGATTCCCTCATTTACCTGCCATTGAGTGGGGAAAGGAATAGCCTATGACTTCCTGAATACCCAAAAGGTTTATTGTTTCACAATCTGTGCCTGATTCTCTCTTGAATATTTTTTTTTTAAAGCAATTGGGGTTAAGTAACTTGCTCAAGGTTACACGGCTAGTCTTTATTTATGCGTGGGTGCTCATTTTCTGAGGCCGGATCTGATCTCGGGTCATCCAAACTCCGAGGCCGGCACTCTTACTCACTGCGCCACCTAGCCGCCCCTTTTGGGCAATTGGGGTTAAGTAACTTGCCCAAGGTTACACGGCTAGGTTTTTGTTTGTATGGATTAAGTGTCGGAGGTCGGCTCCGAACTCAGGTCCTTCTGATTCCAGGGCCGGCGCTCTATTCACTGCGCCACCTAGCCGCCCCCCTCTCTTGAATATTTTAAAAGAGATTTACTGATTTCCTCTTCTGCCCAACTGTCTATGCCTAGTCAGCATCTTCTAGGTCCAGAAAAGAAATTTGCTTCTGTAACTTTTACATGGGCATGAATAGAGTGTGAGCTGAGGGCACATCTGACTTGCTCTCTAATGCACTTGTGTGGCCTTCAGGAGAAGTCCCCCTTCCTAGGTTTTACTTGGTCTACAATTCTGGAAGAATATGGATTTTTCTGTACCATGAAACATAGTTGTTTTTGTTCATTCTTTATATTTGAGGAGGATTGATGATATCACAGTGATGTCTTGACTTACACATGACTAGGATTTAAGTAAGGCAAAGTCTTCAGTCTTACTCTCTCTTCCAGAGTCATTACAGTCAAGTGACAAGACAAAAATCAAGATGGCTGTCAATGGCCTAGGATGCAGTGGATGGCCTTGGCATCTTCTGTGTCTGACTAAGCTCTAAGCACTACACAGAAGCTGTTTCATCCACCATTCAGCAGTGGAAGTCTTCATGTACTTGGGGTAAACATCCCTCTAACTCAAGGACAGCTTTGAGGCCTATTGGTTATCCTCAGTCTGGTTTAGCCCATCTGCCAAGACAGTTTTTACCAAGATGCAGCCACCATGCATGCTAGAACTTTTTAGAGCCACAGGTGAAAGTCAGATGACAGGCAAACACCAACGGCAGATGAGCAGTTCTGAAAATGACTTTGCAAGCCTTCACACCAGAGGTGCTAGTCCTCCCTGAATACCCAATACACCAAGTCCTTTCATCTTCTTCTTCTTATCCCAACCAAGTAAACATTAACCCTTTTTATCTCTGACTTAGCTATGTCTCAGTGTTTCTGTTTTTTGGAAATGTTTGCTTTTGGAAATAGTGAATTCCCCATCACATTTTGAGTATAGGCTGGATGAACAAAATTTGTTGAAAAGATTCTGTCATTGTAGAGTAGAGGTAACTGAAATTGAATTAATTGTGTTCTCAGTCTTTTCTTAGGAAAATATTTGGGAATTTTTAATCCCACAGCTGTCCTGTGAATTATATAGGTCATAAATGCTAGCTATATCCAAATATCATCTTTCTTATATTTTATTGAGGTTTTTGCCATTAGTAGCTTATCCAAGATAGATTTATCCTGAGGAAAAGAAGACTGGAACAGGAAGATTTAGGGACACTTTCCTTTACCCTTTATGCCAACTCAGTACAAATCATGCCTCTTCATCATCTATTTATATGTGTTTCCATCTTTCTCTTTTTTAGAGAAACTCAATGAGCATTTGGGTAAGTAATTTATTCCTTCTTCATTCCCAGAATTGTCTAAAAATCATATGAACCTCCCACTAAAGCCCTTCAAATAGGGATAAATGACCACTTTCTGGGGGATGCTGTCAAGGGGTTTGCCTTGTCAGATATAGATTCAACTAGATGACATATGATGTTTCTCCCGACTCTGATATTCTATAATTCTGTAATTCTCATCCCTGAAAGCCCTACTACTTCTTATGAAAGTTTGACTGTTCCTTCTGAACAACAATTATCTGTCTCATTTCTTTCTCACATATATTTCCATCTCTATTTCCAAGACTGATGTTAAACTCCCTGGTAAGTACCCTATTCCCTTTTTATTCTCTTAAAGTAAACAAATGCTTGTTAACTTGAATTGATTTGAAAGTACTACCCCTACTTTTCATCTTCCAGTTTCTGCCTCTTCTTCCCCACATCTTCTCATCTTTTCCTAATCTATCTCAATTTCTGTGCCAAAGGCAGAAGAAGCTAGCTACCTAACCTAGTTATAGTGTCTCTAAAAGCCAACATCTATGGCCTTTGTAGTTCTCACTGGAAAAAGTATAGAGATAGGGACTGAACTTTCTATTTCATTTGGTATAAGGAGTTCCTAGGAGTGGAAATTTGTTCTACTCATGCAGGTCAGTGTTTTCCCTTCAGCTTTAGAGAATTGTCTAGAACAGTAGTGTCAAAACTCCTAAGTGTAGCCTGAACCAGATTAAAAAGTAATTGGAAATGTTTAGCAAAATGAAAAATACAATTCAACATAGGTAATGTTAATTTGTGGTTTTCTAAGTCAATCTGTGGTCCCACATGGATCCATTTCTTTTCGAGTTTGACATTACTGGTCTAGAGCACTGAGAATTCAAGTGCCTTAACCAAGGTTTCACACTACATATATGTCAGAGGCAGAACTTGAACCCAGGTCTTCCTGGCTTGTGAGGTCAGGCTTCTGTCCACTATACCATGCTTCCTCTCATATGAACTATGTGAACTATCAAAAATAAAAATTATTATAAAAAACAGAGATTCAGGTACTTGGGAGTATGATAGAATCATTTCAAAAAAGTGACTCTTCATGGGGTGGCTATAGGTGGTGCAGTGAATAGAGTACCAGCCCTGGAGTCAGGAGGACCTGAGTTCAAATCCGGCCTCAGACACTTGACACACTTATTAGCCGTGTGACTTTGGGCAAGTCACAAACCCAACTGCCCTCCAAAAAGCAAAAAAAAAAAGTGACTCTTCAGGGAGAGAGCAAAAAGGAAACTCATGCAAAGGCATTAATGAAATGGCAATAGTTGAGATAAGTAGCAAAGTAATAATAATAAAGTCCTGTTTTCCATAGACTTGGGGTAGAGTATTCCACAATTAAGACAGCTAGGTGACTGTGTAGAGAGTGTCTTCATTGAGCAAGAAGACCTGAATCCAAATCCTGCCCATGAATAAGGTACATCTTCTCATAGTCAGTTTCCTCATTTGTTTAAAATAGTGTAACAAGAACACATATTTCACAGGATTTTTGTGAAGAGAAGATAATATAAAGTTCTTTGCCAACTTTAAGGCACTATATTAATGGTAACTATCATCATCATCATCATCATCATCATCATCATCATCATCATCACTGAATACATCAGCCATTAGTGGGAGGAATAGACACATGGGAATTATTTTGAAGAGTACAGATACAGGCAGCACATGTGACCAGCACACACATGTGGAGGAGCACACATGCAGGGAGAACATAGAGCCAAGGCACACACGTGGAAGGGCAATTGATATATCACTGGCACTGCAGGACCTTTCAGTGATTTCATATTTAGCTAGTAGGCTCTGGTATTACTCTTCTAAAATTAGGCCTCTAGCATCTACTCCTCAGGTCTGTAGACACTACAGTTCCCTGAGGAGCTTAGCAGTGTCTCTGGATCCTCCTCCACATCACATCCTCAAACAAAAAGTGTCCTTCAGGGTTCTGTCCTACATCCTCTGCTCTTCGCCTCCTACACTACTTCACTTGGTTATCTCATTAGCTCCCATGGATTTAACTACCATCTCTGTGTTGATGATTCTAAAGTCTACCTTTCTTTCCCAATCTCTCTGCTAATCTCCAATATTATATCTCCAAATACCTTTCAGACATCTCAAACTGGGGATCCAGTAGACATATTAAACTCAATATGTCTAAAGCAACTCATTATCTCTCCCCTAAATCCTTCCCCATCACCATCACCTTCATCCTCCTAACCCCTCAGGGTCACAACCTGGTAGTCATCCTGGATTCCTCACTGGCTCTCACCCCTGTCATATCCAAGCTGTTGCTAAGGCCCACCAATTTCACCTTTAAATTATCTCTTGAATATGCTCCCTTCTCTCCTCTGATACTGTCACCACTTTGGTGCAGGCCCTCATCACCTCATTCCTGGACTATTACAATAGCTTGAAGGTGGGTCTGACTGCCTTATCTCTCCCAACTTCAATCCATTTTCCATTCAGCCAATAAAGCAAGTCTCCATAGGTCAGATTATGTCACCCAACTACTTAACAGACTCCAGTGGCTTCCTATTGTCTTTAGGAGCAAATACAAAATGTTTTATTTGGCGCTCAAAGCCTTTTATAACCAAGACCCATACTGCCTTTCCAGTCTTCTTACATCTTATTCTCTGCCATGTACTCTTCAACCCAGTAACAAGGGCCTACTGACGGACTGTTCCACAAGGAAAACACTTCATCTCTTGACTCCAGGCATTTTCTCTGGCTCCTCCATTCCTGGAATACTCTTCCTCCTCTGCTTTAACTACTGACATTCTTGGCTTCACTTAAATTCCAACTATAAAATCAACCTTCTATAGGAAGACTTCCCTAACCCATCTTAATTCCAGTGCCTTCCCTCTGTTAATTATTTCCCATTTATTTTGTATATACTTGTTTGCATGTTGTGTCTCCCATAAAATGGTAAGCTCTTTGAAGGCAGGAGCTCTCTTTTTCCTCTTTTTGTATCCCTAGCATTTAGCACAGAGATTAGCACTTGGTAGGTGCTTAATAAATGTTTATTGATTGATAGATTGAATTAGATTTTGCAAAGGAATATTTATTTAAAGATATAGCATAAAAATATTTCCTTCTAACAACTAGAGGGCCCACTTTTTCCTCCACCAGTGGTGTCAAACTCAAATAGGAATGGATCCCTAAGTCTTCTTATTGACTTAGAAAACCACAAATTAACATAGTCTATGTTGTATTGTATTTTAGTTAAATATTTTACAATTACATTTTAATCTGGTATAGTCACAGTGGTCCTGAAGCCACATGTTTGATACTCTGCCCTATACTACCTTAGACTATAGAGATGATGGGCTCAAACTTAGTTTAATTCCTACATAGCCTTATTTCCACTAAGTCCATGCCTAAATGTGACATCAATGCTGGATGAGGCCTAGCCTCAGTTATCACTTGGCTAAGTCTTGAAGGTCATTTCCTAAGATCACTCCGTGCTACTTGGGGCATTAATGCTGGGCTGGCTACAAAACCTGGCTTAGGCTTAGACTCCCAGATCCCTGTGGCTCACTCTCCTAAGCTCCAAATTAATATCCTTCATTCAAAAGAGGCCAAGGACATAGGCCTATTTTACAGAATCACATTGACTCAGAAGGGGAAAGCCTTAAGGCTTTTAAAGTGTAGTCTTTTATCAGATGTAGTCCACAGAATCAGACTACCAGATGACAAAAAGACCAACTGAGATGGTGAAGATCTCTCCAGTTCTAGCTACACAATCAAAATGCCTTCTCATAACCATGCGATTAGCAGACTGGAACCAGTTATAGAATGTTCCACCATCTCTCCAAGGTATTTCCATGAGTCCTGGAAGCAGAGTTTCTAACTTCTCTTCAACATGGGGAATTTACATAAGCCAAGCATGCTCTGTGTGTATGTGTGTGTGTGTATGCTAATACCATGTTTCACAAGTTTGTGGTATATGTTCTTTGCTCTTCCCCAGTTCTCTTTTTTTTGAACTGGATTGCTCTCTTGCTTTTAGCTTAGAGACCAAAGGTTAAGTTTCAGTTTAATATAACCAGTTATATGACTAGAAAAATATTGTGCATTCTCTCTTTCTGTATGTGTTTGTGTCTGTTTCTCTGTCTCTGTGTGTCTATCTGTGTGTCTGTCTCTTTCTCTGCTTCTCTGTCTCTCTCTCTCCGTCTCTCTGTCTCTCTCTCTCTGTCTCTCTTTCTCTCTCTCTGTCTCTCTTTCTCTCTCTCTCTCTCTCTCTCTCTCTCTCTCTCTCTCTCTCTCTCTCTCTCTCTCTCTCTCTCTCTCTCATCTGTCATCTCCTAGAATCTTGGACTTCAGGGAACAAGCTCTTTGGAACACAAAACAGCTAGCTAATGAGAATCTAAAGCCATTAAGTCTTTCTTTTGAACTCATGGCTCTTTCTAATGAGATCAATATTTCTGTCCTAAGCCTTTATTTGACATGTTATAACATCCTTCTAATTTTAGTCTAACCTCTAATGGGATCCTTTGTCCCATCCCCCAAAACCATTTCAGAAACTCTAACAAATAATTCCCTCAGATTCTATATAGGTCCAGGGCATCATGATTTTCTTCAACCCTATTCCTAATTAACCTCTCCCCTTAATCATTCTTGTTGGGTGTAAATCAGATGGGAGAAAGACATTGCAAGCTTTGGGGAAAAGTTGAGCATCTAAAATTTCAGTGACAAAAGTGATAAAATCATGGATTACAGATAATGTCTGTTGGTTATTCTTCTGTTTAGAAATCTAAATTTATTTTTGGAAAAAAAATTAGCCAATATTTCATTCATTCATTCAACAAAGATGCCATTAGTGTGTGAAGTCCTACGCTCAAAACTAGGGACACAAAGAAACATAGTACAGATCTTGCTTATAAGCTAATAGAGGGGACAAGCTGAATACCAATAAGTAAAATACAAGGGGGAAGACAATAAGTACAGGTAAAGGGCTGTGAGCAATTTAAAGAGAGCCAGGAGGAAGAAAGGGAAAGTTTCATGAAAAAGGTGACTCCTGAACTGTACTTCGAAGGAAGAGAAGCACTTCAAAAGACAAAAAAAAAGTGAAGCAGAATCCATTCCAGGAAATACAGACCGCATGAGCAAAGGCTTGAATGATTGGAAACTAATATCAAAGAGAAAATGGTGCAATTTTGTTGGAACAGGGGGTACGAGAAGAGAAGTATATATGGGAAAAGGGGGGGAAAGTAATTGGAAGTCAGATTGAGGAGGGCCTTAAGTATCTGGATTAGCAGTACACCATTTGCACTGAAGTTAATGGTAAGGCACTAAAATGTTTGAATTTTTAAATGGTGTGGTCAACACAGTGCATCAGGTTGATTACTTGGATAGCAATGTGACAAATGGATTGGAAGGGAGGGAAATACTCTGGATAAGGACAAACTAGGCCTGAACTAGGTTGGTGATGGTGAATGAAAAGGATGAGGCAGATGCAAAAGGAGGAACTAGGTGGTACAATGGCTAAGATACTAGACCTGAAGTCAGGAAAAGGTGAGTTCAAATCCCACTTCAGACATTTACTAGTTATACGAATCAGGGCAAGTCTTTATTCTGTCTCAGTTTCCTGTTTTGCAAAATGGTATAGCAAGTCCTCCCAGTGTAGCTGTAAGGATCAAATGAGATAATATATATAAAGCACTTTGCAAACCTTAAATTGCTATGCAAATGCTAGTTTTTGTTATCATTAAAGTGTATTACAGAGGAAGGAGAAATACAACTTGGCAATAAAGTGGTTGTGGGCAATAAGGGAAAGAGAAGAGCCAAAGGTAACTCCCAGCTTTTAAAAAAGTAAGTAATTGTAAAGGTGGCTGTGCCATCAAAAGAAATAGGAAAAAATGTTAGAAAGAAGGTTTAAATTACAAACTCACTTTTAGGTGTAGAAGAGATGCATGTATATGTAGATACATGGATATAGGTATATGTGTGTGTATGTTGATGTATACATAGACATGTACATAAACATATATGTTATTGTTTGTCCTTTGTTTTCCAAAAAGATCAATAACGTCGTAGGTGATGGCTTGCGCATGAGTTGGATTTAAGTGAGGCATAGTTACTCAAAGTTGTCAGCCTCATTCTCTCTTCCTAGGTTATCAAAATCCAGTAGGACAAAAATTAAGACAACTAGCAATGGCCCAGGATGCAAGGGATGACACTGGCAACTTAGATGTCTGACCAAACTCTAAGTGCTCCCCAGCATCTGCTTCAGACATCTCCATGGCCATTGGAACAAATTGTTCTTATCCATTCATTCCGATGGGGAGCATCTTTATGTGTTTGTGTTAGACATCCCCATAACTCACCAACAGGTTTGACGCCTGTCAGTTACCCTCAACCTGGTTCAGCCCCATCTACCAAGACATTTTTGGAGTGTGACTGCTAGGCATGCTACAGTTTCTTGGAGCCAGAGGTGAGAGCTCTGTGCCAGGTGAACACCAAAAGTGGATGAGCAGCCCTGCAAGGACTGGGCAACCCCTCACAGCAACACTGCTAGTCTTCCTGAATACCCCACACATCCCATAAATACATGTATACATATACATATATATGTCATGTACACGTATGTATGACAAGAAGTTGGAAAGTCGGTATTGGAGCTCTGGAGAGAATCTGGCAACAGAGAAATAGATTTGGGAGGAACTCTAACAAATTTGCACAGAAGTAATTATTAAAGCCATTGAAGTGAGTGACAACACCATAGGAGATACTATATAGAGAGAGTAAGACCGAGGAAAAAATTCTGAATCCTCATTAAATAGATGGGCAGGGGATGAAGAAGTAGAAAAAGAGATCAAGATGAAACAAAAGAAAAGGGAACCACAGATTCAGTATCATAAAACCCCACAAAGCATCAAAGGAGTAGACAACAGTGTCAAATGATTCAAGAAAGATTCAAGAAGATTAGGACTAAGAAAAAGATTTGGTGATCAGGAAGCCATTAGTGACCTTGGAGATAACAGTTTCAATAAAGTGATAGGGAAGAAAAACACATTGTAAGGGACTAAGGAATGAATTGATATTAAAAAAATTAAAAGCATAGCTACCCCCATTCTTATTTCTTTCTGCTTTCTAACAATAAGGAAAAAAAGAAATGTTATGGTAAAATTTGATGGAGGGGGAAACAACTTACCAGTCATAACCATGAATATTAATGGGGTTAGTTTATCAATGAAATGGAAAAATGAGTTAAAAAGTAAACCCTGAGAGGCATCAGAGTAAGACTTTTGAGGGGATATTTAATGGGCTAAATATGCTTTAGCTAAATACTTATTTATAGTATCAAGTCAAGTCAACAGGCATTTACTAAATGCTTACCATGTGCCAAGCACTGTGCTAATTAAGCACTAGAGATGAAAAGAAAAGAGAAAGACAGGCCCTATATTGAAAGACATCACATTTTATTGGCATGTTCTATGTTATGGCTGAAGTCCAAAATGCTAATGTTTGCAGAAGAATCATCCATGCTCTCATGCTGGTATCCACTGTGGTCTGGAAAAATTGGTAAATCCATTATTAGCCTGCTAATGTGGACATCAAGCAATGTGCAGAACAATGCCTCCCACAACCCCATCATATTAATATGGAGGATAAATGGCCATAATTACTTGTGACAGTTGCTTGCATTATAATAACAGTTACCAATGAGTTCTAGACCCGAGTCATAGTGTAGACACTACTTGTAGAAAATGGTGAGTTTGCACATATAAAGATTCCTCTTTAGACCAGTCCTCTTCCCAAAGATGCTAAAGTTCTTGTACAATGCACATGTGTATCTTTCTAAAGATGATGGATAGCAATAATGGAGGGATGTTTCTCAGGAGGCTGCTTTCTCTCTTCCTCTTGGAACCTCAGCTGCCATATTCACTGCTGTGAAATTGTCTGCTTTTGTTTCAGGCCCAAGTTGCTGTTATCCCAGATTAATAAAAGAGCTATCATGATGTATTCAACAAAAAAGTAAACCCAACAATTTGCTGTGTATAAGCAACCCACTTAAAACACAAAGATTCGGTAGCATATAGGGGGCACAGTGTATAGAGCACCAGCCCTTGAATGAAGAGGACCTGAGTTCAAATCTAGCCCAGACACTTATTAGCTATGTGACACTGGACAAATCACTTAACCCCAATTGCCTCAAAAAAAGCAAACACAAAGATTCATAGAGGATTAAAATGACGAGTTGGAGTAGAATTTATTATGCTTCACCTTAATCCAAAAGAAGAGTGACAAACATTATTTCAGAAAAGACAACAGCAAAAAATAGATACTGGCATGAAAGATAAAACAAGGAAACAAAATTACTCTCAAAGGCATAATAAATAATGAAACAAAAACAATTTTAAATATATATGCACTGAATGGCATGGCATGTAAGTACTTAGAGGAAAAACTGAGTGATTTGCCAAAATTCTTGGGTAAAAAGGCATTACAAATAATTTCAATGTGCCTCAAATTTAAATAAATCTAACAGAATTATAAATAAGTAAGAAATTAAGGATTAGAACAGGAAATCTGAAGAAGTGAGATATTTTGGACATTGGTGATTTTCAATGAGAATCTTAAAGAATATACATAGTTTTCAACATCAACAGCACCTTACAAAAAATCAATCACATTCTAAGGAAAGTAAATGAAAGTATGCGGGAGGGAGACCCTCTCAGCTGGTGAAGTGTCCTATTGTCCTATTTCACTATTCTATTGTCCCTCATGATCCAAGGCTCATGCTTCAGGCCTCCATCCTTGTAGGCTTAAACTTCTGAAACTACCCCATGATGAAAAGCAGTCAAATCTCATCCCCATAAGAAAGACATGAAGTGTCAGCTTCTAAGGCTGCCTGCTCCATGTGACCTTTACCAGAGTTCCCACCAAGTTTTGTGACTCTCAATTCCATCTCCCCTCCACAGGGTAGGGTGTTGCCTCCTAAGCAGTATGGTCCATTCCTATGAAACCAGACCACAAAGACATTCATTCAAGAAGTCAGATCACTGTTGTGCTTTTCCCACCAGGAAAGATCCATAAGGGCAAGTTTCCTTAGGAAATACACCCCACCTCCCTCTGAGTGACACTTTAAATTGTACCAGACAGGAAGCTTGCTTAGATAGAGGAAAGAGGATAGGTGTCAAGCCCACACTTTGACATAGAAAACCCTGAGCACACGCTGTCGGATCTGCTGTGTCTTTACCCCATAGACAAGAGGGTTGAGTGCTGGTGGCATGAGGAGGTAGAGAGTAGCCAGAAGGACATGGACATGGTGGGGCACATTGTGACCAAAGCGATGAGTAAGGAAAGAAAACATCCCGGGAACATAGAAAACTAGGATGACACAGATATGTGAACCACATGTACCAAATGCTTTGAGGCGGGCATCACGGCCAGGGACCCTCAGGACAGCACAGAGAATGAGGGAGTAAGAGATACCAATGGCAAGCACATCAAATCCCACTACCAGCAATGCAACCACTAGACCATATGCACGATTCACAGTGGCATCTGAGCAGGCCAACTTCACCACAGCCATATGCTCACAATAGGCGTGACTAATGACCACACTCTGGCAGAAGATAAGGCGGCGCAGCAAAATGGGAAAGGGTATGAGGAGAAGCAGTCCCCGTGCCAGCACCACCAATCCAATACGCCCAATGACCCCTGGAGTGAGGATGGTAGTGTGGTGCAGAGGGTGACAAATGGCAACATAGCGGTCCAGAGCCATGGCTACCAGCACACCTGACTCCATAGAAGAGAATGCATGGATAAAAAACATCTGGGTGAGGCAGGTAGGGTACCATATCTCACAGGAATAGGACATAAGCACAGCCATTGCTTTGGGTGCTGTGGATGAGGAAAGGACGAGGTCAATAGCAGCCAGCATGCCCAGGAATAGGTACATTGGCTGATGGAGTGATGTGTCAGTTCGAATGATGAAAAGAATGGTGGCATTGCCCACAAGGGCAAGAAGATACAGGCTTCCCAGAGGAAGTGCAATCCAGTGTTGACTCTCTTCTAGCCCTGGGATGCCCATCAGATAGAAGGAAAAAGTAGACAGGCCCCAACTGGAGTTCCCCAGGCTTTTCATTCTAGATGCATACTGGACAGTTTGAAGATGGGAGGGAAGTGGAGGAGGAACTGCATTATAACCTCCCCATCTATGAATAGACGCCATTCTGTCCACACAGCTGTTTGCCACCATCTTTTGAAGTAGAAACAAACAAATAACAGTAAGGAAGAGCAAAGTCAAATGCAAAAAGGTACTTGCTAATAGCAAGAACTGAGAGAGACAAAGATGATGAACTAAGAAAGAATAACAAGTTTCATTCCATAGATATTATTACAAGTGGGAACAGAGGGAATTCTGTCTGGGATGACATTGGTGTGGTCATGCCTGGGGGCTGTGGGTTTGAAACCATAAAATGTGTTGATTCACCTCGGCAGAACTATGATTTTATATCAGCTGTTCTCTATCTCCCCAGTGGACAAAGCAAGAGAAAACTAGCATTAGCTGCAGCAGAACATTTTATGGTTAGATAATAAAAAGAATTTCTTCAATCTCTGTTCTTCAGAATCTCTTATTTGGGTTGAGATCATCAACATCTTTCCATGCATCTAGGTTTATAACCCTGGCATCTGATTCTTCTTTTTCTCTCATCCTGATATCCAGTCAGTTTTCTAGTCTTGTCAGTCTATCACTTTATCACTTCTTATATCTTTTCTATTCTCCACACTCACACAGCCACCATCCTGGTTCAAGCCCTCATCCCCTCTTATCTGGAAATGTGCAAACTACCCTACTTGAGTCTAGTCTTTCCCTTCTCCCATCCATTTTCAGAAGTCTGCCAAAATTATCTTTCTAAACTCAGATCTGGGCCATGTCACTTCCCTGTTCAAGACTTTCCCAAGGTCTGGTAACCATTCTGGAAAACAGTTAACAACTATACTAAGAAAGTGACTAAAATATCTATGTCCTCAGACACAGAAATACCATTCCTAGATATATACTCCAAGGATGTCAAAGATTTTTAAAAGGACCTAAACACACAAACCATCATGAATTCATTAAATACATTTAATATTAAGATTGTATTTGATGTTGGAGAAGATATGGGAAAATTGGAACACTAATGCATTGTTGGTGGATTTGGAACTATGCCCAAAGGGCTATAAAATTGTGTATACCTTTTGACCCACTTCTAGGGCTATATCCCAAAATGATCATAAAAATGGGAAAAGGATCCCCATGTTCAGAAATATTTATAGCAGCTCTTTTTGTGGTGGCCAAGAATTGGAAATTGAAGTGATGTCCATCAATTTGGGAATGTCTAAACAAGTTGTGATATATAAATATAATGGAATACTACTTTTCTATAAGAAATGATGAGCAGGCAGGCTTCAGAAACACCATGAAGGATATATATGAAATGATGCTATATATTCTGAGTGATGTAAGCAGAACCGGGAGAACATTGTACATAGTAACAACCACACTGTGCAATGACTAATTTTGATAAACTTAGCTCTCCTCAGCAATGCAAGGAGCTAAGACAACTCCAAAAGACTCATGATGGAAAATGCTGTCTACATCCAGAGGAAAAACTATGGAGTCTGAATGCAGATCGAAGTATACTATTGCTCCCTTTTTGTTGTTTTTGCTGTTGTTTTGTTTTGTTTATTCATTCTTGTGGTTCCTCCCATTGGTTATAATTCTTCTTTCCAACATAACTAATCTGAAAATATGTTTAATATGAATGTATATGCAGAGCCTATATCAGATTGTTTTGGGAAGGGTGGGGAAGTAGGAGGAGAAAATTTAAAACTCAAAAGTTTATGGAAGTGAATGTTGAGAACTAAAAATAAATAAACTTTTGAAAAAGATTGCATTTGAAACATACCTTCCACTCTTAAGTGTCCAAGATGCAGAGTGAGACATAAGTTTTTGAATATGGCCAATGTAGGAACTTGTTTTGTGGAACTATGTACATTTTTATGAGGATTTTATTTTTTTAATTCTTCATTTTGGGATAGGATAGTAGGAAGGAAAGATAATGAATGCTTATAAAACTAAATACATGAATAATTTTAATGAAACAAAATCTACACTTGTATAATAAAGACACAAAGGCAAAAGTGAAATGGTTCCTGTTCCAAAGGAGTTATGTAGGGAAGACAACATGTGCATATATGGGTACATTTTTTTTTAATTTAATTGGAAATGTACTAGCAGCTAGCTGGGAAAATCAAGAAAGGTTTCATGTGGAAGGTAACACTCGAGTTATGCCTTAGAGGAAATTAAAGATTTTGATATGGAGGTGAGAAGGGAGTGAAATCTGGGCATGGGAAAAACCAGTGTAAAGATAGGGTGGGGAATGGAGAGCTGCACATGAGGAATAGTTAGAAAGCATGATTGGCTCAACCAGAGTGTGGGATGAAGGAGAAAAATAAATGATAAGGCTCTAAAATTAGTTGGAAGTTAAGTTAGAAAGGACCTTATCTACCAAAAAGAGTTTATGTTTGATACTAGAAATAAGAGGGAGCCATAGAACATAATTACATAGGAGAGTAACAAGGTCAGACCTACACTTTAGGTAAAATGTTCTGATGTATAGGAGATAGACTGGAATGGGAAGAAATTGGACTCAGAAAAGCAATCAAGAGGACATTTCAGTAGACTAGGTGAGAGATGATGAGGACCTGGATGAGGTGGGGACTGTATAAATAAAAATAAAAGGGAGAGACTGAAGAGATGTAATGAAGGCAGAAGTGAAAAAGTGTGGCAACTAAGTATTGTCAACTGTGGGGTGAGTGAAGGTTAGAAGTTTAAAATGAAACTAAGGTTGCAAAACTGGGTAACTGGAAGGGTAGGGGTGCCCTTAACAAAAAACAGGAAAGTTGGGAAAAGGTGTGGGTTTGAGAGGAAAGAAGATCTCAGTTTTGGTCATTGAGTTTGAGACACCTACAGGACATATAGTTAAAAATATACATTAGGCATTTGGTGATGGAGGACTGGAGCTCAGGAAAGAAACAAGGGCAGGATATAATCTGTGCAGAAATTATAAGGTCACCTATTGAGATAATATAGAAGACAGAGGAGAGGAAAGTCCAGGATGGAAACCTGGAATATGTCCAGGTATGGATATTAAAGGAGACTGAGAAAGAACAGGCAGGAGGAGAACAAAAAGAGCAACATCATAACAACCAAGAGAGAGGAAAGAAAACAGGAGGAAAAAGGGTGATCAGTTTTGTCAAATTCAGCAGGGATAGTGAGAAGGATGAGGATTTAGGAAAAGCCATCATATTTTATAACTAAGAGATGTGTTTAATTTCAGAGAGAGAAATTCCAGTTGAATAATCAAATTGGAAGCAAGATTGCAGAGGACTGAGAAATGAGAGGAAAGGGGAGATAACCAGTGCAGATAGCTTTTTTCTAGAAATTTAATAGATAAAGAGAAGAGAGATATAAGTTGATAGTTATAGGTAGTTGTAGGGTCTAATGAAGGTTTTTATAAATAAGAAAGACTTGGGCAAGTTTGCAGGCAGCAGAGAAGGAGCCAGTGGATAGGATGACTGAAATTAAAGAAGGGAATGAATAAAGAAGGCAGCAATTTGCTGGAAAAGAGAGAAGACAATCAATGATTTATATAGAAGAGATGCCCTAGGTAAAGAAGAAGGCCAGCTCTTCTTCAGGAACTGGAACAAAGGAGAGAATTGGAGGGGGGGGATGTCAAGGGGCTGTGAGATATAAAAGACAAAAAAGGAAATTCAGAAGTAAATGAATTCTAATTTTTTAATAATACTATCAGTAGGAAGGGGCCTTAGCTATGAGTAGAAGAAAAAAGGAAGAAGAAAAGGAAACTCACAAACGAATAGTATCTTCTTAGTAAAATTTAGGGTAGGGTTCATGGCTGTGAGGGGTAGTTTAAGGAACCTGAGGAAATGAAAAAGGTTTGGAATACCCAATGTATTTAGAGCAGCACTTTTTATCACAGCAAAGAATTAGAAGCAAAGTATATGCTCATCAACTGGAGGATGGTTAAACAAGTTATACATGAATGTAAAAAAATATTACTACGCTGTAAGAAATAATCAATATAAAGAATACAGAGGAGCATGGGAAGACTTAATATGAATTGATGCAAAGTGAAGTACAAAGAACCAGGAAAACAATTACTACAACAAAATAAATGGAAATAACCACAACAAAACCTAAATTCTGTGTGATTATAATGCACAAACCTGGCCTTGAAGAATAAATGTTAAAGATATATAAGGGAGCAGATTGGTGGAAGGGGTATTCAGTAGGATTGCTATTTTGGGGTGGGGGATAAGGGAAAGGAGGAGAAAATTTGTAACTCAAAATCTTGTGGAAATGAATGTTGAAAACTAAAAATAAATATTTTTTTAGAAAAGAGTAGATATTAAAATGTATCTCTGTCTCTTCTTTACATAGATGAAAAACTATGGGTTCAGAAAAATGTCTGTATGCCAGACTCCATTGATATGTTAATTTAACCAAACCTCTCTTTTTTTTATTCTTTGTTATAGAGAAGGTAGGAACATATTTGGAAATAAAAGTGATATAAAATTAAAATATGTTCATAATATTTAAACTCAGTGGCTTACTTTTCCCTCAAGAATAAAGTACAAACACTTCTCCCAAAAATTTAAAGATGTCCTCACAGTTGTCTCCAACCTACCTTTCCAGGTTGATTTATTTCATACCACTCCTCTTCATACTATCTTCGAGACAAGGTAAACTACTGTTTCTCAAATCTGACATTCTGTATACTTCCTCTATGTGTTTGTTTGCCCATGACTGGAATGAATTCCTTTCTCATCTTCCCTTTTCAGAATTCTTACTTTATTGGTGGCACAAAAAAGATACTACTTCTGGGGTGGCTAAGTGGCGCAGTGAATAGAGCACCAGCCCTAGAGTCAGGAGGACCTGAGTTCAAATGCAGCCTCAGACACTTGACACAATTACTAGACTTGTGACTTGGGGCAAGTCACTTAACCCCAACTGCCCTCCAAAAAACAAACAAAAAAAAAGATACTACTTCTTTGAACCTCCTATTATTTCTGCCTTCCTCCCCAATCTGCCTAACTTCTAGTGTTCTCACTGTCATCGAATTACCTTATATTTATTTATCTATTTCCATATCATCTTACCTCCTCCCCCAAAGTACTTCCACATCCTCCCTCTACAAGAGGATGTAACACACATACTGCTCTGGGAAATATTCTGGTTTCAAAGTCTACTTGCTTACTTTATTTCTCAGCTCAGACCACAGGGATTGACTGGAGGCTGGGAACTGAGCGTCATTCATTTCCATTCAATCTAATAAACATCTGTTAAGCACCTACTATGTCCCAGACCCTGTGCTAAAGACAGTAGATTCAAACCCCAAAACGAAAATAGTCCTTGCCCTTAAGCAATTTATATTCTACTAGAGATATGAAACCTGTAGACAAATAAATTGATTTTTTAAATGTGTGCAAATTAAAACAAAGAAATTTGGGGACATTACTAACATCTGGAAGGATCATAAAAAAGGCTCATAGAGGAAGTGGCACATGATCTGAAGCTTTAAGGAAGTTAGGGTTTCTATGAGGCAGATACAAAAATGGATTGCATCCCAGACATGGAGAATGGCCTGTATAAAGTTACAGAGATGAGAAGTGGAATATTGTGTATAAGGGACATCTAAAGGCCCATTCTGACCGGAATAGAAAAGTGAATATAGGGGATTTTAAAATCTTGAAACATAATTTAATATAATAGTATAATACAACCTTGAGATATCATTTTATAACTACCAGATTAGCTAAAATAATAGTAGGTGAAGGTGACAAATGTTGGAGGGGATGTGGAAAAATTGGGACACTAATTCATTGTTGGTGGAATTGTAAAATGATCCAACCATTCTGGAGAGCAATCTGGAATTATGTCCAAAGGGTTATTAAATGACCTATACCTTTTGACCCATCAATACCACTGCTTGTTCTATTTCCAATGATTAGGGAATAAAGGAAAAGAACCTACATATTCTAGACCTAGAATGTTTATAGCAGCTCTCTTTGTGGTAGCAAAGAACTAGAAATTGCAGGGATGCCCATCAATATTGGAATGGCTAACCAAGTTGTGGTATATGGTTGTGATGGGATACTACTGTGCTATGAGAAATTATGAGCTTAATGATTTTTTAAAAACATGGAAAGATTTGCATGAGATAATGAAGTGAAAAAAGCAGAACCAAGAGAACATTGTACACAATAATAGCAATATTGTTTTAAGAATGACTTTGAGTAAGGAAGTTATTTTGTCTATTATAAATACCCAAATTAACTATAAAGGACATATGAAGAAAGAACTGCATCCAGAGAAAGAACTGATAAATAGACGTATGCATAGAATAATTTTATTTGTGTGTGTATATGTATACCTAATTGTGTCTAGTGGTAGCCAGCCATCCCTAAGGTAGAATTGAGGGGGAGTAGAGAAGAGAAAAAAGGAGAAATATTTGAAAGGAATAGTAAGCTGTGCATAGTAGATTTGCAGTTTCATATGACATCACCTTTTTATTATACTATGTTATGGAAATTTATTCCATAAATTAAAAAGAAAATAATAAAGAAGAAAGATAGGTCAGATTTCTATTGTAGAGCTCTGGCTTTAAAGACCAAAATGAGAATTTTGTATGTTTTACTAAAGGGAATAGGAAGTCATTCAAAAAATTTTAGTAGGAGTGAAGCATGACCAGGCAGTCTGTGTTTTAGGAATATCAATTTGTGAAGGATGGGTTATCAAGAGAAGACACCGGAAACCTAGGGACCAATTCAGAAGCTATTGAAATAGTCCAAGAAAAAAGTCAAGAGGTTGTAGAAGTGGAAAGAAGGGAATGAGAGTGTGATAGATGTTGCGTAGGTAAAATCAACAAGATTTTGCAACTTATTGAATATATGGAAGAGGAGGAAGGAAAAGGAAACATTGATCATAATTTCAAAGTTTTGAGCCTGGATGACTAGAAGAATGGTGGTGCCACCAAAAGAAATGGAGAAATTAAAAAGGGGAGGGGTGAGGGTGGAGAAATTTTATAACAAAAATAGGCACATAGAGAGAAAGGGGGGGAAGGCAGGGAGAGAAAACAGGCTGGAGGAGAGACTGAGGAAACCCAAAAGAATACAAATGAGGCGTTCACTGCTTTCCTTCCTGGTCATGTCTTCTGAAACTATCCAAAGTCCTTAGCAAGTCTTATTTGGCCTAAATCTTGAATCTTTAGGCCTATTTCCTGAATTGTCTTCCCTTCCCCTGCCCTAAATCATCAACTACATTGTTCTATTTAGAGTGCGGTAAACCATTGTGCCTGAGGCATATTGGATACAAAAATATATGGGTCAGTTAATTTCAGAGATGCCTCAGAGTCAGAGAGTGTAGGTGTCACATGGAAATAAGAGGGAGAAAAGGGATGAGAGGGACAGGGAGGGAGGGAGTAAATAAAAAAAGAGGAAAGAAGGAAAAGGAAGGAAGGAGAAGAGGTGAAATTCCAGTACTCTGGGCTGTTTGTCTGGGGACCCTGTTCATTAACTGCAGAAGCCACATAGCCAAACACTGGGGAAATTTCAGTACCACAAGGATGGATGGAAACTCAGACATGAAAAAGATTTTCAATTTATGAAAGTTGTTCACTAATCAATCACCTCAGCATCTGTACCAAGCTCCTTTAGCTCTCAACCCTAGCTTCATGACCTCCTTCAACTCCTTTCCAGGTTCCACAATACCATTTAGCCCCTGGCCAAGCACCATGATGTCCTCCATCTCCAAGAATTGGGGAGAGATACTACTAAAATCTCTCTAGCTCAAAGGTGAAAATTATGGTTCTCCCCAGGGACTGAAGGATATAGTTTTAGGGAGACTCCAGCCCCTCTCCTTCCCCCTTTGTCTCCTTAGATAAGCTGATATAGGATAGTGCTCCCCTTTTTGCCCCCTTCTGCAGAGATGACCCTCCCTCTGCCCTCACTAGCTCCCTCTGAGCCAGGGTCAGTTCAAGATGGAAAACGGAGGCATGAAATCAGGGTAAAAGTAATGTTATGTTGGGGGAAGAGGAGAGGAGAGGAGAGGAGAGGAGAGGAGAGGAGAGGAGAGGAGAGGAGAGGAGAGGAGAGAAGAGGAGAGGAGAGGAGAGGAGAGGAGAGGAGAGGAGAGGAGAGGAGAGGAGAGGAGAGGAGAGGAGGGAAGATAGATCTGAAAGAAGTAGAGCTGGAAAGGATGTTGGAATTCTCCTATTTCCACCCTTTTCTTTTACAGAGGAGGAAATAGAGTCACAATAGGGTTAAGGTCACACAGCTGGTAAAAAGCAATGCTGAGCTACTGAGGCATATTATGATAGGTTCACAAAGAGGTTCTCTCTGCCCACAGCCTAGGTTTTTGAGGAGCCCCATATTCAGCATTTTTCTCCATCAGTCACATGTTTGTTGGGGTAGATCGGAGATACATAAAGACATAGAATGTTAAGAATAAAATGGACAATAAAGGTCAACTAATTGAATCTCTTCATTTTGCAGAAGACAAAACTGAAGCCCAGGGAGGTTAAATGATTTTTCCCAGTGTCACATAATGAAATATGTTGTATACCTTTCCCATATAAATGACAAGGAGGAAGGATGACTTCTGTGTTAGCTCCATTCCAAGCTGGCCAGACCTTCCAACTTCCAACACTGGGCAGTGGGCAGAGGTAGTACTACTGCTAAACACTCATATCCAAGTAGACAGGGAGGACCCTTAAGAAAAGTTGTTGACAAATGAACACAAGGAAAGAGATTGAATGGATGGATGAGAGAGGAGAAGCTATGACTGAGCAGCCTATGGCAAAGCCCCAAACTGAAAAGAGCCTCAAGCCCTAGGCAAATGAAAAGTGAGAATCTTAAAATATCACCTCACTGCCACCTTAACAGTCTCCATCAAAACCTGGAGTTTACAATGCTGCAACCCATACTTACCCCAGACAGAACATCTGCACTAAGTATGCAATTCAATCAAACATAGATCAGGTACTGATGAGCAACCCTAGGCAACAAAGGATATTAACCCTGTGTCTGACTCCCAAGAGAACCAGCCTAGAGGCAAGCACACCCCTTAAGAAACTAATATTGTTTCATGGTAAAAGCAGAAGTCCCTATAGTAGAGGTATTTTTTTTTCATGATAAAACTTTTTTTAATTAATTTATTAGTGTAGTTTCAGTTAACAAGATTCAATTCCATAGTTCCTTGATTTTCAAATTTCCTTTACTTCCCCCCCCCCATGACAGCCAGTATAAGATCTGCAAATGCATTCATATTAGAAATTATTCCAATTACAAAGGCATATTGTACTAGGTGGGATGAAAGATGGTAAGGAAGAAAAAAACCAAACAACGAAAAGAAAAAGATTATTTAGTTTGCTTCCATCAGGATTCAGGCTCAGTTCTTTCTAGTTGTATCTTTGGATGGCGCTTTTCTCACTTTCTTGAGTCTTTTGGGATTGCCTTATATCACTGCATTGCTGAAAAGAGTCCAGTCTGTCATAGTTGGTCATCACAGATATGGTATGTCTGTGATTGTATACAAATTTCTTCTGATTCTACTCTTCTCGCTCAGCATCAGTTTGTATAAATCTCTCCAGGTAATTGTGAAATCCATCACCTCCTCGTTTCTTATAGCACAATAATATTCCATTACATTCATATACCACAACTTGTTTAGCCATTCCCCAATTGGTGGGCACCCCTTCAGTTTCCAATTCTTTGCAACCACAAAAAGGCTGCTAAAAATATTTTTGTACATATGGGTCTTCCTCCCACTTCTATGATCTCTTTGGGATATAACCCTAGAAGTGGTATGGCTGGGTCAAAGGGTATGAAATTATTTATAATCCTTTGGGCATAATTCCAGATTGCTCTCCAGAATGGTTGGATAAGTTCACAACTCCATCAGCAATGTATTAGTGTTCCAATTTGTCCACATCCTCTCCAGCATTTGTCAATTTCTTGTTTTGTCATCTTAGCCAATCTGACTGGAGGGATGCGGTATCTCAGAGTTGTTTTGATTTGCATTTCTCTAATTAATAGTGATTTAGAGCATTTATTCATATGCTTATAGATATCTTTAATTTCTTTCTCTGAAAACAGCCTGTTCATATCCTTTGACCATTTATCAATTTGGGGAGTGACTTGTATTCATATAAATTTGGCTCAATTCTCCATAAATTTTAGAAATGAGTCCTTTATCAGAGACACAAGTTGTAAAAATTCTTTCCCAATTTCCCACCTCCCTCTTGATCTTGGTTACATTGGCTTTATTTGTACAGAAGCTTTTCAATTTAATGTAATCAAAATTATCCATTTTGCATTTTATAATACACTCTAATTCTTGTTTGGGCCTAAAATCTTCACCTCTCCACAAGTCTATCAGGTAAACTATTCCTTCCTTTCCCAAGTTGCTTACAATATCATCCTTTACACCTAGATCATGCACCCATTTAGACTTGATTTTGGTATATGGTGTTACATAGTGATCTATGCCCACTTTCTGCCATACTATATTCCAGTTTTCCCAGCAGTTTTTGTCAAACAGTGCATTCTTATCCCAAAAACTGGGGTCTTTGGGTTTATCGAACAATAGATTGCTATATTCATTAACTGCTGGGTCTCCTGCACCTAATCTATTCCATTGATCCACTACTCTACACCTCTGCCAGTACCAAACAGTTTTGATGACTGCTGCTGTATAATACAGATTAAGATCTGGCATAGCTAGTCCACCTTCCCTAGCATTTCTTTTCATTAATTCCCTTGATATTCTAGACCATTTGTTTTTCTAAATAAATTTTGTTATTATTTTGTCTAACTCTACAAAGTAGTTTTTTGGTAAATTGATTGGTATGGCACTAAATACATAGTTTAGTTTGGGTAAAATTGTCATTTTTATTATATTAGCTCGACCCAGCCATGAGCAATTGATATTTTTCCAACTATTTAGATCTGATTTTATTTGTGTAAGAGGTGTTTTGTAGTTGTGATCATATAGATTCTGGGTTTGTTTTGGCAAGTAGATTCCCAAATATTTTATAATGTCTACAGTGACTTTAAATGGGATTTCTCTTTCTATCTCTTGTTGTTGAGTTTCATTAGAGATGTACAGGAATGCTGAGGATTTATGTGGATTTATTTTATATCCTGCAACTTTGCCAAATTTATTTATTGTCTCTAGTAGTTTTTTACTTGATTCTCTAGGATTCTCTAAGTATATCATCATATCATCTGGGAAGAGTGATAGCTTGGTCACTTCTTTGCCTAATTTGATTCCTTTGATTTCTTTTTCTTCTCTAATTGCTACTGCTAGTGTTTCTAGTACCAGATTGAATAAGAGGGTGATAGTGGACACCCTTGTTTCACTCCTGATCTTATTGGAAAGGCTTCTAGTTTATCCCCATTGCATATAATACTTGCTGATGGTTTTAGATAGATGCTAGCAACTATTTTAAGGAAGGCTCCATTTATTCCTATACTTTCTAGTGTTTTAATAGGAATGGATGTTGTACTTTGTCAAAAGCCTTTTCTGCATCTATTGAGATAATCATGTGGTTTCTGCTAGTTTTATTGTTGATATGCTCAATTATACTGATGGTTTTTCTAATATTAAACCATCCTTGCATTCCTGGAATGAATCCTACCTGATCAAAGTGTATTATTTTTGTGATAAGTTGTTGGAATCTTTTGGCTAATATTTTATTTAGAATTTTTGCATCTAAATTCATGAGGGAAATTGGTCTATAATTTTCTTTCTCTGTCTTATCTCTTCCTGATTTAGGAATCAGTACCATATTTGTGTCATAGAAAGAGTTTGGTAGGACTCCTTCTTCACTAATTTTCCCAAATAGTTTGTAGAGTATTGGAATCAATTGTTCTTTAAATGTTTGATAGAATTCACTAGTGAACCCATCTGGCCCTGGAGATTTTTTCCTAGGGAGTTCATTGATGGCTTGTTTGATTTCTTTTTTTGAGATGGGATTATTTAGGCAATTCAGTTCCTCTTCAGTTAATCTGGGAAACTTGTGATTTTGTAAATATTCATCCATTTCACTAAGATTGTCATATTTATATGCATACAATTGGGCAAAATAATTCCTCATTATTTTTTTGATTTCCTCTTCATTAGAGGTAGATTCACCCTTTTTATTTTTGATACTCAAAATTTGGTTTTCTTCTTTCTTTTTTTTTATCATATTGACTAAGGGGCTATCAATTTTGTTGATTTTTTCATAAAACCAGCTCTTAGTTTTATTTATTAATTCAATAGTTTTCTTAATTTCAATTTTATTAATCTCTCCTTTGGTTTTCAATATTTCTAATTTAGTACTAAATTGAGGATTTTCAATTTGTTCTTTTTCTAGCTTTTTCAATTGCATGTCCAATTCATTGACCTCCCTTTTCTCTAATTTATTCATGTATGCACTCAGGGATATAAAACTTCCCCTGAGAACTGCCTTTAGTGCATCCCACAAATTTTGGTATGTTGTTTCATTATTATCATTCTCTTGAATGAAATTATTGATTGTTTCTATAATTTCTTCTTTGACCCATCCATTCTTTAGGATTAAATTGTTTAATTTCCAATTAGTTTTTAGTCTATCTTTCCATGGCCCTTTATTGCATATAATTTTATTGCATCATGATCTGAGAATGATGCATTTAATATTTCTGCCTTTCTGCACTGGATTGTGAGGGTTTTATGCCTTAGTACATGGCCTGTTTTTGAGTATGTACCATGCACTGCTGAAAAGAAAGTAAATTCCTTTTTATCCCCATTCAGTTTTCTCCAGAGATCCATCATATCTAGTCTCTCTAAGATTCTATTCACCTCCTTAATTTCTTTCTTGTTTATTTTGAGGTTAGATTTATCGAGTTCAGAGAGGGGGAGATTAAGGTCCCCCACTAATATAGTTTTGCTATCTATTTCTTCCTCTAATTCCTTTAACTTCTCCTCTAGGAATTTAGATGCTATACCACTTGGTGCATATATATTAAGTAGTGATATTACTTCATTCTCGATGGTGCCTTTTAGTAGGATATAGTTTCCTTCCTTATCTCTTTTGATTAGATCTATTTTTGCTTTTGCTTTATCTTAGATAAGTATTGCTACCCCTGCTTTTTTTACTTTAGCTGAGGCATAATAAATTTTACTCCAACCTTTTACCTTTGCCCTGTGGGTATCCCTTTGTTTCAAATGTGTTTCTTGAAGACAGCATATTGTAGGATTATGGTTTTTAATCCATTCTGCTATCCGCCTCTGTTTTATGGGAGAGTTCATCCCATTCACATTCACAGTAATGATGACTATCTGTATCTTCCCCTCCATCCTATTCCCTTCCCCTGTTTATGTTTTTGTTTCTTCCTTCTCCCTTCCCCTCCTTGAAGTATTCCCTTTTGACCACCCCCTCCCTCAGTGTTCCCACCCAGTGACCCCCCCTTATTACCCTACCCTCTCCCCTTACTACTGTTTCCCTCCCTACTAATCCCCCTTTAGTCTCCTCATTTTCACCCCCCTTACCTTTCCACTATCTATAGGACACAATAAATTTTTATACTTATCAGAGTAAATTGCTCCCTGTTTGATTCCAAACCAATGAGAGAAAATTTCAAACAGTGCTCCTCTCCCTCCCTCCTTTTCCTCTATTTAATGAATTTATGTGTCTATTCACATTAGAATCTTAAACTTCACTGATTAATTTGATCCCTCTTTGGACCTTAAGTTACATTATCTCTCTCACGTGTGCTCTGCCTCTGACTCCCAAAGGTACATTAAAAGTGGGTTGTGTTCCATTTCTCTGGGTAAACTAACAGGTGAACTGGACCAACCCAGGTAATCCAACACACCTAAGGTATAGGGTACCTGAGGATGTAGTATCCCCTCATGCTTGAAGCAAGAGCTGGGAAAACTCAGGATTATAGAAACTGTCCAGGTACTGGTTCACTAAAAGTGGTGAAGGTCTTCTCTGTCTCTTCTCTCCACTTCCATTGCCTACCACTATTATTGTGGCATAGTGTAAAGAAAAGTTCTGGAGTCAGGAAAACCTGAGTTCAAGTCTTGCTTCAGACACTTAATAGCTATATGACCTTGGGTAGGTCACTTAATCTCTACAGGTCCCAGTGTCCTCATCTGTAAAATGAAGGGGTTGGCCTAGATGGCTTCTGAGGTTCATTCAAACTCCAGGGATTTAATCCCATAAACCAGATCCCACAAATTCAGTGCCAGGAAAGGGTGGAAATCCAGTAAGGGTCACCCCTAAGAAAATCCCCCAAATTAGCAAAATTTGTCTTCTTTTGAGGCACCCCCAACTTCTTTACCCCAATTCTTCTCTCCCTTTTTATAGGTTCTCTCCTTCCTTTATCCATCTGTTACTCCTCTCCTCTTCATCTCCCCCTTTCTCTATCCCTCTCCTGGAACTTTCTCCACATGCCCTCTTTCCTCTGTTTTTCAGGTGCATCTCCCCTTCCAATATTCCTCTCAATCTAGAGTCCTTTACACCCCCCTTTCTACACATATCTCTCCCCTCATGATATTCTACTTCCCTTCCCTTACCCCCAGGGACATAGCCTGCCTTCTTTCATCCCTGGCAAGACATCTTAGTTGTTTTGAAGTGTAGCTGATATTTGAGGCACAACCCATCCCAATGGTATTCGTATTTTAACATTCAAATATCCAAAAGACTTGAAGATCTAAAAAAGTGAATTACTTAGATAAATTTCAAACAACATGAGAGATGGGAACAAATATTTAGGTGGAAACCCTATCACAACACCTCACACTGACAGTTGCCTAACCCCATATGGGAAACATATGTCCTGTATTGGATCTTGGGTTTCAAAGTACCTAGTCAGGTCCTGGCTTGATAAGACCTTAGCCTTGATCCCTAATAGGGGTTAGATATTCAGAGCATAGAGACATAATGACCAGGGTAAACATAGCTAGTGGAAGCAACCATGAAGACATGAAGAAAAGGCATCAGAGGCTTTGTAGTATCAGATATATGCATTACCCTTCAATGTAGAAGACTTCATTGCACACATTTCTTGTGTGTGCACACCTCCATCAGGATTTTTTGCATTACATCTTATATACATAATCATATACATCATTTACATATACATATATTTCATATACATATACATTTACATATATATTTTTCCCAATGCATCATTGCTTTGCATTCTCATTCTTTCTACTGAGTGTATTTGTGGGAGAGTTAAGTCCAAGGTTTATGGGAGAATAGGGGATGATCTGTTGTTTTATGATTTCTATGCTATTTCAATAAATTCCTTTGCTTTGAAGTAAGAATATTTCTGGTTGTCTGTTAAAGTAAACCCACTATTGGAAGCTGGTGAGCTATGGTTTAGAGAGTATTCTGACCCACAAAGTACATATACCCTGGGATAGTTTTCTTGGAGCCCATGAATGAAGGGGGTTTCTGAGCACTACATATAACTTCCTATTTAATAATTGCTTTTGTGTGTTCATAGTGTAGAATAATATACTGTGTCTATGTATTAAATATTTAATGAATTTTAAATGTTTTCTTTCTGTGACTACAACGACTCATTTGACTATGACTTGCCAGAAATTCACCTGGAATTGATGAAAAAAAAACTTCAGAAACAATAGAAAGATAACAAAAACATGTTCTAGAAACTGAACTTCATAAAAACATTCTTATATCCTTGATGTTTTATAATGCATGAAAAATGATGTGACGTCTATGTATCTCATCAATAGAGCCAGTAGTAGAAGACATTAATTTTCTATAAAGCAAAATATGGTATGAGGGGAAATGGTCCAGACCAAAGTGGGGGGAGCCAACTTAAACCCATTTATTCTGTGAACTTAGACAAGACATTTAACTTCTCTGCATCTGTTTTCTCATATTTAAAATGAGAAAGTTGAACTAGATGTTCTCTGAGGTCCTTTGTAATTTGTGTAACCTTAACAAGTTGTTATAATAACAATAACAATAACAATAAGCCTTTATATAATGCTTACAGTGTGTAAATGTTTAATTATTAACTCATTTGATTCTCACTGCAACCCTAAGAGGTAGGTGTTATTATTATGCCCATTTTACAGATGAGGAAACTGATGTAAATAGAAGTGACTTGCCCAAGTTTACATAGCTGGGAAGTGTCTGAGACTGGATTTGAACCCAAGACTCCAGGCCTGGTGCTTTACCCAATGCACAGCTTAGAGCCTCATTTTCTCATCTATGAAATGAAGCAGTTTAGCAAAATGACATCTAAAGTCCTTTTCAGATCTAAATCTATGAACCTATGAATGTTATAGACATAGCATAACTAAATATAATAAATAACTAAATATAATAATGTCAAAGGAGTCTTTCATGCTCTCCTTTTGGACAAGGCGAGAGATGTAAGCTAGCTAAAGATTCAGGTGTTTGAGAACTGGTTGAATGAGGGGTCCCAAACAGCACTTATATTTAACATATAATAAAGACCCTAATGGAGTATCCCAGTGATCTGTCCTTGACTTTGTGTGGTTTAACTCTTTTAACAATGACTTCAGGGAAGTTATAGGAAAAAATTCTTATTTAACTTCAAAATGACATGAAGCTGGGAAAGAAAACAAAAAAATATCAGATAACTGTCAGGATCCAAAGAGATCAGTACAGGCTAGGGTGATGGGCTGAATCTAATAAGATAAAATTTTGCAAGGATAAGTATAAATTACAATGAGTTAAAAAGTCAACTTCATAAGTAAGGGTTAAGGGAGATGTGGCTAGAAAACAATTCCTTTGGAAAGAGCCAGAGGTTTTAGTGAACCACAAACTCAATAAGAAACCAATATATGGCATGACATCCCAAAATGCTCATATTATCATAGGCTGTATTAAAAGAAACATGGTATCAAGAATAATTGTAGGGACAGTTCTACTTACATTCTGATCCTGGTCAGTCAGCATTTGCAGAGTATTCAGTGAATGTCAAGAGGATAATTTCCACAATGACAACCAGGAAACATGTCACATGAGGCCATAGGCTTGCATAGAGTCTGTAAATGTTTATGTATGAGTATCACTTGAGGTGCCTGGGGGTATTTAGCTTGAAGAGAAGTTTTCCAGTATTTGAAGGACTCTTACGCAAAAGAGAGATTAGATTTACTCTGTTCAGCCTCAGAGGGCAGAACTGGGAATAAATGTTACATCAGATTTCAGTGCTATGTAAGGAAAAACATAAGAAAACAAACTATCTAAAAGTAGATTGGAATGATTTCGTAGGTAATAAGGGATGTTCACTTGGCCATGATATTGTAGAGGAGATGATTATATGGGTTCAGACTAGGTAGTCTCAGAAGTCACTTAAAGTTCTTAGAATCTGAGTTGTGATATTATGAAGCCAGGAGAAAGAGCTGGCAATTATAGGGACACCAACAAAGCTAACAGACCAATATCTGGTGTGCATAAGAGTGAAGAAAATGGTCCCCAGTGAGACAATGACTCAGAGATTCCAGCAGCTCCATCATGAGTCCTTGCTCTGGAAACTTCCTCCTGATCCCACTTTGACTGGAACAAGGTGACTGCCCCCCTTTCCACTATATCTGTAAAATTATTGTTGTTTAGTCATTTTAGTTGTGTTCAGTTCTTTGTGATGCCATCTGGGGTTTTCTTGGCAAAGATATTGGAGTATTTTGTAGTTTGCCATTTCCTCCTCCAGTTCATTTTGCAGATGAGGAACTGAAGCAAACTATGTTAAGTGACTTACCCAGGTAGTGTCTGAGGCAGGATTTGAACTCCTGACTCAAGGCCCAGCACTCTATCTACTAGTACCACCTAGTGGACAATCTATGCAATTAGGTTTTGGCTTTAAATCGTAGAAAATTGATATGGGGCCAGCTTTACAGATGTGGCATTGGGGGAGCTTGTTAATGCTGTGAAATTGTCAGGTACTACTGACCAGGCTGACTACTTAGAAAGCCCCATGGCCATATGTGTTCATATTGGGGTGGAGAAGGTGGCCAACCAGCATGAGAATGATGTCACAAAAGAATGGCTGTGTAGGGACAATGCAGATAGAGTAAGTACTAGTAAGGAAGTGGTCCAATGTGGTCAGCAAGAGAAGCACTTGGAATGCTTGGTCACCCTGAAGAAAAGTGACAAACTCTCCATGAAGTAGCCTCCAAGGTCTGGAAGTTAAGGTACAACACTCACACTCAGATCTCTGAATTTCATTCAATAGTAATGATTCATACCAAATCCTAGCTCTTCCACCTTACTACCTATGGGACATTGGACAAATCATTTAACCTCTCCAGGCCCCATAGTCCCCCTCATTTATAAAATGATGGCAGTCAGACATTCAGATATCTCAGAAGATATGATTTCTTGCATTTACTTCTTTCAGACCTTACAAAGCACTTTATTTATAACTCTCTAAGGAACTTACAGCTGAATGAAAGGAAAGTTGATCAGTTCTCCTTGAAGAGATATATAAAACAGTTGGCTGAGTTGTCTTTATCACATCTTCAAAGACAACTGGAAATATTATTTCACGGAACATTTAATCAAATCATATTGCAGTGTTCATGAGAAGTATTTTAAGAAAGACCACTTTAATCTATTGCAGAGGAAGAAGCAAAGAAATCCTTCAAATTAAAATAAAACCCTCAAGTCAGGGATGGACATGAGGAAAAAAAGCATTTCAGGAATGGAGTAGAGAAAGTGCCCAGAGCTGAGAGAATCATAGTTCTGGGAATCACATTTTAGGAAAGACATTGATAATCTGCAGAGTGTCCAGAGGCAGGCAACCAGAATGGTGAAGGTCCCAAGCTGATGTCATAAAAGGATTAGGTAAAGGAACTGAGGGTATATAACCTGGAGAAGAAAAGGCTTATGAAGTTGGGGGGCTAATAATTATTTTCAAGCATTTCTAGGCCTGTGACATGGAGGAGGAATTGGTCTTCTTCTGTTTGGTCCTAAAGGGCAGAATTAGAAATTGTAGAGACAGACTTTGGCCCAGTGTAAGGAAAAATTCCTAAAATCTCCAGCTAATCAAACTGGAAGATGTTGCTTTGAAGAGTAATGAGTTCCCCCTCTCTGGATGTCTTTAAGAAAAGAGAAGATGGCCATTTTCAGAGTATTTTGTAGAAAGGATTTCCATTCACATACAATTCTGATAAATGGCCTTGCAAGTTCCTTCCAATTCTGAAATTCTCTGACTCTTTGATGATAGTGATAGATATGATGATTATAGTGATCGTGATGATTAATAAAGAGGCTTGAGGTGGGTTGTTTGGTTTGAATGAGGATTATTGGGAGAAACACTCTCAAGAGTCAAGAATAAGCAAAATTATAGAGTACACAAAGTACTTTGTCCTTTGGTTATATTTTTATATTACAGAATGGAAAAGACAAGCCTTGACCTGTAATTGTGGAGTTATACATTTCAATTCAATTTAAGGGGGAGCCTCCATTGATCTCGTAACCTCAAGTTACCTCTGTAATCAAATCTACCCTCCTATCCTTAAGATATAAAGAGGAGGATATCATGTTTTTCTAGATCCCCAAAGTGAGATGCCAAGCAACGTGGTATAATTGAAACAACACTAAATTTGTAAAGAGAAATCAGATTCAAATCTCAGCTCTGACATTTAACTGTGTGCCAGTGGGCAAGTGATATAA
This sequence comes from Gymnobelideus leadbeateri, assembly GCA_011680675.1. NCBI lineage: Eukaryota > Metazoa > Chordata > Mammalia > Diprotodontia > Petauridae > Gymnobelideus > Gymnobelideus leadbeateri. Next base: position 134,713 of record WOXC01001192.1, on the reverse strand, counting down.
GCTGTTTCCTCATCATGAAGTAGGGAAGATAATACATTCACTATATGCTTCACTGAGTAGTTTTTTTAAAGCCATTTGTAAACTGCAAAGAAGAAAAAGAAAGGGAGAGAGAGAGAGAGAGAGAGAGAGAGAGAGAGAGAAGGAAAGAAAGAAAGAAAGAAAGAAAGAAAGAAAGAAAGAAAGAAAGAAAGAAAGAAAGAAGGAAGGAAGGAAGGAAAGGAAGGAAGAAAGAAAGAAAGAATATAGAGTTGTTAATATTCCTATCCCTGAACTTGTATTGCATTCATAGTTAGAATTACATAGTTTTTCATTTGACTATTCCACAACTGATTTTTGTGCATTACTTCCAGAGTAGGCTGTAAAGACAAAATCATATGATTATTCTATAAGAGGACCAAATATAGAGATAGGCACATAGAAGCATTTCAATTTTGATTTATTGATTGACTGATGATGGATACCTAGCCTTCCTCAGACAATTTCCCTAATACCTAACCACATTGACTCTCAATAGAATCTTCCCAAAATCTAGCCTGAGTCTTTCTTATCACAACATCATTGAGTCTCCTCTCTTCACCAAAGGGCACAGCTATACTAGTATGCCATGATTCTTTCCCTTTGGGCATCCTATTGTACCAGGATAGAACCTCCACAATACCCCTCCTGATCCCAGAAAAAGAAAGCAGGACTCAGGTGGGGTCAATCTGCTTGGGATTCAGGAACACCAGCAGCCTCTCCCGAATCTGCTTTGTCTTCACCCCATAGATGATAGGGTTGAGAGCAGGTGGGAAGAGCAGGTAGAGATTGGCAAAGATGACTTTGACTGAAGAGGTGGTGGGTGGCCCAAAGCGCTGCATAATGACAGAGAGGAAGCCTGGCATGTAGAAGAAAAGAATGACAACAACATGGGCAGTGCACGTACTGCCTGCCTTGGCCCGGGCCTCATGTGAGGGGAAATTCAACACTGTCTGTAGGATGCGACCATAGGAGTAAGCAATGAAGGCTACATCACCAATACCCAGGAAGAGTGCCACAATAAAGGCATTGATATTGTCTATTGTGGTGTCCCCACAGGCCAGTTTCACCACAGCCATGTGCTCACAATAGGTATAGGCAATGACATGTGACCCACAGTAAGGCAAACGTCGAGCCAGACTTGGGAATGAGACAGTGAGTCCAATGCCCCGAAGCATGACTAGACCCCCAATTTGGGCAATGACCGCTGGGGTAAGAATAGAGGAGTAGCGCAGAGGGTTACAGATGGCCACGTAGCGATCCAATGCCATGGCCACCAGCACCCCTGATTCCATAGCAGAAAAAGCATGGATGAAGAACATTTGGACAAGGCAGGCATGGGAGCTGATGCCTGTGGCATCAAACCAGAAGATGGTGAGCATCTTGGGCAGGGTGGAGAGAGAAAGGATCAGGTCAACAGAGGAGAGCATGGAGAGAAAGAAGAACATGGACTGGTGGAGATTACGGTCTGTGAAGATGAGGAAGAGTAGGATGCAATTCCCAGTCACAGCCATGAAAAACATGGAGAAGAAGGGCAATGAAATCCAGATGTGTGCAAAAGCCAGCCCTGGTATACCAGCCAGGAAAAATGTGGATGGGAAGCTAGAGTCATTTAGAGGCATCATATTGGGCAGGCAGCCACAAATTCCAACCCAGCAAAGCCATTAAGCCCCTGAAAAGAAAGACAATTAAGTTAGAGCAGGGATCAGGGGTTGAACATGTTTTGTATCAAAATTCCAAACTCAGTGGGGTTAAAGGTCCCAGCTTTGTCCATACGAACTAAATCTCAGTGGGCATCTCTCATGATGAAATTTAAGTGCCTTGAGAACTTCTATCTCTTTCTTCTCATATCCTATAGTTCATCTAGCAGTTCATCCATTTATCTGCCCCCCCAAAAAATTAATGCTGTATACTATATGCAAAACCACTGGGGGCTGCTTAGGTGAAAATAAAGGTTTATTGGATATCATCCCACATACACAAATTACTATAATGCGATTTATTTTGGACTCCCAATCTCCACATTGTCCTTGATATCAGAGAGCCACTTATGTCTTCAGGGCTCACTTGATTACCCAAATTCCTTAAATCTGCATTGTCTTTAAGAACTGATATTTATCTGGTCCCTCAATCAATACACTGCTTTATATGGTTACTAGATAAAGATAAAAGTGATAATAGATAGATAAAAGTAGTTTGCCATTTTCTTTTCCAGCTCATTTTACCAATGAGGAAAGTGAGGCCAGGAGGGTTAAGTGACTTGCCCAGGATCACAAAGCTAGTAAAAGTGTCTGAGGCTGGATTTGAATTCATAAAAATGAGACTTCCCAATTCTAGCACTCTATCTACTGTACCACCTAGCCACCCTTCCTAATATGTAGAATTTGCCAATTTCCAAGTTGTAAAGTCTTACACTGAAAATATAGCAATCTGCTCTCAAGAACAGGTACCAGCTGACTCCAATATGACTCCAGCAGCTAACTGCCCCTCTGCCTCCCAACCTTTTGAAAAAATTCTTCACAAAGGACTTGAAATATAGACTTATTGTTTATTTCTGTTTCACTTCTTCAAAACATCTCATAAGGAAATCAACCCAAATGCACCTTGGGAAATGAGATGCCAGTAAAAGTAGGTAGGTGAGGGAGGGAGAATTATACTTTGTACCCTAGGATTTAAAGTTCCATTCAGATCCATTGATGAGGAAAACCAGAGGAGCAGCTATGTAACACAGTGGATAGAGCACTAGAAGCGGAGTCAGGAAGATGAGTTCAAATCTGACCCCAGACACAATGATGTGAGGAAAGAAGGAAAGATCACCACATCACTTCCAGCTCAAAATTTTCAGTGATTCCTTGTTGCTTACTGAATAAAATACAGACTTCACAGAGTAGCATTTAAAATGTTCCACAATCTAATTCCCATTAATCTTTCCTGCTTCATTTAGTGCGATTATTATAGTATTTTTACCCTCCACAAACTGTAGGTTCCAACTAACCTGGACTTCCAGAACTTTTCATTATCTCACCTTGCATTTGCACAAGATGTCAGCCATGCCTGGAATACACATTCTCTTTCTTCATCTCTACCTCTCAGAATTCATGTCTTTCTTCAGTCTAGTTCAAGAGTCACCTCCTGTGGGAAACCTTCCCTGATCTTCTGACTTCCATCCCTATCCCCCGGCCCCATTGCTAAATTCTCTCTTCCTGCAATTTTCCTATAATAGATTTATTTGTATGTGTTGTATCTCCTACCCTCAATGGAATGTAATAGAATCCTGGTCCACTTAGCTCCTTAGTAACTATAACCTCCATTTTTTACTCTCCTTCATCCAACTACATGGATAGACATACCTTACATCCCCCTATCACCCATAACTGTTCCATCTTACTTATTTTAAACTCTTAAATTCCCTTCTCTGATCATAATTTCTTGTCTCTTCATCTCTGCCTCTCCATTTTTCCTTCATTCCCAATGATAGAGCAGTAGGCCTGGAGTTAAGAAGATCTGAATTTAAATCTGGCCTCAGACATTTACTTGCTGTGTCACCCTGGATAAGTCATTTAATCTCTGTTTGACTCCCATTGCTCGAGCAAAATGAGAGTAATAATAGCACCTACCTTCCAGTGTTATTGTGAAAATAAAGTAAGATAATATTTGTAAAATCACTTAGTGCAGTGACTGGCATATAGTGCTATATAAGTGCTTAAACCTTCCCTCCCTCATTGAAGCCTCCAGTGATTCCAAACTTGATGTTCTCGTGGTCTATCACTCCTACTCTGGCTTCACCTTCTTCCTTTCAGGGATCCTAAAAGCAAACAAAGTCGTATATATTCTCTTCCGCCCTTGATTCTTTGATCTACTACCATTAGTGCACTGCCAATTTTTAATACTAAATTACCCCTACCATCTACCTTCTCTCCATCTACTCCTAAGCCAATGAATGCTGTTAGAAATAGTCACACCACTATGATAATTGAGTTTACTACAAATTCATGTCTAATTTCAAATGAGCCTTCACTACTGCATGGCAATCATTTTATTCTTTCTTGATTGATTCTCTAGTCTGCTCCCCTCAACAGCTGTTTTCAGTTTTCTTCTGAAACACCCACTCTTCTGAAACACACCCCTTTCAATGGATTTCTTCACCTACTCCATTGAGAAAAATTAGGTCTTTGAAAATCCCTTTGTCTTCCCTATTCCATACCTCAAAACCCTTTATATCTTCATATTCTCTCCCTTAAGTCTGGTCTCTGAGGAAAAGTTAGTTCTCCTCTTTGCCAAGGCAATTTCTATTTGTGCACGTCCCATCCCCCCCCCCTTTTCTTTTAGAAAGAAATGCTTCATCAATCATGCCCTCTTTTCCTATTTTATTAAGCTCTCCCTATTAACTGATTCCTTCCTTATTATCTACACATATATTCAGGTCCACAACATCCTTAAAAAACTGCATTCCATCAAACTCAAATCTCTCCTCCCTTATGCTGCCAAACTCTTTCTTTCTTTCTTTCTTTTTTTTTTTTTGCTTTTTGGAGAGCAATTGGGGTTGTGACTTGCCCAAGGTCACATGACAAATGATAACTAAGCATGCTGCCAAACTCTAAGAAAGAAAAGTCCATATTTGATATACTTCCTTACTGGCCACTCATTTCTCAGTCTCTTACAATCTAGCTTCTTACTTCACTGAAATTTTTCTAAGGTTGGAAGGTTGGCAAAAGCACTCATGACTGCTAAATCACAGGACCATACAGTAATATATTTAGAGCAGGAAATGATTTAAAGGTTATTTTATCCTGCCCCTTCACTTTATAAAACAGAACCAGAGGTTACATGACTTGCCCAAGGTAATATATTTGATAAGTGACAGCATCAAAATTTGAAACTAGGTCCTCTGACTCCAAATCCAACACTCTTTCCACTGTACCAGAACATTTTACTCTGATAAGCATTTCCAAGTCTTCGCTCTCCTTGACTTTTCTGCAGCCTTTAGCACTGCTTAACCACTCCCTCCAAATTGTCTCTCCTCTTTTGGTTTCTGTGACACTGCCTTCTCCAGATTCTATTGTGATCAGAACTGCTCAGTGTTGATTCTTGGATCGTCCCACTTCCAACCCTTTTAATATAGGTGTTCCTTAGGGCTTAAGGTCCAGAGCCCTTTTTCTTTCTCTACACCTTCTCTTCTAGTAAATTTATCAGCTCACATGTATTTAAGCTTTACTTCTATGCAGAACCCTAATCTTTACTTTGAACACCAGTCCTACAATTTCATCTGGCTGTTAGACATATTCTCTTGGATGTCTCAATCAGCACCTTAAATTTAGCACATCCAAAACAGAAATCATTATCTTACCCCCCACCTGACCTTACCCCCTTTTCCCATTTCTGTTGAGGTCACCATCATTTTCTTATTCACTCAGATTCATAACTTAGAAGTCATCCAGAACTCATTCTTCCTCAAGACATATATCCAAACCATTGGCAGGTCTTGTCAATTCTACCTCCATAACAATTTTCACATCTGTTCCCTCCTCTCCATTCATGCAGCCATCACCTTAGCTCAAGCCCTCATCTCCTCTCACCTGGATGGCTGTAATAGATTTCTAATTGGTTTTCCTGTTTTCAAAATAATACTCCTGAAGGATGTGTGGCCATGCTGCTCCCTTTCTCAGAAACCTTTCATGTTTGCCTAAGAGAAAAAGTAAACCTTTAGCCTGGTATTTAAGATCCTCCAAAATCTGACTCCTTCTCACCTCTCTAGCTATATTTCCTATTCCTCCTTTACATGAATCAAAGTAGGCAATTAGGTAGGAACATAGATTTAGAAATGGAAAAGACCTTCAAAATTGTTTTGGCCAACTCACTCATTCCACAACTGAGAAAAGTAGTCTTCAAGGAGGTTAAGTAATTTGTCCAAGGTAACAGGTAGTAAATGGCAGAACAGGATTCAAACCCAGCTCCTCTGACTACGCTTCCAAGGTGATTTCCACTGGCTTTTCCCAGAACTTCACACTTGACTTCCTGCTTCCACTTATATCCTCATGCCTAGAAGGTGCTGCTTCCCTTATCTTTCTTCAAGAATTAGCTCATGTTTTAGCAGCTCATTAAAGTCTTCCCCTACCCCTAGTTGTTAGTGTTCTCTTCTTCCTCAATTTATCTCTCATTATATTTATGTACGCCCATTTCATGCTCTATTCCCTAACCACACAGTAGAATACAAACTTTGTAAGGACAAGGTTTTGGAGTTTTGGTTTTGGTTTTTGTTTCTTTGAGTTTGTTTTTTTTGTTTTATTTTGTTTTTTTGGGGGGAGGTGTTTGTTTTTGTTTGTCTTTGCTTTTTGCATTGTATTCCTGGTACCCAGCAGAATGCTTTGTACATTATAAATACTTAATAAAGGTTTGTTTAATTGAATAAATTGAGCCTTTGGAGATTTCAGTAGATCAGAATCACCTGGAAGAGTTAAAGGACTTTGTTTAACTGGGGATTACATTGAAAGGACAATGGAGGACTAAGAACTACAATGAGAGAATTGGGAATTACAATGGGAAGATAATCAGTGGTTTGGGATTTACAGTGAGAGGACCAGGGAAGAACTGGGAATTACAAAGAGAGGACAATGGGAATTATAGTGAAAGCACAATGAGAGGACTGGGAATTACAGTGAGAAGACAAGGGGAGAACTGGGAATTACAATGTGAAGATAATCATTGGTTTGGGAATGTAAAAGAAGGGAATATGAAAAAAAATGAGAATACACTGGCAGGGTTAGGGACAACAATTCAAGAAAGATGAGGTTAGCAATTACAGTGGGAAGACAATAGATGATAATGGCTAAGGTTTGTTCCAAAAACCAGGGTTTAGAAAATAGATGCTTTGATAAAGTCATCTTCATGAGTGAAGAGTTGTTATCCTAACCCAGAGATTATTAACCTAGGGTCTATAAACTTTTTAAAAGTATATTTTGATAACTATTTCAATATAATTAGTGTCCTTTGTGGCCCTATGTATTTTATTTTATGCATTTAAAAGCACTATTCTGAGATGTCTATTACACAAAACTATCCAAGTCACCAGACTGCCAAGAGCTCTAAGGCACACACACACACACACACACACACACACACACACACACACACACACAGAGTTTAAAATTCCTGCCCTAATCTGAAGGACCAACAATGTCTCTGCTCTTTCTACTTTGCCTCATTGTTCTTCCTGCTTTCTTTTGTTACCACCACTTTGGAGACTAATCTCCATTCATATCCACATCCTCAGGCCATATGTATAGATAGACATATATATTTACTGTCTTTAATGAGGCTAGTATAAATCTTAAAATGAGCAAGTAAGAGTAACCCCCCAGTAACCTGAAGGGACATAACTCATTGCTGAAATACTTCATACCTCTTTGGGCCCAGTCAGTGTCTCTAGAGCACATTTCTTCCCAATCACAGACCACCTTCACATCCTGTGGGGGGTCCCTTGGTCTCTCCTAACACTAAGATGATGCAAAATTCCTCTTCACAGCTGGCTTTCCCCAGGAATCTAGAAAAAGGACTTATAATAAGGAATCAAAGGAAACCCATGTAAGGATTGTGGGCCCAGGAATTTGAGGTTAATAGGAGCAAGGAATTGTTTGGGTCCTCATATTTTAGACCAAAGTTTTTCTCTTCTCTATCAAGACTCCTATCCCCCTACACACACACACACACACACACACACACACACACACACACACACACACACATGAATCAGACTTCAGAGAAGAAAACAAATCCCTGTACTACCTAGGCTGGATAAGATAACTCCAGAGGCCATTTCAGCCAGAGCTCTTCTATTCCATGCCCTGGACCCAGCTATAACAGAGCACATAGATACATATCCAATTAAAAAGATAAATTCCTAAATCCTTGACCTTTGTGGCCACACAAAATCAATCATCTGCATATTTGTCAGTGTCTAGTAATTCATAATTCACTGCACTGTTGACTAACTGATTCTGTGGATTTAAAGACTGAGAAATGCAGCCATAGGTAGAGGATTGTAGAGATAAGATTCTGGGACTTGTAGATAGAATAAGTGGAGAGTTAAGGGATTCAGAGAAAAACAACTTTGGGGCCTTCTTCTAGTCTATGCCCTAAAAATATTACTGACCATATCCCTGCAGTAACTGACTCACCAAGTGGGTGCCAAGTTGAGCAGCCAGCCAGGACTGAGCAACATGAGGGATTAAATAGGCATAGTCCTAGCACTCCCAGCCTAGGGACCAGTAGGGACAAAGCATCACCCCTACAATACCAATTAATATTTCTTCCTCCTCTTCACACAAACAGGATCTAATGAGGCCTCTTTTCCCTATAGGAGACCCCAGGGACCAACCCCAGGGAAGGGGAATGTTTTGAACAGAATATCCCAGAGACCCTTGTCAATAGGAGAATTGGGGGTCCCAGAGCTAAGGTGGAGGGAGAGCTTCCTACACTGAGGACAATGTAGAAGTATTAACCTTGGGGAGCTGGGCAGAAGAGAAGCCTTGACAGGATGGGGAATCAGGAACAAGGGGAAGAAAGTAAGATAAGGAGTTGAGAAATTACTCCTATGGGTCACATGAAACATTATTGTGAATACCCCTTAGGATGTTGGGGGGTCTTAAGGAATGGAGTCCTTTAAAATATGATTTAGGAGTGGTAATCAAGCAGAGACAGGAGGAAAAGTATGAAGTGCCCATGATCACAGCTACTGTGAATCACAGTTTATTGATATACCTAAGGCAAGGAAGTCAATCTCCTTCTTCATGCTTTTTCTACCTTTGGGTACAGGAAATACACATGACCTATCTTATTCCCTTATCATGATCTGTGAATAAGTGAGATTTAGAAATACCAAGTCACACCTGAAGAAATGAAAAGGCAAGTAGTAGGAGTTTGGGAGGAGGACTGATTGATGGAAGAGAGTTCTATGTAAGGACTTTTTTTTCTTTCACTTTTGCTCTGCTCAATAAACTATGTGGCTTCAACCTGTTTCCTATAAATAGCAGAGCGATGGAGGCATTATTATTCAAACTGAAAAAAAAGATGTAAGGTGGGAACTAAAACTATAGGTTTCCTATTTTTAACGTTTCTGAACAATATTCTGAATCATGCTCTAGATTACAAGTCTGACTCACATGGGCTTAATCTGTCCATATCACTCTGTCTATTCAATAAACTCTAGAGCTCAATAATATCAAATATAGGATCAAAAATAAAGTCCCCTATCTTTAAAAATCTTTGATAACTTGACCTGTTCCTACTTATCCATTCTTCTTATACCTTACACTCTCCCATATACTCTGTTCAGTGGCACTTGGCCACATTGCTGTGGTTTTTTTTTTACCTTTCTTCGTATCCCTAGCAGTTAGCTTGGCAAATAGTAAGCACTTAATAAATCCTTGTTGACTATACATAGCTTGTTGACTCTACTTATAGTTGAATGCATCTTGGGATGCAACAGTTATGCAGGCACTTGCTAGCTGTCATAGGATGCTCACGGTAGTATTTAGGGTGGCAAAGTAAAAATAAATATCATTCATCCATTCAGCCTGTATTATTGAGCCAATATCTTTGAAGGAGGACCTATAATGTTGGAACTTGATGGCTAGAATTTGATGAACAATGCCACCCCAAAATAGTGAGTCAATAAACATTTATTAAATTCCTGCTATGTGACAGGCACTATGCTAAGCCCTGGGATAGAAGAAAAAAGACAGTCTCTACTCACAATCAAAGAGTTCACAATCAAATGGGGGAGACAACATTCAAACAAATATGTGCAAACAAAATATAGACAGAATAAATTGAAGATGATCAACAGAGGGAAGACACTAACACTAAGGAGGATCAAGAAGGCTCCTTGTAGAAGGCGGGATTTGATCAAGGACCTGAAGGAAGCTGGAGAAGCTAGGTGGTAGAGATGAGGAGGGCAAGCTTTCTGGGCATGGGGGACAGCCAGTGAAAATGTCTAGAGAAGAGAGGAGGCTCTTGTTGGAAGAACAACAAAGAGGCCAGCGTCATTAGATTGCAGGGTACTTGGGGGCCCCAGGACTAACTCACCAGTGGGAGAAGGAGGCCAAAATAGCATATACATACATATATGTCTATATAGGAGGGTATATGGGTGTATGAATACATATTTGAGTGTGTGTATATATGTGTACAGGTATACATAGATAGAGGGCACAGGACCAATTTAATAGGAAGGGATGATACTTAAAAGGTGAAATTGAGAGTTGAGAGAGGAATATAATGAGAAGAGATGGGGAGAAATAGAATGGGGTAAATTATCTCATATAGAAGAGGCGAGGGAAAACTGTTACAATGGAGGGGAAGAACAGGAAGGCAAAAGGGAACAGGTCAACCTTACTCTCATTCAATTTGGCTTAGGGAGAGAATGACATATACACTAAATAGGGTATCTCACTCTACAGGAGAGTAGGGGGAAAGGGGATGAGAGGGAGGATGATGGAGGGGAGGGCAGCTTGGGGGGGGGGGAAGGTAGTTAGAAGCACACACTTTTGAAAAGGGACAGGATCAAAGTAGAGAATAGAACAAGTTGGGGGGAGGATAGGATGGAGGGAAATATAGTCAGTCTTTCACAATACATCCACTATGGAAATGTTTTGCATAGCTACATGTGTACAACCTATATTGAGTTGCCTGTCTTCCCAGTAAGGGTGGGTGATGATGGAAGAAGGGAAATAATCTGGAATTCAAAGTTTTAAAATCAAATGTTTAAAATATATTTTTTTCATGCAACTGAGAAATAAGATATACAGGAACTGGAGTATAGAGATCCATCTTGCCCTACTGGAAAGTCAGAATGGGGATGGGGGAGGATATAGGAGAGAGCAGATTGGGGGAGGGGGTATACAGTGGGATCACTGTTTTGGTGTGGTGGGTAGGGGAAAGACGGGTAGAAAATTTGTAACTCAAAATTGTGGAAATGAATGCTGTAAACTAAAAATAAACATTTTTTAAAAAATAAAATAAAAATAAATCAATTGTTCTATGGACTATGGTTCTTGGACTCTTCTAACCTGTCAAAGCTAGCAAGGTCATAACCTAGTCCATTCCATTTCCTACATTGATTTACCTAAGAGTAGAAAAGAATGTCCACTGGGGAATTGGGCAATCCAATGAATCCAGTCCTTATATTTCCTATTTATCCTGTAAATAAATTTCTTTGTATATTTTGTGTGTGTGTGTTGTCCCTTCCTCCCCCTAACATTAAAGCTTAAGTTCTTAAGAGCAGAGACTGTCTTCTGCTTCTTTTTGCATTGTCAGGACCTTTAACACGATGCTTGGCTTTATTAAGCCTCCTAGAAGTATACACACAATACTTCTGATACAATCCTCATGCAGATTTTGGAGCAGGTTCAGAAATTGTGCAATCTCTCCCAGTCTTATACTCAGGTAGTAAAGAGGAACGTCTTTGAGTTGCTATGGCTACCTAGACAGAACTTGAGTGCATTGAAAAGGCACTAGTTGAAACAGAGCCCAATCCTCCCCTCTACCTGAACTCTTCCTGCTTGCCATGATTCTGGTGAGGAAAGAAGAACAATATTGTGAGGGGAGAGGCCTCATACCCTTCATGTACAAGGCCAATATGTAGCCTGTGAATATATGCTTTGAAATAAATATCCCTTTGAAAATCTAATCAATGTTAACTGATTAGTTGGAACTGGGTACTAGTCACTGTTGGTAAACACTTAAAGGGGGCAGGGGAAAGATAAATAATCAAATCAGAATGGAGGTTCAAGCTGATAGTATAAGGAAATACTCTCTTAACTTACCCCTAAAACTCAAAGATGTAGCTGATTCTGCTCTGGCATAGGGAGGCCAGAGAATAATCACTACAAATAAAACACAAGATAGAAAGGAAAAAAAAAACCACAGCAGCACCATATAATAATGGCATTATGGTGACCAGGTGGGAAAGAGGGTCCCTCCATTTGAAGGCTCCCAGCAATTTATCCTTTCTCAGAATCCTCCAAAGAGAAAAAGTGGAAATCCTGCCTGGTGGCTTCCATAAACACATTTGGTAGCAACCTAGATGACCAATTAAAAGGTTTTTCTACAATACAGTAAACTGGGGGGAAATAGTCCTCCATTATGCACCATCAAGACATTTCTGAAATCAGGCATCCCAAGCCTCCTTGTGAGTTGGAACCATGAAAAGCAGATTGACCATGGTCAGAGTGTTGGGCCATTACATTTGCATTTCTTCTTTTGAAGAGCTCCTGTTCATTCCCTTTGATCACCTTGTTGTTGTTATTTATCAGTCATTTCAGTCATGTCCAACTCTTCGTGACCCCATTTGGGCTTTCCAGGTACTGGAGTGGTTTGCCATTTCTTTTTCCAGTTCATTTTACTAGTGAGGAAGTGAGACAAACAGGGTTAAGTGACTTGCCTACGGTGGCATAGCAAGGAAGTTTCTGAGGCCAGATTTGAACTCATAAAGACAAGTCTTTCTGACTTCCTGGCTCTCTATCTACTAGATAGATAGTAGCTGCTACTATCCCACCTAGCTGCTAGGTTACTTACTCAAATGTGTTTTACTTAAAATCAAACACTAAACCTGTGTGCAATCTTGCATCACCTGCAACTTCGTGTCAATTGTATAATCGGAGAGATGCAGTTCGCTGTATAGAATTGACTGCAAAAGCCTATCCTTTCCCTTTAAATATTTTCACCAAGTTCTTTAACTATGTGTGTAGATCATTCTCTTAAGGATTTTATAGATTGAGAAAGTTGTTGTTCAGTAATTATTTAGGTCCTCTTTTTTCTTTACTTTTATTCTGAACATAAAAAACAACCAATAAGATTAGCATTTTCTTATCCAAAGAATGAAAAAAAAGAGGATTGGAGGTGAAACTGCCTTAATGTGCAGCTTACTATTCTTGTTAAATACATAATATATTCAGTTATTTTCAGAACTGTCCTGATTATCATTCTATTTCCTATTGACCTTCCTTCTGTCTTTTTCTATAGATATTTTTAATGCTTCAAATGCTCTCTTCTCTTACTTCTTTGATTTTAATAATCCTTTTGCTAGTAATCCTTCTTGGCCCTCAACTTCCCCCAAACAAATTGAAAAAAAAATTAAAATTCTTGTATCAAATATCCATGGTTAATCAAAACAAATCGACACATTGATCATGTCTGAAAAGATATATCTGATTCAACTCCTTTAGTTCACCACCTTTCTTATCAGGAGGTAAGCAACATGTTCATTATCAGTCCTCTAGAATCACAGCTACTCCTTACATTGATTAGAGTTCTAGATTTTTTCATTAAAATGTTGTTGTTATACCTTCTCTTCTCTCACTTCACTCTGTATCATTTCAAATATCTTCCCATGTTTGTCTGGAACTATCCATTTCATTATTTCTTATGTTGAAACAAGATACCGTTATATTCACAGGCCATAATTTGTTCAGCTATTCCCAACTTAAAGAATATCTCCTTTACTTGCAGTTCTTTGTCACTATTTTAAGAACTTCTAGAGGCATTTTGTAAAGAAGTTTTTTTTCTTCCCTCTTTTATCTCTTTGAAATATGGGCCTAATGTCACTATCATTGAATTTTTGAAACATAAGTACACTTTAATGACTTGGGCGGGTGGTTTGGTTCTAAAATGCTTTCAGATACTGAGACCACTTCAGAACTCTACCAATATATTCATAACAACATATTCATACCAACAATTCCCCTATGTATTTGTCTTCTCCCTCTACTAGCTACCATTTTAGCCAATCTGATAGATATAAGATGAAACTTCAAAATTGTATTAATTTGTATTTTTCTAATTAATAGTAACTTGGAGCATGTTTATACTGCTTTTCTTCCCTTGAGAATTGCCTATTCATATTCTTTGTCCATTTATCTTTTGGGGAATGGCTCTAATTCTTCTAAATTTCATCAAGACCTTTATCAGAAACTCACTACAAACACTGCTTTTTTCTTGCTTAACTATTTCCCTCCTAACTTTAATATAATAAATTAGTGATTTTGATTTTTAACTTTATATATAATCTAAATTGTCCATTTTATCTTCTGTGATCTTAGTCTCTTGGCTGATCTTGAACTGTTCCTCTTTCCATAGTTGAAAAAGGTGTTTTCTTCCTTTCTCTTCTATATTATTTAGTATGTGGCATTTTATGTCTAAATTATATATTCATTTGGAACTTACTGTGTTATGTGGTATAAGCTATTTACCCAGTCCTGATTTCTGCTAGACTTTTGCAGTTTTCCCAGAAGTTTTTGTCTAATAATGAAATTTTTTCTCAGGATTTATGGAACATAATGTTTGCTTTTGTATGTAATATCCCAAATTTATGCCATTAATGAACAATTTTTATTTTTTGACCAGCACCAGACAGTTTTGATAATTAAAGTTTTTGTCCTTTAGTCTGAGATCTAATACTGCTAGCATCTTTTTACTTTCATTTTTTTTTGAAAGTGGGATTAGGGCAAGGATAATTCAATTAAGAAAAAAATGGATTGGTTCAGCAATATTTCAAACATTATCAACTAGTAGAATTTGTACCAGGAACGTAGAGATGGAGATAGATAGATAGATAGATAGATAGATAGATAGATAGATAGATAGATAGATACAGACATACATAGGTAGATATATAGATAGATGAATAGAAATAAAGTATTTATTAAGCACTTATACTGTGCTAAGCTCTGTACTAGCATAGAAGACACAAATATAAGAAAGCAAGATAATCCCTTCTCTCAAGAAGTCTGCCTTCTAATCAAGGAAGATAAAAGAGAAATTGAAAAGGAGGAGAGAAAATGGCGGATGCAGGAAGCATAAGGTAGGAATTACTAGGATGTGGGTAGCATGAAGGTCTGGTTCCCAATAAAATAAGGCAAAAGCTCACATATCAGAGCCCAGAATGGTTTGAGAGGAAATATCAGTATTTAGTTTTTGGTTGTTCAGTCATTTTTCAGTTGTGTCAAACTCTTCATGGTCCCAATTAGGGTTTTCTTGGCAAAGATACTGGAATGATTTACCATTTCCTTCTCCACATCATTTTACAGATGAGGAACTAAGGCGAGCAGGGTTAAGTGACTTGCACAGTATCACCTACGAGTAAGTGTCTGAGGCCTGATTTGAACTCAGGAAGTTGAGTCTTCCTGACTTTCTGGTGCTCTATCCACTGTGCCACCTAGCTGCCCCAATCAGTATATTAAGTCTAATCCATAAGAAAAATCAATAGGTGCAATAAGGGATTTTGATTTGATAAAATATAAATTTCATTTATCTTAAAATAGTAAAAACTACAAAAAGTGAAGAATTTTTCCTAAATGTGATAAAAAGCACTTATTTGACATATTAAACAAACTCAGAATTTTTCAAATATATGTAAAGGGAAAACTAACAATAAAAAAAATGTTAGCACAGTCCTATAAGAACAGTGTCAGAAAGGTTACAATGGCTTATTAAAAATAAAAAAACTCAAGGGATTCAACAAAAATGGAACCAAAATATGCAGTTTTATAATATTGTAAAGATAAATAACATTCAGAGACTTAGGAACTCTGCTCAACACAATGACCAAACACAAACTCAAAGGACTCATGATAAACATGCTATCCACCTCGAGACTGAGAGCTGATAGACTCAAAATACAGATGGACATGTATCATGTATTTTCTTTTTTTCTCTGTTTTTTTTTTTTGCTTTATCAAATGCTTTACTAGCTTCTAGTTTACATCTTTCATTTCCACAAGATTTTGAGTTACAAATTTTCTCCGTTTTTTCCCTACCCACCTCCTCAAAATAGCAATCTGACTGGATATCCCCTCCAGTCTGCTCTCTCCCATATCTTCCCCCATCCCCCCTCTGATTTTCCCTTAGGGCATGGTGGATCTCTATGCCCCCATGCCTATATATCTTATTTCCCAGTTATATGTAAAATAATATTAATAATAGTATGTATATATATGCATATATATATATATATATAAACATTTCATTTTAAAACTTTGAATTCCAGATTCATTCCCTTTGTCCCTTGTAACCCACCATTACTGGGAAGATAAGCAATTCAATATAGGTTGTACATGTGTAGCTAAGCATATTTATATTTCCATAGTGGATATATTGTAAAAGACTGACTATATTCCCATCCATCCTATCCCCACCCCCCACTTGTTCTATTCTCCCCTTTGGTCCTGTCCCTTTTCAAAAGTGGATGCTTCCAACTTCCCTTGCCCCCCAGCTTGCCTTCCCTTCCACCATTCCCCCTCTCATCTCCTTCCCCTGCCCCATTCTCCTGTAGGGTGAGATACCCTATTTAGTGTGTATGTCATTCCCTCCCTGAGCCAAATTCAATGAGAATAAGGTTGACCCATTCCCTTCTGCCTTCCTGTTCTTCCCCTCCATTGTAACCACTTTCCCTTGCCTCTTCTATATGAGATAGTCTACCCCATTCTGTCTCTCCCCATCTCCTTTCATTATATTCCTCTCTCACCTCTTAATTTCACTTTTTAAGTATTGTCTCTTCCTATTAAATTGGTCCTGTGCCTTCTATCTATACGTGTACACATATATACTCACACTCACATACATATTCACACACCCATGTACCCTCCTATATAGACATATATATGTATGTATACACATATATATTCCCTTCAACTATTTTCATACTGAGAAAAGTTTCATAAGTTACAATTATTGTTTTTCCATGTAGGAATGTAAATAGGTCAACTTTGATAAGTTCCTTATGATTTCTTTTCCCTGTTTACCTTCTCATGCTTCTCTTACTTTTTGTATCTGAATGTCAAATTGTCTATTCAACTCTGGTTTTTTCATCAAGAATGCTTGAAAGTCCTCTGTTCCTCTGAATGACCATATTTTCTCCTGAAACATGATACTCAGTTTTGCTGCGTAGGTGATTCTTGGTTTTAATCCCAGCTCCTTTGACCTCCAGAATATCATATTCCAAGCCCTTTGATCCCTCAGTGTAGAAGCTGCCAGATCCTGTGTTATCCTGATTGTGTTTCCACATTATTCAAATTGTTTCTTCTTGGCTGCTTGTAATATTTTCTTCTTGATCTGGGAATTCCAGAATCCAGCTATAATATTCCTAGGAGTTTTCTTTTGGGGATCTTTTTCAGGAGGTGATTGGTGGATTCTTTCAACCTCTATTGCCCTCTGGTTCTAAAACATCAGGGCAATTTTCCTTGAGAATTTCTTGAAGCATGATTTCTGTGTTCTTTTTTTTGATCATGGTTTTCAGGTAGTCCAATAATTTTTAAATTATCTGCTCTGGATCTATTTTCCATGTCAGTGGTTTTCCCAATGAGATATTTCACATTGCCTTCTATTTTTTCATTTGTTTGGATCTGTTTAATAAATAGTATCTTGATTTCTCATAAAGTCAGTAGCTTACATTTGCTCCAGTCTAATTCCAAAGGAATGATTCTCTTCAGTGAGCTTTTGAGATTCTTTTTCTGGCAAATTTGGCTTTTTAAGCCATTCTTCTCCTCGTTGCCCTTTTGAGCCTCTTTTGTCATTTGAGTTAGTCTATTTTTTAAGGTGTTATTTTCTTCAGTCAGGTTGTTGAGTCTCATTTCATAATTTTCTTGCATTGTTCTCATTTCTCTTCCCAATTTTTCCTCCACTTCTCTTATTTGGTTTTCAAAATACTTCTTAAGCTCCTCTATGGCCTGTAACCAGCTCATATTTTTCTTGGAAGCTTTGGTTCAGGAGTTCTGACTTCACTGTCTTCCTCCTATTCCATGTTTTGATGCTTTTTGTCCCCAAAATAGAAGTGTAAAGTTGGATTGCTGTGCTTGCTTTGCTTCCTTTACTTGCTCATGTTGCCACTCAATTACTTGACTTTTGAGCTTTTTGCCACAGTAGGACCCTGCTACCAGCTTTATCCCAAATCACTGGTGTTCTCACAGCTGCTGGAGCTGTTAGTTGGGTGCCCTCTCTAAGCCTCCACATGCTCTGGAAAGCTGCTCGTGACCCCAGGACCTCCACCCAGAACAGCCATCCAGATCCAGGCAGGTTAAAGCAAGAGGGATTGGTCCCCCTACAATCTGCAAGCCAGGAGCTGTAGCTGCCACATGGCAGCCATTGCATAGCCACAATGCCTCAGTAGCTTCTTCCTGCAGGGGATAAAGGCCAGATGACACTCCCGAGCTACCGGATCCCAAAGTCCACACTGCACTGACCTCTCACTTTGTCCTTAGCATCTATGTGTTGATAATTCTGGAAACCACCACAGCTGCTGGTGATCTGAAGGTCCCTCCAGCTGTTGTCTAGTTTTGGCCACCCTGAGGCTAAAACCTCTGGCTCATGCAGAGCTGCGCTTGGCTCCCAGAGTGCTGAGCTGGCCCCTTCCTGCTGGCCTCCTTGACTGTCTTCAGCAGGAGGTTAGCTTCTCTCTGTCATTTTGTGGATTCTATAGCTCCAAAGCTTGTCTAGAGTCATTTTTTACATGAATTGGATGAGGTGGAAGCCAGAGCCATGCAGAAGTCCTGTTTCTACTCTGCCATCTTGACTCTGCCCCCCATGTATCATGTATTTTCTTTTCCTTCCTTACTCCTTTCCTTCCTCTTTCCTTACCTTCTTTCCTCTTTTCTTTCCTTCTGTTCATATGGGTCTTTTCCCTCTTTCTTTGATTTTTGTGGAGTATATTTTTCAAATAATCAACCTTTCTATTTCTTTATTCAGTTGTTTTTCATTTGTGTCTGACCCTTTGTGACCCCTTTTGGAGTGTTTTTGTCAAAGATACTGGACTGATTTGCCATTTCCTTCCTCAGGTCATTTTATATTGAGGAAACTGAGGCAAACAAGGTCAAGTGAGTTACCCAGGGTAACACAACTAGTAAGTATCTGAGGCCAAATTAATTTCAGGTCTTTCTTACTCCAGACCTGGCACTCTATTCACTACACCAGCTATTTCTTACTCAGTGTCAAAAACAATTTCATAACTAATGTTTTGTAGTACTTAGTAGTACTATGCCCCATTTCATTTTTTTCATTAATTCCTGTGATCATCTAAATCTATTGTTCTTCTAGGTGAATTTGATTAGTTTTTATAACTCTTTGGGTTTATCAAACACTGTACCACTGTGTTCATTTGCTTCTTGTATGTTGTGGCATATGATAAATAGAGAACTGACAAACTTTAGAGCTTCCAGGGAAGAATGAGTAGGATGGCAAAGCATCTTGAGATTATACCATATTGAGGACTGGTTGAAGGAACCAGATATGTTTAGCTTCAAGAATAGAAAATTTAGTGAAGCAGTCTTAAAGTATCAGAAGGGGTTCCATGTGGTTGGATTAGAACCTCTTCATTGTCTTTTTCTTCTTTTTTCTTCTTCCTCTTCCTCTTCTTCCTCTTCCTCTGGCAGAACTAGGAACAATGCCTAGAAAATTCAGAAAAGTAGTGTCATGGTTTGAGAAGCTATGGTACAGACTTGCTTCATTCTATCTGCCTCTGCCTCCCTCCTAGAGAGTAAAATATAAAGACTGAACTACATATTGACCTTGGGGCTTCTCAGTTCTCTTCAGGTTGATTTTATTTAGTATTCAATATCAATGAGACCTATTCATGGAAGACCTAGGAAAGTTGTACTCATTTGTACCTGGACTTAGATAAGTATTTGACATCATAATTTCTGGGCTCTCTGTTTTCCATTGTGCTAAATAAAAATTCGTCTGGGGACAAAATTTTAGCACTGTTATAAGAAAAATTTTCCTGGTGATAGAGTGTTCCCAAAGTAGAATGGAGTGTCTTGGACAGTAGAAAGTTCTTGCTCAATGGAGGTCTTCAAATAATGGTTATATGACCATTTGTCAGGTTTGTTGCAAGAAGGGATTCTTGTTCAGATACCATTTGGATTAGATGGTCTCTGAACCCTATTTATCATTTGATACACTAAATTGAACACACACATACACATACACAAAGATATATTGAACAATTAAAATAGTTGTAGAATAAAAAAGAAAAAATAGATCGGGGAATATTTTTCCATAAATCTTTCAGAATAAAATCTGTCATCTATAAGGCATTAACATAGATTTGAAAGAAAGACTCATTTCCCAATAGATGAATATTTTGTAAAACTTGAACAGATAGTTTTCAAAAAAAAAGAAGCACACATTACCAATTACCATCTGAAAAAGTCTAAATTCTCTGATAACTGGTGTGACATAATGCAAACAATTCTCAGATAACCCAGGGATGTACTGACAAATGTTTTAACAATGAGTTTGGCATACTTTAAAGTTTAATCTTCATTAGTAAAAATTTTCCCATCACTGCTGAACTCTAGACAATGAACAGAACAATGAATCAAGCCTTAATTTGTAGTGTTTGCCAATTTCTAAAGTATAAATATTCACACAGGCTGGTTCCAGCCCATAATATTGAGAAAGAGTTTAAAACTATGAAATTTCACGTTTCTGTATCTGTACAGAAATAGGCACTCCATTATGTTGAGGGTGAATCTGTAAATTCATGTGTTTTTTAAAAGCAATGTGACACAGGATAAAAACTACAAAACTAATCATATCCTTTAACTCTGTATTGACAGGGAGGAAAAAACTGACTGGACAAAAACACTCACAGCACCATCATTCATTAAAAAAGTAACCGTCAACAACATATTGTTACTACTTTTGAAGAATGAAAATACTGGAGTGGATGAAGATAAAGGAATATTGATGTGTCATAATGAACAATAAAATAAGAATACTGTTAGTAAAATAAAATAAGAATAATGTTAGTAAAATACATGAAGTGATACATAGTGAAGAAAGCAGAAGAGTCACAATATGTACACTAACCCTACATGTACAAAATATCAGGAAAATACACTGAAAAGAAAGAATTCAAAAGGAGATACAGAAACCAAGGTTTTTAATACCATCTTGTTAAATATAAGCTTTTAACAAACTAAAGTATGATCTCATGTACAATCTTTTTGCAAAAAGGGATTATTTACTTGAAGGTTTATTTTTTTAATGGTTTTGTAATTTTTTTTAAAGAAGCTTTACAATCAGGACTGGGGACAATTACAATTATTATAACAATAGCTAACATGTATATAATGCTTTAAGTTTTACAAAATGTTTAACAAATATTATCTAATTTTATCTTCACAATAATCCTGGGAGGTAGGTGACATTATTATCCCCATTTTACAAATTAGAAATGTAAGGCAGATGAAAGTTAAGTGATATTGCCAGGGTCACACAGGTGGTAAGCATCTCAGCATGGATTTGAAGTTGGGTCTTTCTGACTCTAGTTCCAGTGTTCTATCCATTATACAACTTAGGTACCTCCAAGACTGTAGTTGGATATAATAATAATAATAATAATAATAATAATAATAGCATTTATATAGCACTTTAAGGTTTATAGCACATTTTGCAAATATTATTTCATTTGATCCTGATAATAACCATGGAAGATAGATGCTATTATCATCCGCATTTTACAGATGAGGAAACTGAGGCAGACAGAAGTTAAATTATTTGCCTAGGGTCACATAGGTAGTAAGTGAACTCAGATCTTCCAAATTCCAGATTCAATGATCTTTCCAGCTATTTTTAAGACCTTCTTTGGTGTATTTATTTCTCTAAACTTTATGTTAAATGTATAATCATTAATATAGTCTTTTCTAAAGTTCTTGTGCTTAGTCAGGTTTTTTATTTCTATAGGATAATGTTAGTTTAAATAGAATAAATATTTAAATTCAATAATATCACTTAACCTCTCAGTGTTCGCAGGAAGTTCACTGAGACTCTAAGTTATAGGTGAATTGCCATCTGCATTAGAGAAAAGCATTTCTGCATCATGGGATACTGACACTGAATCAATCACAGATATGGACAAGGGGACCAGGGGGGAAGATAGAAAGACTTGACAAATTGTTTCTCAATTAACCATACCTAAACTCTATGGCTGAACTGGGTCCAAATTTTAATGAGAAGAGAAAAATCTCAATTGCCTTTGAAAAACTGAATAGTGATCCCAACCAGTTTCCTGAAGCAAAAGCCCATCTTTTGGTTGGTTGAAATTGCAATGGCAAGCAAAGAAGTACTTAAAGCCTTGTTTCAGCTATTTAATTATTTAGCACCTTGCTTCAGTTCAAGTTTCTTTTAAGCCTTGCCCATGATTATATCAAGTCTTTGTTAAGAAACAGAGCTTGTGAGCCCCACAGTGGGGGGAACTTGTTGATGCAACAGGAAGGAGCAGAAAAAGAAGGAGCTAATGACTATATATAAGGAGAAGCCCAAGCTGGGAAAGAGCAGGATTGAGAATGGGAACTTTATTGTGGCCAGGCACTTTATTTGTCTATTCTGTTTGCGTTGATTTTTGATTGTGATACTTCATACAGAAGCTCTAGGACCTTCCTGGAAGCCCTGAAAGAGGATTTTCTTGTTGTCTGTTTACAGAAGTCCTGGAAGAGGATTTCAGAGGCACTGGGACTATACTGACCATTTCTGTTGAGTTCTCAGACTTTGTGGGTCTGTGTTGATTTCACAGGCAGAAAGTAAATTGATGATGGTGACAGCAATGTGCATGAATGTGGTTTTGGCTCTGTTAAGTTTTGTCTTCACAGAAACAGAAACTGGGAAGGACTTAAGGTGGACTGGACACTATGAGCTTCAATATGGAATGGGAACTTGATAGGGAACTGGACGAGGAGCTGAGAGCTACCTACCTTTGAATCTAGGTGACAGTCAGGTAGATTCAGGCAGGAGGATCATGGAAGAGGAACCATGGAATCTGAGAGCCAGCCTCAAGTCAAGATGAAAAGACCTCTCCTCGGGTACTTAGTGCTGACTGAGAAAATTATGATTTACTATGGCCTAGGGGTGGGAGAACCTTGTACTTTGTACTGTGTACCTCTTAAGGATGATTGAGTTAAGGATGATTAGAAACTAATCTCCAATCAAGAAGAAAGAGACTTTTTTGACTAAGAGATTAAGACAGTGTGACCTAGGGGTGGAGAACTTTGACGTTTGTACTTTGTGTCCCTTAAGGAGGCTTGCTACCTAAGGATGATTGAGTTAAGGACTTACTGAATGATATCTTTTGCTTAAAACTATGTGGCCACTTTAGTGATAGTTATACCATAGCATTGTGAATACTGTACTTTTATTTCTGTGATTAATTTACTACAGAATAAATAGAGATCAGAAATTAGATCTGTTCATGGCAGCAGTCCTCTGGAGAGCTGCTCATGCTTTTCTTTTCAGAAATGTAGAAGATCTTGCTTCAAAGATGGGTTTGAATTTGATGATTTCTGAGATTCCTTCTAGACCTAACAGTCTGTGATTATGTCCAATGTTATGAGAAAATGGTGTGTTGAATCTTTGGTAATGTTGGTAGTATTTATTGAATGGACATAAAATCTCCCACCTTCATAAGAGATGGGAAATTATGAATAATCTTAGCTATTACTCTTGAGATAAGAAGCTCCAAGGTGGACTTTTCACCTTTCAGCATTTCTAATTCCAATGCTGGTGAACAGTTTGTTTAGACTATACACCCAATTTGGACTAAGTCAAGATCCATAGAGACATGCTGGTCTACCATAAAAATCAACAACAAATCACCAAATAGTCAGGCTCCAAAGGATCACTAACCTCAATATCACCACTTCTACCATACAAAAAGCACAAGATGCTGTTGTGTGTGGATTTTACTAAGAAATGTCTCTATTAACAGACCTGATTTGCATGTCATTGTTTGGTTCTTTTTCTGAAGAAGAAAAAAAAAAGAGTAGGAGAAGTGAGGGCTTTGAGTCAAATCCTCAGGGCCAAGATGATCATTTTTATTCCTTTTTTCACATAATACCAACATAAGTTCAGGAGAGAAGTGAGGACTGACCATTCGGTCATCATATACATTCCATTCATTATCCTCTCATACACACTGCTGTCTAATCTGATGTGTTTACTCATGGATAGACTCAATATCAAATTTCTCTTCTTGTTGATACTTCCTATTCAATCTTTAAGCAGATACTGCTCCAATATCTTAATCACCCCTTCTCTCATTCATCACCATTCTGCTGCCATGTTGGTTTGGGGTCCTTGCCCTTTGGGGGGAATTTATTTCTAGTGTCCTCAAGATTCTCAATCAAATTCGTGTTTTTGTGTCCCTATACTAGACAGGTGGTCATAGTATTTCAAACTGTATAAACCCAGTATTATGGAATAAGACTTGTGCTTTTCATTGACCTTTCAGAATATACTCAGAATCCATATCATTTAGACATTTTTCTTAGAAAAGGCATAAAAAGTGTTCCAGAGACAAAGATAAAATGCCTATAAAGTTCATTGGATAATTCCTGTTACATAAATGAATCAAGATTTAAACCTTTGTCTCTGAAGGGAGAACATGGTGATCACTCGAATGCGGACCTCCTTAGTCTTCACTCCATAAACAATGGGGTTCACTACAGGGGTACTAAGAGATAGGTGCTGGCCAGGAGAATATGGACATAAGGAGCTACATGGTGACCA
This sequence comes from Gymnobelideus leadbeateri, assembly GCA_011680675.1. Lineage (NCBI taxonomy): Eukaryota > Metazoa > Chordata > Mammalia > Diprotodontia > Petauridae > Gymnobelideus > Gymnobelideus leadbeateri. The sequence goes on along the minus strand of WOXC01001192.1, from coordinate 110,146 downwards.
TATCGGTGAGCCAGAAAGGAGAAGAGTGCCAGTGAATAAATGAATACAATAATGGTGACATGGGCTGTGCAGGTGTTGACTGCTTTGACCCTGGCCTCCTTCCCAGGCAGCCTCAGGACAGCCCTGAAGATAAGAATGTAGGAGGGAGGCGGCTAGGTGGCGCAGTGAGTAGAGTGCCGGCCCTGGAGTCAGAAGGACCTGAGTTCGGATCCGGCCTCAGACACTTAATTCACACAAACAAAAAAACCTAGCCATGTGACCTTGGGCAAGTTACTTAACCCCAATTGCCTTAAAAAAAGGGTGGCTAGGTGGCACAGTAAGAGCACCGGCCTCGGAGTTGGGATGACCCGAGATCGAATCCGGCCTCAGAAAATGAGCACCCACACACAAATAATGACTAGCCGTGTAACCTTGAGCAAGTTACTTAACCCCAATTGCTTAAAAAAAAAAAAAGAATGTAGGAGGTAGAGATGAAGGAAATATCACACCAACACAAACTCAGGATTACAGCCAAACCATAGAACTTATTGACTCGAGTGTCCCCTGGAGCCAGTTTTACCACTGCCATGTGCTCACAGTAAGAATGAGCTATTACTGTGGAGTGGAAAGATGTGAGCCTCAGTTTTATAAGGATGGGACAGAAGGAGATGAGAAGCACAGCCCTCATAACTACTACAACTGCAATCCCTAGAAGGACTTGTGGGGTTAGGATAGCTGTGTACCTCAGGGGTCAGCATATGGCTACATAGCAATCCAATGCCATGGCTACCAGGATTCCAGTTTCAAACCCCACCAGAGCATGCACAAAGGACATCTGGGTCAAACAGACATTGCATTCAATCTCTCTGAGGTTGAACCAAAGGATGGCCAAGGTTTTAGGGAACAGGACAGAGAAAATATCAAGGTCATTGATGGTCAACATTGCCAAGAGAAGGTACATGGGTTTGTGGAATGATGTATTCCTCCAGATGACAGACAAAATGGTATAGTTCCCCAGAAGAGTAAGGAGGATCATGATACAAAATGGAATCCCCATCCAGTGCTGTACAGATTCCAAACCAGAGACTACCAGTAGGGTGAAATATGTGTAATTGACAAAGGTGACATTGGAATCTTTCATGTCGTACGTGTCACCTGCAAAGAAAGAACCAAAGAATTAAGTGGAGGGGAACGATAAGGGGTCAGAGGACAAAAGGATAGTATCAGTGAGAGATATGGTGATACATAAGCATAAGTTTTGGAGATCTTGAACATTGAATGACAAATACTTATGGCCTAAAAAATATCTCTCTTGTTGGAAATGGTAGAAAGCTACCCCTTCCCCTTCTCCAAGGTTGATTCAGAAACTCTGAACAACGGAACCTTATTTACATCTCAGGAGAGATTTATAAAAATTATGTGTAAAACAAATGTCTGTTTGGATTCTATTAGGCAGTTTTGTTGTCATTTCAGAGATATATTCTCTAAGTTGGCAAGGGGAAATGATACCTATTTTATCCACACACCTCTACCTATTAGGATAATAACTCTTAGAACAGGGATGGGGAACCTGTGGCCTTGAGGCTACATGTGCCCTTCTAGGTCCTTGAGTGTGGCCTTTTGACTGAGTCCAAGTTTTACAGAACAAATCTTTTTATTAATTTTTTATTAAAATTTCAATCATCTTAAGAGAAAGTTTGATTAAACTTGAGAAACCTATAATTTTGTAACTTTTTGACTTTCTATGGGTTACTTTTACTTCTCCATGAACTTCCTTCTAGTTGCTTAAAATAAAACCTTAGAGTAGGGGTGGGGAGCCTGCAGCCTCCAGGCACATGTGGCCCTCTAGGTCCTCAAGTGTGGCCCTTTGACTGAATCCAAACTAGTTCCCTACCCGTACTTTAGAGAGTCCCAAAGGGTTATGTGGTTTGTTTTTCATTTTTGTTATTGGATTGGCTTTTTTTTTTCAGCTAGAGTAATGAAGAGAAGAAGCTGAGAGACTGTCCTACTCTATAAAGGACTCTGGAGAAGAGAAAAGGAGGTGGTGACAGAAAAAATAGTTGATGAACAAGACCTAGGATCCTGGAATGCGTTTCCAAAATCCTAGGTTCAGGTTTATATTGGAGCCTGCTACTATTACTGGCTTTAGAGTCCTGAACTTTAAATTCTACATGATTTACACCTAAGAAACAAATAAATGTAATATATCAGCACTTGGTTTGTTATTTTGTTGCATTTTGAATCTAAGAAAGTAAAAGTGTTGATAATACAGATTAAGCTTAAAAATGTGTCCTGCATAATTTTTTCAGAAAGTCAATATTTACCAGAAAAACCTTGTCTAGATTCCATTTATTTGCTGTGTCTTTGTGAAAGTCACTTCATCTCTCTAGTCCTCAACTAACTCATCCATAAAATCAAAGTTTGGCAGGAAAATTTCAAAGTTCCCTCTCTCTTCCAGCTCTAATATTCTAGGATTCTTAGGAAATAAGGTGCTTTCTCAAATAGCACCAATAGTAATTCACCTATTTTGCTTGACCCCAGAACTTAAAATTAATTCTAATGAGAGGACATTACAGAGAGGTAAACTTTGACACAATATAATGAAAAACTTCCTAACAGAGTTCTCCAAAAAGGGAAATAAGAGCCTTCCAGATTGTCACTGAGGATTTGATACAGAAGCCATATGAACGCTTATCAGAGATGGTCTTCGTCTTTAACCATGGGTTATACTAGATAGTGTCTTCGGTCCTTCCAATAATTAATAATTAAAGATTAAATGTTAAATCCTGACCTTGAGCTCAAAAAAATTAACTGCAAAAGTACAGAATGACAAAGACATGGCTAGACAGAAGTTTGGGGTTTTATTTGAATGCAAATAATATAAATTAAATGTGTGACTTAGTAGCCAACAAATACTGTTATAGTTTAGGACTATACTAATTAAAGTATGTGTTTAGCTTGAGGATCATACATTACTATAATCTTTTTTCAGATTACATGTAAATTATTGTATGAAGTCCTGAGAGTTACATTTTAATAGAGACATAATATTTTCTTATTTATATTAACCAAATTTCACGTGCTCATCACAACATCTGGCCCTTTGACTCATTATCATCATACAAGCTCATTACCTCCATTCTATACTCCCTTACATCCAAAACCAGCCTTCATCTTTATTACTTCACCCTAGGTTCCCTTAACTCTCTGACTCTCCCTCATTTCTAACAAGTCTACCCTCATCTCTGGGTTATCCTCACTATTCATTTCCTCTGCTTCTGCTCTTGGGGTACTGATTATCAATAGAAAAAGTCATAGAAGAAAGTGGATTTTTTACCCACTAAAATTTTTGAGGATATGTTTTTAGTTCCAGTGGCTGCAAGGTACAACATGGTACAAAAAACCAAAGTAATAAATATTTAACTAACCACTATAACTGATTAGTGGTACTAAGCTTGTTTGTATCAACTAGCTTTACTACCAGCTCTGTCTGGGAATGGTCCCAGTCCCTCAGGTCACATAATGGCATCTTTGAAAGGAAGCAACGCCTCCTTTCAACATTCCTGCCAGATTCCCTCTCTTCTTCCCAGGACTCTTTGAGTGGCTCTTGACTTCACCTACCTTCCAGTTCAACTGACCTAGGTCATTAGGTTATAAGAATTATGCCACCAGCTAATCAATAAAGAACATATTTTATCCAATTAGTTACTGTTATCAACCCCACCTCAAGAATAACTATGACATTCCTAATTTTTGTTTTTGTCACTGCCCTTGAACAGGTCCTCATTATTACTGAACAGTACAACTACAATACCCTCCTCATAGATCTTACTGCCACATTGCTGCCAAAATTGACTTTCTCATGCATGAATCTCACTTCTGCTTAGCAATAATATGTGATTTCCTATTACCTACTTAATAAAATTCAAACTTTCTTACCTAATACAGTCTAAAAAACACCTGCCATTCAAAATGTGGGTATATAGGGTAGGAAGAGGAAATCAAAGGTGGGGGCTGGCCTAGAACCTTCGGGGACCCCGAAGGGTGAGACACCTACCCCTTCATTGTCTCTACTAGAACCTCAGCTTGAATGGATTTTGTGGAGCATCTTGGAGAACATAGGAATGAACCTCCAGTGAACTTAGAGGTGAGACAAAGGCCCTTCCTCTATCCCGCTATGGAAGAACCAAGAACTGCTGTCTGGCCAAACCATGGACCTTGGCTGGCAGCGTATGGAGGACATGGCTTTGGACATTTAATTACGAGCATAAAGAGACTTAAGGCTAAGTATAGTTACTACTAGGTGTAGTTAATCTGACTTTCTGTAAGAAATAATGTCGCTTGTGGAATGGGACACCTAAGGAAACAAGAGACAGTGATAGCTTTAAAAATTATTTAATAATTTATCAATTTAACAATTCTTTTATAAAAATGAACCATTCAAATAAATTATTCCTGACTAACTATTAACAGAAGCAGTCTGACTTCACTGGGGGGAGGAACAGGGTTGTGGACAATGTCAGGATGCCCTGGAATAGCAAAACAAGAAAGATGCCACAGTCCATGAACTAAAGGAACTTCACAGTATCCACTAGAATCTAAGAATAAATGAATTTGGCAAATATCTTTAAAGGCAGTGGAGGGCATGGCTGCTAGTCACCTGAAAGACTATGACCTTTGCCACCATCCCCATGTTATCAGCTTGAAAGTAGCTAATTATCTGGCCTGCTCCATGCTCCTAGAAAGTTGCAGCCTGTAGAGCTGGCTGCCGGAAACCTGGAGATGAGGAGAAGGGACAGTTTTAGCTAGTCTTCTCAGACCTCCCTCTATTGAATATAGGCCAGATACCTTGGCTTCCAACCATCCCTGTCTTCCCCATGATTTCTATTTCAAAGCAGGTGATATATGGACTGTTTGTTGTTCACCTCCTACCTCCTTGGTGCCAAGTCAGAATGGAAAAAGACTGACCTCTTCCCCCTGTTGAAAATGGCAAAGGGCTTTCTGCCTCTGGGAGTGTCTAAATACAAAGTAGATTAACCTCTCAGTCTGAGTAACATTACCTTTCCCAACCCCTGCCCTCAACCCCAGTGATCATATGACTTCATCCCTAAACCACACATGTTCTAACTCCATTTTCTCTCACTAACCCTCTTTCATTTGAAATTTTAGGAATCTGTGATGAACTGGGGGTGTGGGGGAAGCAGGTCATAGAGATGTTAGTGAGTTAGTACATTTGTATGGACAAATATTTTCCAGAGTTCTTGGAATTCTGTTTCCTTTACCCTTGGAGAAATTATCTGTATGTTCCTGGACCAATCATTTAACCTCTCCATGCTTCAATTTCTTCATCTTTACAATGAGGAGATTGACATTGATGACCTGTTAGTTCCACCTCCAACACTATAATACTATGATCCATGACATCTGTTGTCATCTGCTGGTTTGAGTGTACCACAAGCTCGGTATAAGTCAGCAATGTGATATAGCAGACAAAAGAAAAACTAATACAATCTTGGACTTCATTGAAAACTGTCAGGAAAAGCAGATCATTCCTAGGTACTCTGCTTATCAGACTTCATTCAATGCTGTGTTAAATTATGGGCATCAACATTTAATAAGGACTTTGAAAAACTGGAGAGCATCCAGATGAGGGCAATGACGATAGTAAAGGGTCTTAACCATTTGTCAAAATGAAGAACAACTGAAGCAATCGGGTGTGTTTATCCTGGAGGATAATCAAGAGGAATGTGATAGCTATCTTTATTTAAAGGGTTGTTATGTGAAAAAGAGATTAAACTTGTTCTGTTTGCCCCAAAAGGGCAGAACCAGAATCAATGGGGAGAAGTTACAAAGAGACATAGACTAGAAAAATAAACTTCCCCCAAATTAAAAACATCCAAAAACAAAATAAACTACTCTAGCAACTGGTAGACTCTCCATCCCTGGAGTTCTTAATGTAGAAGTTGGATGACATCTTATCAGGTGGGTATCATATTTATGTACAGGTTATACTAGATAACTAGATGACTATTAAGGTACCTTTCAGCTTCTGTTTCTAAAATTCAGGGATTCTCAGGGGTGACCATGTATTTTAAGATCTGTTGGTAAAGACCAAGGAACTTAAGTTTAAGTTCCCTAACATATCAAATGACAAATGAGTTCACTCTGAGAATGAAACCCCAACTTGCTTTGACTGTTCATACAGATCTAATCCTTCCAAGGTTTGGTGAAAAGCTAGAAAAAAACTTAGCAGATTTCACTTTTCTTATTTACTAGGGGAATTGTAAATGAAATGTTCTTTCCCTTACTCTTGGTGCGGATTGTTTGGGAGTTATAACTATGAGTACTTGTGATGGCCTTTGAGTAAAATCATTCCCTGGATGAGATATATAAGGGATGATTCATCTATCTGAACTTGGAGAAAGAGATGTTGGGATATTTGTGACATGTTTTATTAGAGATGTCACATGCCAATGACCCACAATGGCAGCTGCTGAAAGTGTGCAGCCCAAGAGCAAGCAAGAGGAACCAGAAAGGGGATTTGGGGTGCTTGGAATGAGACTAAAGTCTATGTTTAAGCTAAATCAGACTCTAATGAAGGCAGTTAGGTAGCACAGTGAATAGAGCACCGGCCCTGGAGTCAGGAGGACCTGAGTTCAAATCTGGCCTCAGACTCAACACCTACTAGCCGTGTGACCTTGGGCAAGTCACTTAAACCCGATGCCCTGCCTTCCCCCCTCCAAAAAAGCAAAAAAAAATATCAGATTCTAACTGTCTATTGGACATTTCTTAAATATCTGGATATCTCCTAAAAATCTCAAACTTAATGTGTATAAAAGAGAACATAACTATTCTTCCCCAAAAACATACTCCTCTTCTAAACCAGCTCATGTCTGCCACAGGCACCATCATCCTTTTAATCACCTACCTGTGAAGCCTCAGACTCACCCTGGACTCTAATCTCCTTCACACACACACACACACACACACACACACACACACACACACACACACACGATCACAGTCACACACACACAAACTTACACTCATACAAACACAGATACACTCACACACAAACACACACACACACACACACACAAACATACAAAAGTTGCCAAATCTTGTCCATACTACCTACACATCTGTCCCCTTCTCTCTCCACTCATGCTACAACCTCTATAGTTCAGTTCCTCATCACCACATATCTACAATAACCTCTTCATTTTCCAATTCATTCTCTATGCAGCTGCCAAAATAGGATGACTAAAGCACAGGATTGACCATGGCCACTCCTGTTCTCTAGTGACTCCTGTTGCCTCTAGGATCAAATATGTCTAGCAATTAAAGTATTTCACAATCTCATTAAAGCCTAACTTTCCAGATTTATTGCACTTACTGAGTGTATGTTAATTTATTTAACATTGCCTTAGATTACACTCCTGCCTATGCCTGGAATCTCTTCTTCATTTTCTGAATTCCTATCCATCCTTTAGGAGTATCTAGGGGGTGCAGTGGATAAAGCACCAGGCATGGGATCAAGAAAACTCATATTCATGAGTTCAAATGTTGCATCAGATGTTATCTGTGTGACCCCAGGCAAGTCACTTCACCCTACTGGATTCAATTTCTCATCTTTAAAATAAGCTAGAGAAGGAAATGACAAACCACTCCAGTATCTTTGCCAAGAAAACCACAAATGGGGTCATGAAGAGCCAGATATGACTGAAAAATTACTCAATAACAACAAATCCATCCTTCAAAAACCAAATCAGATTCCGATTCCACGAGAAATATTTCTCTGACCTCACCCCATTTGTTGATGACATGTTGCACCTAGTGCATTGCTCTGACATTCTCTAATGCATATAACATATCAAATTTTATGTCTGAGGTTTTGTTGTTATCCTTATCCCCATTTTAGATGGACAATTCCTTGAGGAAAAAGACATCAAAACTTTGTACCCAGTATCCTCACCTGCACCTCAAATAGTACCCCACATTTCCTTCCTCAACAAAAGGTGTTTAATGAATGTTTATGCTAGCCATGGTGCTGAGAAAACATGTTTCCCTGGAGAGTGCAAGATGTACCATAAAGTAAGCAATCAGAAACCAGGGAGAGCATCTGTGAGCTGTTGAATGAAGTCAGTAATAGAAACTTGAAGCCACTGGGAGATATTCATCAGAGAATCAGGAAGAATCAGTGTTTAGTCGGACCATCTCTACTAAATTAAACTCTAGTTGGCATCAAGAACTCAGTTCCCAGGAGTTAAGGCAAGATTCCCTCCCCCATTCTTAAAAAGCACAAACCCAGCAGACACTCATAAGGGTAAAGTCTGGATACTGATGACTGGTCCTTATGGTGAGAACAATCCTATACCTTCTCACAGTAAGTAATTCCGAGGACACTGAGAACTTGAAGGATATTTCCTTGCTATGTTATATCTGTCTCTTTCTTTCCTTCTCAGTCCTTAACTTCTTCCTTTTTCTCACCTCCCCTTAAACTTCATCGTTATTCTCTTATCTCTAAGCCTCTTTACCCTTAGAAAGAAAAAGGTCATTGAAAAAGGAATGGTATTCATCTCTTTAGACATATTGGGAAGGGTAGCAAGATTCATTGGCAGAGAGATATTGCTGGCAGCAAATCAAAGTTTCTAGAATGTGGATTTCTTAACCTAAGGGACCAAAAATGTCCAAGATATATTTTGGGGGTCTGGTAACCTGGACTTGAAAAATGCATCTTTTTTTTCAGTAACTTCTAATTGAAATTTAGCATTTTCTTCTATTATGATTTTTAAAAAATATATTCTAAGAAGGTGTCCATTGTACACAGACTTTACCAAAATGCCAGTAAGGGCTATGAAACAAAAAAGATTAAGAACCTTTGTTTTAGCATCATGACTCTATATAAACACTTAAGAACCCCAGAGCCATGAAATGTCTAGAAAAATCACTAGGACCAGCCCCTATCTTCTAGCAAATGAAGGCCTAAACCTTCCAAAAGAAGAAATTACCACTCTTGTTTTCCTTCAGGAACGTACTCCAGGTCTTTATTCTTCCCAAATTAAGTAGGCTCTTACTTATTAGCTATCATCTCTCCAGATTCAGTCAAAGTTCTCATATGTCTATGAAGCCCAAGTTATGTGAAAGGCATTATATTTTGGTACTGGTTATACAGAAATGAAATAAGACTTAGAACTTGTATTCAAAGACCTTGCAATCCAATAGACGGAAAGACAAGAATCAGAACAGGTTCTTGAAACAAGGAAAGAGGGCAAAGAGATGCCCATAGAGCTAGAAAACATTTGAAAAGGGAGAGATTTCCATCCCCACCATGTGATTAGGCAGTAGAGAGTGTTCAGGGAAAGCTTCCTGGAGTAGGTGGTAATTGAATAGATTTAAAGGAGGGAAAGTCTGTCAACACAGCTGAGAAAAATGACCTTCATAGTTTGGGAAATAATAACAAACAGCCCTTCAGCCTTCTTCTCCTTGCTGATACTCCAAACATTGCTACAAAAATTTTTCTTCTTCACTCATTTAGACTCCCGCCAGTGTCCAAAGAAGAAGTAAATCCCATGCACAGACATGAACAACTGAATCCTTGGACAACAACAACATGTTCTTCACCTCCACTCCTGCCACAGTATCTGATGTTCCAGTCTTAGATTTTTTTTGCATGCGTTTTACACTCATGTAGATATTAAGAAGGCATACTGAGCTATGATTCCTGTCCCCAGTGTCCTGAACAGCTCCCACCTCAAGATCTCTGAGTTCATACTAATGGGGTTCCCAGGCATCCACAGATGGCAGCACTGGCTCTCTCTCCCCCTGGCACTGCTCTATCTCTTAGCTCTCAGTGCCAATCTCCTCATCCTGATAACTATATGGAAGGACTTGACTTTACACAAACCCATGTACAAGTTCCTGGGCATTCTGTCTATAGTGGATGTTGGCTTGGTCACCACCATCATGCCCAAGATCCTGGCCATCCTCTGGTTCAGTGCCAACACCATCAGCCTTCCTGAGTGTTTTTCTCAGATATATGCTATTCACTGGTTTCTGGGCATGGAGTCAGGCATTTTCCTCTGCATGGCTTTTGACAGATATATAGCCATTTGTCATCCTCTTTTCTATCCCTCTCTTGTCACAGATACCTTCATCTTCAAAGCAGCATTGTCTATGATGATCAGAAATAGCCTCTTGGTCTTGCCAGTGCCTGTGCTGGCTGCCATGCGACATTATTGTTCTGGAAATGAGATTGAACATTGCTTGTGTTCTAACCTGGGGGTCATCAGCCTGGCCTGTGATGACATCACAGTCAACAGATTTTACCAGCTGGCCTTGGCTTGGATCACATTGGGAAGTGATATGGCCCTGGTCTTTTCCTCCTATGTCCTGATCTTACGCTCAGTGCTGAAGCTCAATTCCACAGAGGCCATTTCAAAGGCCCTCAGTACATGTAGCTCCCACTTCATCCTCATCCTCTTCTTCTACACAGCTATCATTGTGTTGTATGTCACACACTTGGCAGAGAAGAAGTTCCCCCTAATCCCTGTGCTCCTCAATGTACTGCATAATGTCATCCCTCCTGCCCTCAACCCAATGGTATATGCTTTCAGAACCCAGGAGCTCAGGCTGGGCTTCCAGAAGGTACTTGGACAGGGTGGAAAAATATCCAGAAAGTAGCTCCCATATGCCCAGATCAGAGTCCTTGGTTCTAAATGTAAATTATTCTGTGCAAGGCCCAGTAGGGGATATAGTGATGATGGCAGTGGTTATAATGGATGAGGGTTAAATGGTTTGTTCCTCTTTTCTTCCAGTCCTACAATTTGGTTAGAGACTGAAGTTTATTGACAAGCCTAGCAATGCAAATGGTGCCCTTAGGGATGCTGTTTATGAAAGGAATCAGGAGCCCTGTTTTATTATTGTTGACTGTCTTTATCAAAACACAACCTCAAATATTTGCAAACGAGAGCTCAGCCTGGGTTCTCCACTCCAAGGAACTAGGCAGTTTTATAGAGTTTCATCATTAATTAGTAGATTAATCAGCAAACATTCATTAAGTGACTGCTATATGCCAGGCTCTGTGCTAAACCCTAGAAATATAAAGACAAAAATAAAAGAGTCCCTGCCCTCAAGGAGCTTATATTTTATAGGAAGAAGCAACATATTTTTTAGTATATAGGCAAGATTAGATGGCTATTGACAGACTTTGGAACTCTTAAATTCTGTGATTCTATGTACACATATAAGTATATATAAAATATATGTTAAGCGAATAGTTGCTAAATTCCAGGTAGTTGCAGAATAGGAGGCACTAGCAGCATAGGAGATCAGAAATTACTTCTGTAGAGGGTAAGGTTCCCCCTGAACTTTGGAGAAAGAGAGCAAAAATAATGATGTGCATACTCGGGAAGCAGTCAAGCTTTGCAAAGGCCCAGAGATGAGAGAGGGGATGTCTTATGTGGGGAGACAGCAAGCAAGCTAGTTTGACTGGATTACAGAGTGCTCTAGAAGTCTGGAAATGTAGGCTGGGGACAGACTGTGAGGAATTTTAAATGCCAAACAGACGATTTGAACCACGCACTATAAAGATTTTCTGTTCAAACCTCTTAGTCAGAAAACAAGCATTTGTTACGGGTCTTCTACATATCAGGTACTGCACTGAATGCTGGACGCCCAATAATAGCAAAAGGCAGCCACTGCTGTCAAACAAGTCACAGTCTAATTGGGTGGGGGGGGAACAAGAAAACTTCTATTAACAAATAGGTAAAGTACTGACAAAAAATTAATAAAGGAAGAGCATTAGGATGAAAAGGGATTGGAGAAGGCTTTATGGAGAAGGCAATATTTGAGCTATAACTAGAGTAAAACCAAGAAGGGCAACTTGGTCATAATAATTTTCAGAAATTGCTTGGGATAGTGGGAAAAGCACTGAACCTGAAGCTAGGAGCCTTAGGTTTGAACTCCATCTCTGATATTTACTATGTGGAAGAAGATGAGCAAGGCATTGAATTTCTCTAAGTCTTATGATTCTTGGACTACCTGATTCACAGGGTTGCTGTGCAGAAAGTGTTTTCTAAACTCTAAGAATCATATATATATATATATATATATATATATATATATATATATATATATATGTAACTTGACATTATTAAGGAGAATTGATGTAACAGATTCCCTTAAGATTGTCCATCATCCACTACAGAATGTGCTGCTATTTGTGATGAATTATCTAATAAAACAAATGTTTTCTGGTCTGGCTCAGATAACAGTCATTGTCTATGATGAAATAAAATGATACAATCATCCAAAGCACTTCTCTTGGATCCTTGATCCATGGTATTTGTCCCCACTGCTTGGTGTTTCCATGATTCAAATTCAGTTGGAGGAATTGAAGGGTAGAAAGGAAGAAAGACAATACCTTGGAATCCTTAAAAGATGAGTCAATTCATTATGAGAAGGTGGTGATGTGGGTATCTCAGGAAGCAGATAAAACAATATTTGCCAGATTAATGAAAAAAGATCCACAATTTGAAAACCTCTGTGAAAATCTGTCAAAAAATATATGAAACAACAGAAGGGGAACCGTCCTATGTTTTTTGAACCAACACCAACCATGTTGCTCAAATTTCCAGGCTACCTGCAGAGGGAACTCATAGATTATCAATAACCCAGAAACTTCCTTGGATAAATCCTGGGCTGCACTCTGGCAATCATTAACTCTGAAGTCCTGAGAATTTCGTTCAGTTCTATGTGGCTTCATTTTTGCCAAGCATCACTTCTTGATTTTTGACAATTTGTTTCTATTGGAAGTAAGGGAGATGTGCGCCCTGCTTTCATAGAGAGGCTATTAGCATAAAATGTGCTGTGATACACACACAGCCAAGGCAGCTTGTGTCTATTAAGCTCTTTTCAGCTCATAACTGAGGGATTTGGAATACAAGTCCTTCATCCAGACCTTGGGAAGTAGGTCTGAGTTTAATAGCCTCGAAGACACCTGTAGCTTCATTATTCCTGACACTAAATGTCCAGTACCGTTATTTCTTGCCAACCCTTTCTCATTTGAAAGGGAAATGATAAAATATTAGAAATCTGTGGAAGAGTGAGATCAAAGGGCATTGCTCACATTCAAAGAGTTTGTAAGTTAAAAAGCATTACCTTCATTCTACCTAAGGGTCCAAGATTTGCCAGGGTAAAAGGAAACATCATAGAGAAAATGTTGCTAAATGTTTGTGAGCAAATATATCCTAGAGTTCTTGGGATTCAGTTTCCTTTGCTGTTGGGGAGATTTCTGAACATGATTTGGTAGAATAGGACAAAGAGAAAAACATTCTGGGTCTCAAGTTGTGGAGAATGGTGGTCTACCCCTGAATTATTATAGGAAAGGAATGAAGAACATAAATATCTCTAAGACTCCATTCATAGAAGAAAGGAGAATGCAGGTGGATCTGTGCTATAGATCAAATCAGGGCAGAAAGGAAATATTAGCATCAGAAAGAAAGAAAACTCTGCCCAGTCAAGGAATTCAGTTGGGACCAAATGAGGAGTATCTAGCAGTTGCTCTTAGTGAAATCAAGAAGCATTCTAGCTCACAGCCTTTTTCTTCCCCTGTTTCTTCAGAGAACTCATAAGAAAGTCTCCATTTTAAACCTGCCTTCTCCCTTTTCCTTCCCTTCCTCTCAGATGAGTGAACAAGACAATTTGCGGGGAGTGAAAAGAGAGAGATAACTATAATCAAATCAAACTATAACGTTATTGCATCCTGCTACTAAAACACGGTTTTGTTTGCTTGTGTCCTGTGTGATCTAATTTTAGATAAGTGGTGTAACAGATAGATAATTTTAGGTAAGTGGTGTAACAGATAGAGCACCCAGCCTGGAGCCAGGAAAAACTGAGTTCAAATCTGTCCTCAGACACTAACTGTGTGACTAAACAAGTCACTTAACCTCTGTTGCCTCAGTTTTCTAATCTTTTCAGTGGGGTTAATAATAGCACCAACCTCCCAGGATTGTTGTGAGAATCAAATGACATAATAATTGTAAAACACTTGGCACAGTACCTGGAATATAGTGAATGTCATACAAATTTTTGTCTATTGTTATTGACAATAATAATAAATCAGAATTCCATTAACAGTGAATTTTCTCAGGGGCAGCGAGGTGGCACAGTGAATAGAGCACCAGCCCTGGAGTCAGGAGGACCTGAGTTCAAATCTGGCCTCAGACACTTAACACAAAAACTAGCTGTGTGACCTTGGGCAAGTCAACCCCAATTACCTTCAAAAAGCAAAAAAACAAAAACAGTGAATTGTCTAATCTTTTAAGATTGAGGCTTGTGATTGAGATGTGAAACTATTTCATGGCAATTGGGGAAAGCAAAAGTTTTCATAGCCTCTGTGGGAAAGTAGAAAGAGGAATAATAGTGAATTAAAAACCTGCCTTCCTGGGATAAGACAAATTGAAATTAGATAACGTGAATGATAAGGTATCAGTAGCACAAGGTTAATAGCAGAGGATTAATCCAGGACTCATGTGTGGCAAAGAGAGTAAAAGACCCAAGAGCAGAGGACAACAAAGAGTCAGAATGATGAACTATTGGGTTGAAATTGGAGAGGGAAGAAAGTGAAATCAGAGCAATATTAGTAGCCAGTCAAAATACTGTGGAGTGGACGGGTTATAAACTTTAATGAGGATAAAGAATAGGCTTTAGAAGGAGACCATAGCAAGAGGGGGAATAATAGAAATGTCAGTTTCTAATTAGGAAGTAGAGCAATTATGGAAAATAGTGAGATAGTGGTGTGTGACCATACGTATGTGTGCCTGAGGTGGGGTGAAGGAATGGGTCATGAGATTAAGGAGGCTGAGGAATTGGGATGTTTAAGAGTTTAAAGAAATATCTTTGTGGATAGTAATGTCCTATAGTATATAGTATATATAGTATATAGTATAAGAGCAGGAAGGGGGAAGAAAGGGAAATAGAGACACAGGTAATGAAATCCTTGAAAATGAGGGAGGATGAGGGGCAACTAGGTGGTGCAGTGAATAGAGCACTGGCCCTGGAGTCAGGAGGACCTAGGTTCAAGTCTGGCCTCAGATACTTCACACAAAAACTAGCCGTGTGACCTTAGGCAAGTCACTTAACCCCAATTGCCCTCCCAAAAAGACAAAAAAATAAAATGAGGGAGATTGACTTCAGATTTTGTTCTCAATCATTTCAGTCATGCCTGACTTTTCATGACCTATTTGAGGTTTTCTTGGCAAAGATACTGGAGTGGTTTGCCATTTCCTTCTCCATCTCATTTTACAGATGTGGAAACTGAGGCAAAGAGGGTTAAGTGACTTGCCTAAGGTCACAAAGCTAGTAAATAAAATGAGTTTTCCTGAGTCCAGGCCCAGCACTCTATCCACTGTACTTCCTAGCTGCCCCAGGACTTCAGGTTTAGGGGCAGATAAATCACCAGGTCATGGGATAGTTAATTAGATCTAATAGATGTTACATGGATCCAAATTGATTTTGCAAGGAATATTAAAATCTCTGAATATAAGGAGAACATCATATCCTCACTACCAAAGGAGGTAGGACAGCCAAGATGAAGTCAACTGGATGGGATAGAAACATTCAGCTTGTTTGGATACAGAGACTGAAGTGGGGCTATGACTTTAAAAAATAGTATTACCTTCTCCTTGCCTTAGAATTCTCTCAGATAAGATATGGTTATGATATCGAAATGAACTAAAACACTTAGCCCATGGTTCTGAGTGAAAATGGAGTAGGTGAAGAGATAACTGGGGCTCATAGCACTTGAACATCCAATGGAGTTCAGCTGCTGACAGTGCCACCTTCACTCATTCAGGCTAGAACAGCCTAAGGTGTATATGGATAAATATGTCAGTGGTGAACTTTCCATTTGGAAGGACTAATACAGGACAATGATTTGCCTGTCTCTTCTCCTCTCCTTCCTTGAACTGGAGACCATATGTAAAACCCAAAGCCTACCTGGTCTTTAAAGTTTGCTTACATTTCTTTTCAATTAACATTGAATGACAGCTAAAAAAAAAAAGTTTGGTCAGTCATAGAAATTTCTGATTTGTAAGAATTTCATTATTTGTAATAGGTTGCAAGAAAGAAAGAGTCAATAACCAATTTGCAATGTATTACTGGGGGCATGGGAAGCAGGGAGAAGAGAGAGGGAGACACAGATGGAGACAGAGACAAAGAGAATGTAGATTTTCGGTCAAAAGTTTCGGGGGTAATTTCTGGGCAAGGGCTCCAGCACTAAATGAAAGGAAATATTAACAATTTATATTTCTAAATTCCCAAAGTGGGGAGGGAGCAATAAAAGCAATACTCCAGTTTCCCCTAGGCAAAATATGAACTCAACAGTAAGTTATATCTGGTGGGTTGTTGAACGTGTTTCCACAACAGGCCTTCCTCATTGTTCTATTGTTCAAGTAGACAGCCTTCCTCACTCTGTGCAATAGTGGAAGGATAAGAGGAGTATCAGGAAAATACTGGGAGGAACACTGAGGAAGAATCCCTGATTTGACCTCTTCTGCAGCAGCCCAGCAGGACCTTTACACCTTACACAACTACACCTTGCTTACAGACACAGCTACAACAGAAAAAGTGTAAGTCTGAGAACCAGAAGACCTGTCTTCTAGATGCAACATGGAGTGCTGGATTTCAATACAGGAAGACATGGTTTTGAATCCTGCCTCAGACATTTTAACTGTTTGACCCTGGGTAAGTCATTTAACCTATCTAGGGTTCAGTTTCTTCATCTACATGTATGATATGTACACCCATATGAGTTGTCTAAATACAAAGATGAAGCTCACAGATTACATGAATAAATATGATCTGAGACCTGGTCCACTTCTGTAGAGAGAAGAGGCCAAGATAGTGTCTGTGTTACCATAATAGTAGCGAGTAGGGCAAGGGGAAGAAAGATCTCAGACTGTCCTTTTATCCAGTCTTCAAGAAGGGTTTGTATCAGATTATAATTATTTCTATATGCCAGCCTCAAATATCTTTATTCTGGGGATGTAAACCTGAATCTACAAGAAAAGACACTTTCCTGGTTTTTCTTAAGAGGTCACCCTTAACCCATACTCATCAGCTTTACTCTTTGCCACTAACTCTGGCTACACAAAAGACTCTCCTAAATTTTAAAAATAATGAATAAATTGCCTTATCCATACAGCAAACTGAAATTAGAGAAGTTCTACATATTATTATTATTATTATTATTTTTAAAATGCACAAGAGAGTCTAATCTTGCCCTAGTAGGACAAGACTAGTAGAACAGATTAGATTCTATCAGTCTCTAGGGAATCGAGCTAGAAATAAATTAGGGATTAGTTGAGGTAATCTTCTCCAATATACCTGCTGGTTCTCTCTCCACATGTGTTTCCTGAGAGATATCTGGAACTATATGTGCCTCTCCTCCAAGGAGCTCTGGAACCCAATCAGTCCCTTACAAAGAAAAAGATTAGTGATTCTGAGAAGTATGGAGTAGTTAAGAAAATTCCAATTTTGTGTTGTCTTGTTTATAGGGTGCACTTCTTTGTAATATTTCCTGTATCCTAGCTGCTTACCACCCTACATTCACTCATAAGCCCCATCACCTATTATTCTTCTAACTTACTCCTTGCTTCTCCCTACTTAACACTCTCCAATTCATTTGATTCATTCATCCCTGGATGCTTTTTATCCCAGATTTTGACCCCTTTTATAGCTAGTGGGACATAGGAACAGGAGAGTTAAATGTAGGGTTGGCCAAGGCTAGAGTTGTGGTAGTCTATGGGAACAGATTGGGTTCTCTTTAGGCAAACGAGATATTGTTTCAAGGAACAGCTACATACATGAAATTTTCCTATTAGAGCTATGCAGAAGTATAATTAAGGGTAAATTCAGGAGGCAATAGTTTTCTGTTCACTTCAGGTGTTCAAGATGAGGCTGGATGGCCATTTATGCCTTCCTGCCCATATGGAATTAGTGAGCTTCAGAGGTCCCATACAGCTCTAAGATTCTGTGATTCTATAACCTGGGGAAAGAGGAACTGCACTAAAGGCCCTTTTCCCAAGAAGATTGAACAATATGAAACAGAATTTCAAGGTTGAAAGAGACCTCAGCTGCCATCTAGTCCAACTCATAGCTGAAAAAAAAATCCGTTCTAGAGCACCCCCAATAAGTGACAATGTAATCTTTGCTTGAAGATTTCCAATGTGGAAGAACCTACTCTTTTCCAAGGCAGCCCATTCCTCCTTTGGATAGTTCTATTTGTTAGAAAGTTTTTCTAACATCAATTACAAATTGGACTCTTTACATTTTCCATCCTTTTGACTGGTTCTGCCTTCAAAGGACAAGAACAATTTAATCCATCTTAGTTATCCAAATATTTGCAGACAGCTACCTTTTGCCCCAAGTGTATTCACATCTCCAGGATCAAGTTCCTGAAGTTCCTTCAACCAATCCCCATGAACTTGAGACCTCTCCACCTCCTTTTGCCCTCTTGATCCTGGAACACTAAGCCCAGGGTCCTTTCACCTGGGTATACCCTGGGTAAAAGATCAAACATGTTAGAAGAGAGTAAATATATGTCTAAAAGTGTCAGGCAGTGTACTTAGTACTGTAGGACATCCTAGCTGCACAAGTTGAAAATCTCCCTTTGGTGTAGACCATGGCTTCTCTCTTTTCTTTGGATTTTTGGAGTTTCACCAAAAATTTGTTCAGATTATTCAGTTGTTTTCAGTCATGTACAATTCTTCATGACCCCATTTGGGATTTTCTTGACAGATATAATGGAGTGGTTTGCCATTTCCTTTTCCAACTCATTTTACAGATGAAGAAACTGAGGCAAACAGGATTAAGTGACTTACCGAGGGTCACACAGCTAGTAAGTGTCTGAGGCCAGATTTGAACTCAAGAAGATAAGTCTTCCTGACTTGAGACATAGTACTCTATCTATTGTGGCACTTAGCTGCCCTGTGAAAGATTTACTGTTGGTATAAATCTTATCTTCCACACCAGTTGATACCTACTTAAACTGGCTCCTTCCCATTGCCCTTTAGCTGCCCCTAATGTGTTGCTAATTGTTTTTAATTCTATTTTCTTTGGATCCACCAAAGTTCATCTTTGTTTTTCTCATCCCGGTTAAAAACTCCCCAATGAACCATTTCTTTGTCATTTTCTTTGTACATCACCAAACACAGAGATTATTCTTGTGAAAACAAAGATAATGGTAACACTGTAGACAATGTATACATGATAGTGTTGATTGATTAATGTTATTAGGGTTGATGGTGGTGGTAGAGACAGTGATGATGATTTGGGATATGAAACTTATAGGGGTAAGTATTAAATCTGTCCAAGAGAGGCTACATTGGACTTAGTGACTTGTAACTCTTCACATGTAAAACATCTCTCTAGGGTAAAAATCATGTCAATCCACTATTATTTGGCTACTTCCCCAAACCTCTACTTTCTTCACAGAATCTTCTACAAAGGGAGACCACCAAGAGTTCAGTCAGACCATGAACTTCTTACCCCTTGGCCATGATGGAGAACATGTGAGCCATGCTGTCCCTAATCTGCTTGGTCTTTGCCCCATAGATAATGGGATTGAGCATGGGAGGGATAAGAACATAGAGATTGGCAAGGAGGATATGAACATGATGGGGGATGTTCTTGCCAAAGCGGTGAGTCAAGAAGGTAAAAAATGATGGGATGAAGAAAAGTAGGATGACCCCAATGTGGGAGCCACAGGTGTTGAGTGCTTTGTGCTGGGCCTCCTGTGAGGGTAATCTGAAGACAACGTGAAGGATCAGGGTGTAAGATATGCCAATGAGTGCAACATCAACTAATACTGATGCCATTGGGACCGAGAAACCATACCAAATATTGATGGTGATGTCAGCACAAGCCAGCCGGGCCACACCAATATGCTCACAGTATGAGTGAGGGATAATGTTGGTCTTGCAGTATGGCAGCCTCTTCAGCAGAAAAATGATGGGAAATATGGTCCCAATGCTTCTCCCCCAAATAGCCAGGGAAATTTTCCCAATCATTGTAGGTGTTAAGATTGTTGTGTATCTTAAGGGAGTACAAATGGCCACATATCGGTCAAATGCCATGGCCAGCAGGATCCCAGATTCAGCCACAAAAGCAACATGGATAAAGAACATCTGGGTGATGCATGCATCAAAAGCAATCTCCCCAGCATGGAACCAGAAGATGGCCAGGGCCTTGGGCACAGTAGTGGTAGAAAGTAATATATCAGTACCAGCCAACATGGAAAGAAAGATGTACATAGGTTCATGGAGACTGCGCTCAGTGAGTACAACAAGGATGAGAAGACCGTTACCCAACACTGCAGTCACATACATGAGGCAGAATGGAATAGAAAGCCAGATGTGGTAGCTCTCAAGCCCTGGGATGCCAAGAAGGACAAATACAGTAGGATGGAAGATAGTGAAATTATTTTCAATCATATTCAGCTGGAGATATTTTCTGCAGAGACCAAAAAAGAATAAGGGTCAGAAAATAAAACTAGGGCCAGACAAAATTAGTATGTGGCACAGTAAAAAATAATGAATATCAAGTCTTTTTACAACACTTTAAATGTAACAGCCTTGTTTATATTGTATTCCCAACCTACCTTCTCTCACTTTTCCACCATGCTTCTTTTCCTATATCTTTCCCAGCCCTTCTTTCTCTCCACCTTTCAACTTCCTTGTGTGTATTATCTTCCCCTATTAGATTACAAGATCCTTGAAGGCAGCAACCATCTTTCTTTTTTGTATTTATATCCTGAGCATTTGTGCCTGGCACATAAGAGGTACTTAATAAATGTTTACTGGCTGACTAATTATTGACTAAAAAAATGGGAGACCACAGGTGTGGTGGTCCATAAAGATGGATGAATAAGACAATTAAATCACATCAGTCCATTATGTTACTATGAGAAGAATTATCACCATAATTATAATGTGTCATACATATAATACTTTAAAATTTGTAAAATTCTTTCTCATAATATTTCTATGAGGAATTTAGTTCAGAAAATAAGGAAAGTAAGGCTTAAAGAGATCCAGTGACTTGCCCTAAGGCACACCACTAGAGCCAGACATGGTCAGTATTCAAGCCCATTTTTTGACTCTAGGACTTTGCTATTAGTTCCCGGAAATGGGAGGAGAAAAAAGAGTTAAGATTTCACAAAGAAGGAAGGAGAAATTGATGAAACACTGGCATACAGCTTTAAGGATTATATCTAGAGGGTAAAAACAACTTTGCCTGCCCACTTGGAACCTAAGTTTTGAGCGCCTTATTAATTTTATTTTTTCTTTATCTTGAATGACTCTTGCCTGATCTTGTGCTTAGTAAAAGTTATTGTTTAAAAAAAACACAGGTACTATGGGTATGGAATATTACATATAATGTAAGACCATTTTGATATGTTGTTTAGTTTCATTGATTTTTTGTGTATTTCATTCTCTCTCTTTTTTTTGCTTTTTGGAGGGGAGAAGGCAGGGTAATTGGGGTTAAGTGATTTGCCCAAGGTCATATGGCTAGTAAGGGTTAAGTGTCTGAAGCCAGATTTGAATTCAGGTACTCCTGATTCCAGGGATAGTGCTCTACTCGCTGAGCCACCTAGCTGCCCCTATTTCATTCTTTATTAAGAACCACCCCACCACCCCATCTCCCAAGTGGGAAAGGTGAGAGGGATACATTGGCATATGTAAAAGATAATACTAAAATATGTTTGATATATTAGTTAGAGTCATTTAGTTTTTTTTTCTCTTTTTATTTTTTATTTCGTTAAGAACTCCTCCTCTGAGGAGAAGTATGAGGGATATATTGGAAAATGTAAAAGATATTTTTTATTCAAAAGATGATTTTAAGAAGATAATCCTTTTTATTCCAAGTTTTGGTTGACCCACAGAATCTCAGAGTTTAGAAGGGATCTCAGGAGGCAACTAGTCTAACTTATATCTGAAGAGGATTCCCCCCTACAACATGCTCACCTGCGGGTCATTCAGCCTGGCCACATGTCTGAGCCAGGGCAAGATGCCAGCCAAGTTCAGTTCAATCCAATTCAATTAAATAAGAATTCAACAATCACCTACCATGGCCATTTTATTGTTCTAGGCACTGGAGAGAGCCCTTGCCATCAAGGAACATTAATTATATACTTCTGTGGAATGAGAGAATATAAACACACTAGATTTAATTCCACCTCTAAGAAAACTTCAATTCATAAAGGAGTTGTGATATCACTTATGTGGGTATTCCTATTATCAGTGCAGATTGCAACTCCCTAAAACTTAGACAAAAGCAAGTAAGCTAGTTTAACCAGTTAGTGTGTGCTGATAATTTGATGGTCATTATTAGGGGTATTTTAGAATACGATCCATAGACTCTATTATTATGTTTTTATAGCCACTATAAGTTTGTTTTCCTACTTTTGCCGCAATGAATTGTAATTCAATTCAACAAACATTTATGAAGCACTATTTATCAAGCGTGGTACTGGTACTATGAATATAAAGACAAAAACAAAACAGCCTTTGCTGTCAAGGAGCTTACATTCTGCTGAGTAAAACCCATATAAATACAATTAATAATAATAATAATTAATATTTATGTAATACTTACTATGTGGCAGATACTTTACAAGTATGATCTCATTTGATCCTCACAACAACCCTGTAAGGTAAGTTCTATTATTGTTCTCCTTTTGCAGATGAGGAAACTGAAACAAAACGAGGTTAGGTGACTTGCCCAAGATCACAGGGCTAGTAAATGTCTGAGGCTGGACAGGTCTTCCTGACTTCAAAAACAGCTCTTTACCTCTTCATGACTAGCTCTTTAGCTAGTGTCACCTAGCTTCAAAGTACTTTGGAGAGGCAGAAAACACTAACAATTAAGAGGGCTCAAGGAAAGCTTCACATAGGAGTAGCACCTGGGTTGAGCCTTGAAGAATGATAAAATCTCAGAGGGGGTACAACTGAAGAAAAATGCATTGTAAGTACAAAGCACAGCTTATATAAATACATGGGGACAAGAATGGAATGTTGAGTTTGGGGATCGACTAGAAGTCCAAATTACCTGGAGTATAGGGTATTTGATCGGAAATAATATAAAAGAAGGGGGATTATGATAAAGTCATAGGATCATAGCTCTAAAGATAAAAGTGGCCTTATATATCATCTAGTCCACTCCCTCATTTTTCAAGTCAGGAGATGGAAGGAAAAGAGAAGTGACTTGCCCATGGTCTCTCAGGTAACAAGCTGGGATTTGAACATATGTCTTCTAAATCCAAATTCAGTGATTTTTCCACTATACCATGCTGTCTCTTTATGGATTTGTGTTCAAATATCTCTCCTTAATCTTTGCTCCACCCCAAACATAATCCTGTTTTACCCTCAATCTGTCATTCTTTTGTAGACTGGTATGAAAGGAGAAATAGGAAGGCCAGTAGGAGATTGGCCAGAGCAAACTGGAGTGAAGAGTCAAAACTAGTCTTCTTATTTCCCTACCTGTGGCAAACCACACTGACCACAATGTTCCCTGCTACAGTGTCTATATGATTCCTATCTCAGTTTTATGCCTAGCACGTTCTACACTGTGAGACCTATCTGCTTAGATTAGAGGGGAGGAATCCTAACCAGATGAGCTTCACTGGGAGCAAAGGTGGTCCCATCACACCTGAGAACATACAATCACAAATCTGGAAGGGAATTCAGAGATTATCTAATCTAACCCTTACCTGAAAAAATAATCCCTACTACAATATTTGGGTACAAAGACAAAAACAAAGCAGTCTTGGCTGTCAAGGAGCTAATATTCTGCCAGGTTAAACCTATAGGGATTCAAATAATTAATAATAGCAATAATATTTATATTGCATTTACTATGTGCCAGATACTTTGTGAGCATGATCTCATTTGATTCTCACCCTGGGAAGTAGTGCTATAATTTTACAGATGAGGAAACTGAGGCAAACAGATGCTAAGCAATCTGTCCAAGGTTCACACAGTAGATGTCTGAGACTGGATTTGAACTGGATTTGTTGATTCCAGCAAGTGGTCATCTAACCTCTCTTTGAAGATTTCCATTGATGAGAAACCTATTACCCTGCCCATTCCACAATTAAACAATAATGGCTTGGAAATATTTCCTTATATTCTGTCTCTCTGCATCTTCCACACTATTTCTCTCATTTTTGTCCTCTGAGGTCAATAACAAATCTATTACCTTTCCCAAAATCCTCATCAAGAGCATGAGGGCCACCATCAAAACCACATTTGTGCGTAGGGATAGGTAGATGCCAACTTCATATGATTTTAGAGGTATTCGAAGGCAGTAACTATTCCACCTGCTCACACATTAGTGTGGTTTGAGCACCAGATCCTTTCTTGTTAAGGAGAGAGTAGATCTGTGGGCAACTGGGAGAAAGGACCTCCGTCAAAAGGATTAAGGGGATAAATGGGAGACTGGTCACCTCAACACCATTGACCACTTACTACAAGTGTGCTAAAGATTGATGGTGTGTCATAGAACAGGCTAAAGATATCAGGGTTCCTCAGACTGGAAGAACCAAGTACTAGAGGGGAAGGAAAACCTATAAAATCAAAAGGGATTTTGTGGAAATGGGAGTGGACTTTTTCCCAAAAATTCCAGAATATTAGAATTAGAATCTAAGACTTGAAAAGAATATCATTTGCCATTTTGTCCAATAACTGAAAACCTACCTTCTACAACATCCCTAGTAACAAGTCATCCAACAATCAGTAAAACGTAGCTCTTTATTTCCTGAAATGACTGATTGGGTAGCCCTAAGATTTTTCTTTGCAACAAACCTAAAATCTTCCTCACTGCAACTCCTACCCCTTGTTCCTAGTTCTGCCCTTTGGGGTCCAGCAGAACAAATCTAATATATATGATCTTTTCATATGATAGTCTTTCAAATACTTGAAAACAGCTATCATACTCTCAAGTCATCTCCTCTCCAGGCTAAACATTTAGAGTACCTCCAACTGATCTTCACATGACATGACATCCTCCTTTGGATATAATCCAGCATATTTATGGCTTTCCTAAAATGTGTTTTAGAATTAGCACTATGGAAAAAATACAGTACAGCTAGGTAGCTCAGTGGATAGAGTGCTGGACCAGCAGAGTTAGAGGTGAGTTGGGATCCTACCTCAGACACTTACTAACCATGTGACCTTGGGCAAGTCACTTAACCTCTGTCTGCCTCCATTTATTCATCTAAAAAATGGGGAAACCTAAGAGGATTGTTGTAAAGATCAACTGGGATAGTTGTAAAACACCTGCTAACATTAAAGGGTTATATAAATGCTACCTATCATTAGCTATTATTTACTCTAAATGGGCACTTGACCAAAGCAGAATACAGTGAAGCCATCACATTTCTTGATCCAGGCACGGATGCCTCTCTTGATGCAGCCTACCTCCTTTTGACTTCCATATTACACTGCTGACTCATCAAATTTGCCATACAGTAAAACCCTTAGACCTTTTCCATGAGAACTATAATCTGAAGCTGAATGAAGTCTCCTCCATCTACCTACCCTCAAAGTTTGAAAAACAATTTTTATACTAATAGAAGCTATTGCATCTCAGATAGAGAAGTGTCTTCAGAGACAAAACAATCTGTGTTCAAGTCTCACCTCTGACACATACTGGTTGTGTGAACTTAGACAAATGCCTTAGCCTTGAAGGGACAACTTCTATCACTATAAAATGCAGAAAATGTTTCGTGGGCACATCTTTAATTGGAGAGTCAGTTTTTAAATAATTATATCAGGCTTCATTAGAAAAAAATTTGGGAACATTTTCAGGCAATGTTCTGGAGGAAATACAGGGTCTCCCAAGATAGGCCTAAGAGTCATTGTGAGAGGACAGAATTGACAGATCACCAGCCCGAGCTAATGAGAAAATTTTCCTAGTCTCCCTTGATAGGTTCCTCCCTAAAGTTTAGGAAAAGGTATGATAACTAAGGCATCTGTCCTTTAAAAGACCTGGGAACATATTAGAACTTCCCTCCTCACTTTTTAGGGACAGAAAAGATAATTCCAGGAAAACACAAAAAGCCCAGAAAAAAATATGCATTCTCCACCCAATAATTTTTGCAAAAACTTACCCCAATTCCAACAAGATGTTTGTTTGATTCAGAGAGCCATAGACATCAGGAAGTATGACATGATATAGAGGAGTATTTGTCCTTCCCCTGACAGAATCTCAAAGGGGCACAGAGTCAGAAAGGAGCCTATCATACATGTTCTCCCTAGGGAACCTCTGGCCTAATTGGTCTGTTGATAGTTCCTGGCTGAAAAAAATCTCTATGGATTAGACACTAAAGAACCCATTTATCTATTTTCTTCATATAGATGTGTGTTCACTCTCCCCATGTCCAGCTCAATCTTTATCTTTGCTCATTTATTTTTCTGATGACATTCTTCGTGCCACCTCAAAATTCTTTGTAGTGTTTGAAATGAGATGTAGTCCCCATGAACATATGCAGCACATTCTACTGGTACACTCCCCATGTGGATTTGAGAACAGGTCACAAGTATTTTGTGTAATCTGCTCACCACATAAAGAAGAGAAGATTTTCAATTGGTTGCTAAACTGGATCTGAGCACACTTACAAGAGGCACTAACTATGATTCAGTCTTTTCTGCTTCCTGGCTATGTTTGAGTACTGACACAAGGAGTTCTCTAAGACTGTGCAGGAAATGAGGCCACAGGCCCATGTGACTCTACTGTTATTTCTATACTGTATCTATTCTTTCATGCTGCATGATCTGCATTTCTCTAATCAATAGTGATTTTGATCATTTTTTCACATGCTTATACATATCTTTAATTTCTTCCTCTGAAAACTGCCTGTTCATATTCTTTGACCATTTATCAGTTGGGGAATGACTTGTATTCTTATGAATTTAACTCAGTTCTCTGTATATTTTAGAAATGAGGCCTCTATCAGAGACACTGGTTGTAAAAATTCTTTCCCAGAAGATGGCGGAGTAGAAACAGCTCATCCAAGCCACTCTGCCCCCAGATTCCCCCCAAACTATGTAAAAGGGAAATCTGAACAACTTCTGGAGCCCCAGCACCCACAGAACAACACAGAGAAGCTAACCTCCTGCTGAGGACAGTCCAGCAGCCCTGCAGGAAGGACCAGTGCAGCGCTCTGGGACCCAAAAGTGCTCAGCATGTAGGAAGCCGAGCCGAGCTGGAGCCGAGGTCCCCGTGAGCCGAGGTTTTAGCCCCAGGGCAGCAGGGCCAACAGCCGGCTGGAGGAACCCCAGAACACCAGCAGCTATGGCGACTCAAGAATTATCAACATAGACATGCCTAGGACAAAGTGAGAGGTTAGTGCCCTATGGACTTTGGGACCAGCATTTGGGGAATGAATCAGCTTCCTCCCCTAGGGGCTAGATGCTGCTGAGGAGACATGCCATTTTGTAGTTTTCAGAGGCAGCTCCAGCTCCTGGCCTGCAAACTGTAGGGAAATCCAGCAATCAGTCTTGGGGAGGTAATGGCTCTTGCTTTAACCTCCCTGGATCTGGATTGTGATCTGGGGTGGAGGTCATGGGTGGGTTTCCAGCTTGCCAGAAACAGAAGTTGCCCCCCACACGTTTGGGACGAAAATTCCTCTATCTGGCCTTAAAGCCATAGTGTGGCAACGAGCCCAAAAGTCAAGTAATTAAGTGGCAACATGCCAAGGCAAAGGAAACAGAAAAATGCAACCATAGACTCCTATTTTGGGGGCATAGAGCGGGAAAAGGACTGTGAGGTCAGAAGTCCTGCTCCAAAAGCCCCAGGGGAAAACATGAGTGGGTTGCAGGCCATAGAGGACCTTAAGAAGGACTTTAAAAATCAAATAAGTGAAGTGGAGTTAAAATTGGAAAGAGAAATGAGAAGGATGCAGGAAAAGTATGAAATGAGGGTCAACAGCCTGACTGAGGAAAACAACACCTTAAAAAATAGACTAACTCAAATGGCAAAGGAGGCCCAAAAGGGCAATGAGGAGAAGAATGCCTTAAAAAGTCGAATTTGCCAGATGGAAAAGAATCTCAAAAGTTCACTGAGGAGATTCATTCCTTCAGAGTCAGACTGGAGCAAATGGAAGCTAATGACTTTATGAGAAATCAAGATGCTGTTAAGCAGATCCAAACAAATGAAAGATTAGAAGGCAATGTGAAATATCTCATGGGAAAAACCACTGACCTGGAAAATAGATCCAGGAGAGACAATTTAAAAATTATTGGACTACCTGAAAGCCATGATCAAAGAAAGAACCTAGAAATCACCCTTCAAGAAATTCTCAAGGAAAATTGCCCTGATGTTTTAGATCCAGAGGGTAAAATAGAGGTTGAAAGAATCCACAGATCACCTCCTGAAAAAGATCCCAAAAAGAAAACTCCCAGGAATATTATAGTCAGGTTCCAGAATCCCCAGATCAAGGAGAAAATACTACAAGCAGCCAGGAAGAAACAATTTCAATATTGTGGAAACACAATCAGAGTAGCCCAGGACCTGGCAGCTTCTACACTGAGGGATCGAAGGACATGGAATATGATATTCCAGAGGGCAAAAGAGCTGGGAATGAACCCAAGGGTCACCTACCCAGCAAAACTGAGTATTTTGTTTCAGGGGAAAATATGGTCATTCAGTGGAATAGAGGACTTTCAAGCATTCTTGAGGAAAAAACCAGAGTTGAATAGAAAATTTGACATCCAGACCCAAGAAGCAAGAGATTCCTGAGAAGGTAATCAGGGAAAAGAAATCAAAAGGAACTTATCAAAGTTGAACTATTTACATTCCTATATGGAAAAACAGTAACTGTGACTGATGAAATCTTTCTCAGTATGAAAATAATGGAAGAAGGGTGTATGGTTATATGAATACATATGTGAATGTGTGTGTATATGGTTACAGTTATATATGGATAGAGGGCACAGGTTGAATTTGTTGGGAAGGGAGGATACTCAAGGGGTGAAATTATGAGGTGAGAGAGGGAAGTGGCAAGAGGAGATGGGGAGAGACGGGGTAGGGTAAACTATCTCATGTAGAAGAAGCAAGGGGAAGTGGTTGTAAGGGAGGGGGAGAATAGGAAGGCAAAAAGGCAAAACCACATTCTCATTGAATTTGGTTCAGGGAGAGAATGACATACATACTAAATGGGATATCTCAACCTGCAGCAGAATAGGGGGAAGGGGGATGAGAGGAGGGATGATGGATGGGAGGGCATTCTTGGGGGGAGGGGAGGCTGGAAGTACCCACTATAGAAGAGGGACAGGATGAAGTAGGGAATGGACCAGGTTGGGGGTGGGATGAGTGGGAGAGAATTATAAGCAGCCTTGTACAATATATCTACTATGATAATGTTTTGCATAGCTAAACATGTACAACATATACTGAATTACTTATCTCCCCAGAGGGAATGGGTGACAAGGGAGGAAGGAAATGGATCTGAAATTCAAGGTCTTAAGATTAAATGTTTCAAATATATATAAATACTATTATTAATAAAAAAAATTCTTTCTCAATTTCCCACTTCTTTCTTAATCTTGGTTACATTGGCTTTGTTTGTACAGAAACCTTTCAATTTAATGTAATCAAAATTATCCATTTTGCATTTTGTATTGCTCTCTAACTCTTGTTTGGTCATAAAGTCTTCCCTTCTCCACAAATCTGACAGGTAAACTATTCCTTGCTTTGTCAGATTGTTTACAGTATCAACCTTTATACCTAGATCATGTACCCATTTAGACTTTATTTTGGTATACTGTGTTAAATATTGGTCTATGCCCAGTTTCTACCATACTCTATTCCAGCTTTCCCAGCAGTTTTTGTCAAATAGTGAGTTCTTATCCCAAAAACTGGGGTCTTGGGGTTGATCAAACAGTAGATTACTATAGTCATTGACTGCTGAGTCTCATGTACCCAGTCTATTCTATTGATCCACTACTCATCCAGTACCAAGTAGTTTTGATGACTGCTGCTTTATAGTACAGATTAAAATCTGGTATGGCTAGGCCACCTTCCCTAGCATTTTTCTTTTCATTAATTCCCTTGATATTCTGGACCTTTTGTTCTTCCAAATGAATGTTGTTACTATTTTTTCTAGCTCTATAAAGTAATTTTTGGTAGATTGATTGGTATGGCACTAAATATGTAATTTAATTTAGGTAAAATTGTCATTTTTATTATATTAGCTCAACCCAGACATGAGCAATTGCTGTTTTTCCAATTAGTCAGATCTGACTTTATTTGTGTGAAAAATGTTTTGTAGTTGTGTTCATATAGGTCCTGGGTTTGTTTTGGCAGGTAGATTTCCAAATATTTTATAATGTCTACAGTAATTTTAAATGGGATTTCTCTTTCTATCTCTTATTACAGGATTTCATTAGAAATATATAGAAATTTCAAGGATTTATGTGGGTTGATTACTTAGGGTCCCTACTTGATACCTGTGACATTGAGAGACAAAATGAATAACCTTAGTCTTTGTAAAGAACTACATGTTGTAAACATTTAATGTCTACCATGCATTTATCTATTTGCCTTTGATGATGCTTACTTTCAGTTATTCAGGTATTGCAGTGTTTCAGGATGCCCATTACTATAACTAAATAAGGAGAATGTTGGTAATAAAAAAAGATACATTTTTTTGTTTCAGGAAGAAACTTTAAGTCATTGGAAGAACTGTACAGTTTTCCAAAGGCAATTCTTTTTATCTCCTTCAATGATGAACCCAATACATTGTATATCCATAGTATTTGTTCAACTCATATTTACCAAATGGATCCCCACTATAACTAGCCTTCCAATTGCATATCATTTTGGAGACAATATACATTCTTCAAGAGTTTTGCTTTTCTCGTGTGGATACTTAAGCCAAATTCTTTTGAGTAGCTCTATTTTTGAGGCTTGATCATATATTCATCTAAGCTAGCTTACTTTGAAATCATTTAAGAATGGAACTGGAAAGATAATCATGAATAGGAAAAATTTTCAGAAAAAAATTTGTCAAGATGTCAATGATTCTTTTACCATTAATGACAGCCTGTATTTATTAGAGAGAGGCTTCCAAGTCATTCTACCCTCAGAAGCAGGAATAGTGATAAACATCAGGTGCCCTACAGAGATGAAACCCCACAGCAGCAAGAAATCAGCAGTTATAAGACCAGTGGAGAGATGCAAGAAGACCAAGACAGTGAGCATATGAGAATAATTGGGAATAATTCCTGGCACTTTATCTTTGTGCTTTTGCACAGATCTCCTTGTGCCTGGAATACACTTTCTACTCCTTTATATCTTTTTTTCATTCCCTCCCCCTCTCTCCACCCTAGAGATGGCTGCAGTTATATTCCATTATATCTTTTAGAATACTTAGTTTCCTTCAATACTAAGATCAAGGGTCACTTTCTACATAAGGCCTTTCCTGAAACCCTCAGTTTCTAGTATCTCCTCTCCCCTCCCAAAAATTCTTTGCATTTATGTATTCATTTTCTTTATATTTTATAAGTATTAACATATGTAAATGTAGTTTTCCTGATATAATATAAAGTCTTTGAGGGCATGAACTATTTCTTTTTGTTTGCTTTATCCCCAGAACTCAGCAAAGTGCCTGACACAGAATAAGATTTTAACAAATGCTTGCTGATTGATTACCTTGTTTGAAACATCCAATACATGAGCATATAAATGACTGCTAGGAAATCATTCACACAATGTATTATTTACTGGAGTGTATGCTTATATGTAGTAGGTGAAAAAAGTGATGTTTATGCCATTTCTTAATATTACTTTCCCAAGCTAGGTGGCACATCATATAGAGCTCTGGGTTTAAAGTTAGGAAAACCTAGTTCAGATCTGGCTTCAGACACTGGACAAGTCATTTAAACTTTGTCTGTCTCAACTTCCTCAACTGTAAAAATAAAGATAACCAAAGGATCTACCACACAGGATTCTATAAATACTTATACCCTTCCTCTCCCTGACAGTGTTTGGCACTTACTATGGAATTTAGGAAATCCTATCGACTTACTGACAGATTCTTGATAACTGGACTTTTTTCAAATAAATTAACTGTTTGAGGAATTGCATACACACTTCCTCCATGTTGAGTTTATGTCCTCAGTGATAAGGTAATGACCAATGCAAATTTAACAGCTGTAAAATCTTTAAACTTGGGTTGACTTTTAAAGAAATTTTTATTGATGTCTTTTGTTTTTATGCTACTTACTTTTCTTTAGGAACATTGTTAGTTGTAAAATACATGTGCATGGCTGATACACCTTACCTGTGGCATCCCCAGTTTGTTCCATAGGCTGTTGATGCTCGTAAAAACAAACAAAACTATTGCCCCCATTGCCTGGACCTAACATTGGTCCATAAACATTTAAGAACAATATTTTAATAGATTAAATTTGCAAACTACATGGAATGAAAGGCATTCAAAATATAATCCTAGAAGAAGAAATCAAAACCAGGTGGGGACAAGGAAAACATCTCAATTGTCCAGACGGCTACCAGAGTTGCCCAGAAGATGCTTTCATTTGATCCTACAGAATATGAGCTGACATTCCAAAGCTTTATCAATTACAATAAAAGCAATAATGTTATCTAAGTGTGAAAAGTTTACAGAACATTAAACATAAAGGAATAATACAATTGGGACTTTTCCTAAGTCTGGTTCTATTTGACCTCCATCAAGGAAGATGACAAGGAGAAAACAAAAATGTTGACAATAATAATAGCCAACATTTATCTAATGCTTTAAAGGTTAGAAAAGACTTCACAGGCATGGTCTCATTTAATCCCACAAGATCTCTCTGTTACAGGTTATCAGGTGGTATTATCAATCAATAAACATGTATCAAGTATCTACTATCTGCCAGGCACAATGCTAGGAAATGAGGATACAAAACCAAAATGAAATAGTACCTGCCCTCCCTGTACTTCTTTCTATTGATGGTGATACAGTAGACTGTTAGCCTCCACACTTTAAAGGTAATCAAACCGAGGTTCCCAAACGTTAAATGACTCATACAAGTAGAAGGAAAGGATTTGAACTTGTCTTTCTCTCAAAAGATAAATAAATCATATGATTCATGTAATTTACATCATTTCTAAGACAAAACCATGTACATAAGAATTCTTAATGATCTCTTTGAAGGAGGAAAAGAATTACACAGAAACCATCTGAAAGGGAAGGTGCCTTCCAGATTAGGAAATTTTATTCAAAGCTCAACTTCTTAGGGAAAAAAAACTTGCAAAGAATGTGATCAAGGAGACCTTAGCCCAGTGAGGATGAGGAAAACCACTTCTTGATCTCCATGAAAAAGTGAGCCACAGCCTCTCTGATCTGCTTTGTCTTTACCCCATAAACAATGGGATTGAGCATGGGAGGCACCACCACATAAAGGTTTGCCAACAGAATATGTACATGGCGTGGAATGTTGTGCCCAAAGCGATGAGTCAATAAAGTGAAGAAGGAAGGGACATAAAACATGAGGATGACACAAAGGTGGGAGCCACAGGTGCTGAGTGCCTTGTGGCGGGCATCCTGAGAGGGCATACAAAAGATGGCACGGAGGATCAGGGTATAGGACACTGCAATGAGTACTACATCAGTGATCACCATAACAATGGGGACGGAGAAGCCATACCATATATTGACAGTAATGTCAGCACAGGCCAGTCGGGCCACCCCAATATGTTCACAGTATGAATGGGGGATCACATTGGTCCTACAGAAAGGAAGCCTCTTTAGCAGGAAGATGACAGGGAAGATGATGCAAAAGCTCCTGACAACAATAGCTACAGCCATCCTCCCCACAACAGGTGATGTCAGAATCATTGAATATCTCAGTGGGTCACAAATAGCCACATAGCGATCAAATGCCATGGCCAGCAAGATGGCTGATTCCCCCACAAACATCACATGGACAAAGAAGACTTGGGTCACACAAGCATCAAAGGTGATGTCCCGTACATGGAACCAGAAGATGGCCAAGGCTTTGGGCACAGTGGTAGTGGAGAGTAGGATGTCAGTGCCAGCCAGCATGGAGAGGAACATGTACATGGGCTCATGGAGGCTGTGCTCAGTGACAATGACCAGAATCAGAACACTGTTCCCCAACACTGCAGTTGCATATATAATGAATAAGGGGATGGAAAGCCAGATGTGGTATCTCTCTAAGCCTGGGATGCCAAGCAAGACAAACACAGCAGGGTGGAAGACAGTGTGATTGGTGTTCACCATGTTGGATTTGGGTTTCACTCTGAAAAATAAGGCAGAATATAGAACCACCTGAGAAGCTTGATCCTGACGAACATCTGTGAAGAAGCCTCCTTACCTGCATTAGGGAAAAGGAGAGTGCAAGAAATGAAACAGGTTACTATGACCTGATTTAACTTCTGTTACCGCAAAGTGTAATTCAAAATTGAAAATTCAGTAAATGTTTTCCACAGCAGGTCACTATCATAGGTGGGAAAGAAACAAAGATACTTATTTGGGGCAGAAGGATACATAGCTGAACATGTGTGATCCCACAGAATTGTCATTTGAATGTGATTATAGAAATGTTCCAACTATCCTGACCTCATTCACATGCATTGTTCTTATGTCAATCCCCTGTCCAATGATCTGCAATGACCCCCTAATTTCAAACTTCTCTGTCTGACTTCTAAGGTCATCTGCTATCTGGTCCCATATAGCCTATCCAACTTTATCTCCTACTACTCCTCATTTCACACCCTCCACTTCCAGATACTCATGCTTATTCTTTCCTCAAGTCTTTATTTCTTAGAACTCCCTACCTTCTCCTCTGCCTATCCAAAGCTCTCTCATACTTCATATAACAGCATAATCCTACCTCCTCTGTGAAGCCTGCCCTGGTAATTCCAAACTGATCTCTCCCCTTTTTAACTATGCATAGTACCTTACCTGCACATTCATGAAGCTTAGTTGTATTAAACATATCATTTCATCATGTATTGGATTGTATTATTCTCTGATTCACAAGGATATACTATCTCCCCAACTAGATTGAGAGCACCATGGAGACAGGGATTACGTCATATATTTCTCTCTATCCAATCACCACCCTTCACCAGTATTTAACACAATCTGGGTATGTAGAAAATGAGCTATAAATTGTTATCTTAACATATTCCTCTCTGAGTCTCACAAAAGCAATGCCATATAGAATCATGGTCCCTTGTATATAAAAGTACAGCTTTCATTTGACTTAAAACCACCACTATCAGGGGTGACTAGGTGGTGCAGTGAATAGAGCACCAGCCCTGGAGTCAGGAGAACCCGAATTCAAATCTGTCCTCAGACACTTAACACACAGAAGAAAAAAAAAATCTAGTCGTGTGACCTTGGACAAGTCACAACCCCAATTGTCTTACCTTCCCCCCTCCAAAAAGCAAAAAAAAATACAAAGAGAACTTAAAATGTCATTTTATCCATGTTGCTATCTTCAGGAAACCCCTTACTTGGAGTATTCCAGATAGATTTTACTTTACGGGGTTTGGAGATATTTAAAGAAGAATATTTCTCATCTCTCTTGGTCCCCCATCACTTGGGGAATTCTTATTCATGGAAGGCTCCTGGGGAGACTGAGAATCACCTCCATCCTGTCCCCTTTGGAGAATGATCACAAAGAGAATGTCATGATGGTGTCTAAAACTAAGCACCAAAGGGTTCCTTAAGCTACCCTCCTCTATGTACATCTTTACCTTCTCTATCCTAAGAAAAATGTTATTATAAAGGAAGGGCACAGTCTTTAGTTTTCTCTGGAGACTAGGACATTTTTCTGGACCTGGAAAGTAGGAAAACCAGAAAGGACCAGGTAGAAAAGGTGAAAATTAACAGAAGAAATGAAAGACAGGATAAATGGGCTCTAAATGGGTGATGGAGTCTTGTTCAAAGAGAGACGGCTGTGCTAAGAAACAAAACAAATCAGCAAAAATTGCTTGATTTAGTCCACCAGCCTGCCTATGAGCAGATGCAACTAAACTATAGTCTTTATGGTTTGCAAAGTACTTTACAAATAAATAAATACTATCTCATTTGATTCTCACAGCAAACTTGAAGGAGATGGTGCTATTACTGTCCCCATTTTACAGATGAGGAAACTGAAGCAGACAGAATTCAAATGACTTTTCCATAGTCACACATTATCCAACTGAATTCCAACTCAGGTTTTCATGACTTCCAATCCTACACTCAATCTACTACTGTGCCATTCAGACAAAGATAGAAATTTGAGAATCAAATGCTGGCAGGGCATTTTTGAAATGGCAGAAGTAAGTGAGTTTGCCAAGGGAAAGAGTGAATAAAGACGGGGAAAAAAGAGAGCCAAGGATAAAATCTTCTTGAATTATTACAATTAGGGGGGTAAGAACAAACAGTTTTGCACATTCTTAGCACTTAACAAATGTTTGGTTAATTATTTAACTATGAAAATCCAGTGAGTACAGAGAAGAAATGGTCATAGAAGAGGGGAATTCTTGGTAATTGAAAATATATATGAATATAATTTTAATGTAAGAGCTAAGAGCTAAAAATGGAGCTCAGAGACACTAGTGTCAGAGAAACCAAAGGAGGCCAAAGGATCCAGAAGCGGGAGATGACACTGTTGACCTAACAGTGTTAAGTGATTCAAAAAAATCAAGGAGAGTAAGGTCTAATAAAAAGTCATGATTTCATTAGGCTTTATTAATGAACATCTCTTATTAGGAAGTCATTAATCCTTTAGAAAGAGTAGCTTCCATGGATTACTGAAGGCAACAGCCATATTGCAAGGATTGTGCTCCTCAACAGTAAAGACAGGGAAGATTGCTTTTCTTCATATTTCCAATGTTTAGCATGGCAACTAACTCTTGGTAGCTACTTAAAAAATGTTTTTGATGATGATGATGAATGTGGTTGATTCATAATGATTAAAAAAGTAGTTGAGGGCTAAAAGAGACCTAAGCCATCACATCATCCAGCCTTATCACTTTGTATGTGAGGAAGCTGAGACCTACAGAGGGGAACTGACTTGCTCAAAGCCACAGAGGTTTTCAGTATCAGAACAGTGTCCAGTTTAAGTCTCCTGGTTCCAAAGGTCTCCTATGATCTTTCCATAAAACCAAGGAGGCAGAAAATACAGAATGTTCTTGTAAGAACTGTGATGGTGAAGATAAAGATAATGATCAGATAGGAATTTGGGAAGATAATAGAAGGGATGAAGACTGATTTGTGATTTTTTGCGGGATGCAGGAGATTGATTGTAGTTTATAGGCATGAGGAAAGGGAACATTATAGAAGGAGGGATTTTAAATGCCTAAGGATGAAAAAGATAATGGAAATTATAGAAAAAAGATAATGGAAATTGGACATTAGTCCAAAAAAAAAAAAGCAGAAGGGAATTGGATCAAAGGCACAGGTAGAAAAATTAGCATCAGAAAAAATGGAGAGTTAATTCTTCCTCAGAGACAAGAAAGGAGAATATAGAGTGTAAAGATATAGAGAAATGTTGATGTGGAAATAAGGGATGTGACATGAACTCCATTTGTCGCTCAAGTAAGAGTTGGAGTCAAATACTAAGAGAAAGGATGTAGGGGTATGGAGATTAGAGCTTAAGAGTAAGAATTCTACAAGAGATGATTTTTTAAAAAACCTTCTGCACCAGCACTAAGAGTTCAGTTGGATGAGATGACATCTCCATACCCTTTCTTTTCTCCCCAAGTCTCTTCAAGGATATCTTTACATCTCCTAGTTATAAGGTCTTTCTCCTCATTCTCACATCCCCTGGCCCAAAATCCAAACCCAATGTCCTTTCATACCTGCTTCCTAACAGGAACTTTCTTCTTAGAAGTGGAACTGAAAGTAACAGGCAACAATGAGAAGTTAAATAATCTGATGGAAGAGAGGGAGAAGAGTAGGAGGAGAATACAAAGGTTATGGAAGAGGGAGGGGGAGAAATCACGTGTTGCTCTGAGAGGAATTGCTAAACCCTCTTGGGGTAGGAATTGAGAGACACCTTACACTAAGAGACTGGAAAAGCTCGAGCCCCATCCTTCCTCTTGGAGTACTTCTAGAACCACTTCTGAGTATAAGGTGGGAGAGAGAAGAGAGATAGGGTAATAGTCACATCTCAAGCTACAGAGGTAGATTTCTAGATTAAATCACACACAGAGACAGGAAAAACCAGCACTAGAGATTTTGGACTGGGAAGTAATAAACAATAGACACACATTATTAAATAAGGAATTAAGACATAAAGTGAGGCAGATGTAGTAGTGATAAAGATGGACATCTACTTTGTTCTGAATACCCCAGATATTCACCCTTTCCTTGGCTTAGGTCATTTCTGCCAGAGCTCCCAATTGCTTGTCAGATAAAATACAAACTCCCCTGGCACTCAGAGGACTTCACAGTGTAACTCTAGCCTATCTTTCAAGAATGATTTTTCATTACTACCCATTGCTTCTCTGCTCCAATAAAACTGAACTGCTTGTAATTTCCCATGGAATACTTATGTGTGTGTGTGTATACACAATGTGTGTATACATACATACATACATATATACATATATATATATATATATATATATATATATAGTTTTCTTGGTTCTGCTTACTTTACTCTGCATCACTTCATGTAAACTTTCCATGTTTCTCTGTATTCACCACATTCATCATTTCTCACAACATAGTAATAAACCATTACATTAACATATGACAATTTGCTAAGTCATTCCTCAGTTGATGGGCATCTGTTTTGTTTCCAATTCTTGGCTATCACAAAAAGTGCTACTGTAAGTATTTTAGTTTGGTAGGGACTTTCTTCTTATCAATATTGGAGTATAATTCTGGAAATTGAATCTCTAGTTCAAAAAGTAGTCACTTTATTTTCATAAGCCCAAATTGCTTCCCCAAAATTATTGTACTGATTCACAGCCTTACCAGCAATGCACTAGCCTTCCTATCTTACCAGACCTCCATCCACATTGATGAATCCCATATTTTTTCTTCTTTGCCAAATGGCAGGGTAAGAGTTAAGTTCAGGGTTTTTTAACTTACTTTTTATTATTATTTGTGATTTGGAGCATTCTTTCTCATAGCTTTAATACTTAATCTTTTGAGGACTGTGTGCATATCCTTTGATAACATCTGTTGGGGAATGGTTTGGGTCATATTTTAAATATATGTATGTATTGATATATAGATAGATTTGTGTATATATGTTAATTTATTATTTATGAGTAGTCAGGATGGCAGAGGAGCAGAAAGAAGTACAGAGAGCACTACCCCCCAGAAAAATCTTTCAGATAAATCAGGAAAATGTACCAAATTAAAGAAAAAAATATTCAGCCCAGGTCAGCATAAGAAGACAGAGAG
Organism: Gymnobelideus leadbeateri; assembly: GCA_011680675.1. Lineage (NCBI taxonomy): Eukaryota > Metazoa > Chordata > Mammalia > Diprotodontia > Petauridae > Gymnobelideus > Gymnobelideus leadbeateri. The sequence continues at coordinate 70,719 of WOXC01001192.1, read as the reverse complement.
ATTTACAGAAACTCGGGACAGAATCTGATCAGGAGAACATCATACAGAAAACTCCAGGGAAGGCAAAAGCTATGTACCAGGGGGAAATGAGGCTCCAGATCCATCACAGAAGGGCTTAAATTATTGCACTGTGCAAGAACAGCTTCCATCCGGCAGTTCTCTCACTCATTACCCACTTCTCAGTCACAAATCCAGGATTAAGAGGAAAGGAGCTGCACATAGAGGTGGTATTTCAGGGTGAATAAAGATTATGGGTCCTGTGCTGAATAGTGAAAGAGAAGCGAATTAGAAGCAAGCACCAGGTGCATGACTCTGAACCCTTGCCCTCCTGATCTGCAAGGGATAAGATCAGGGTCTCAATTCCAGTCTCCAATCCAGTCTAAAAACTGCAGCAGAATAACCAGGGAAGGAATCCTCAACTCTTCTATTTTCTAACCAATAACAGATGGTTTTGATTACTATTGCTTTAGAGTATAATTTGAACTCAGTAAGGGTTTTTCCCTTCCTATTTTTTTTCATAATTTCCCTCAATATTCTAAATCATATATTTTTCCAAAGGAATTTTGTGATTATTTTGTTGAGTTCTGTAAAGGATTCTTTAGGTAATTTGATTGGCATGGTATTAAAAGTGTCAGTTAGCAGTTACTGTTGTCGTATTTTATTGGCATACTTTCCACTGTTTTCACTGTTTCATCAGTCATTATTTACTCCCTATTGGTGTACCCATCTGAGGTCTTCCACTATTCTATTGCAGTTTCCTTCCACTCCAGCAGATGGCAGTCATCCTACCACTAGCATTGTCTATAGCGGTCACTGATTCACGATTTTAAAAAAGAATCTGTTCTATAACGTACCCAGCAAGACTGAATATAATCCTTCAAGTGAAAAATGGTTATTTAATTTAAATATAGCACTGTCAGTCACTCCTGATGAAAAAATTTAAGCTGGATAGAAAATTTGACATTCTAACACAAGACACAAAAAAAGTATAAAAAGGTTAACATAAAAGAAAAATTATAAGGGACTCAATAAAGTTAAACTATTTACATTCCTATATGGGAATATGATAAATGCCATTCTTAAGAACTTTATTATTATTATTAGGGCAGTTAGGAAGAGTCTACATGGACAGAGGGCATGAGTGTGAGTCATTTATGTTGAAATGATCTCAAAAAAATGAAATAATGAGTAAAAGGAATGCATTGAGAGAAGGAGGAAGGGAGAAGAAGAATGAAGAAAGCAATCTCACATAAAATAGACAAGCAAAGAAGAGCTTTTACAATGGAAGGGAAAAGGGGAAGGGGGTGGTTCACAACATTTGAGCCTCACTCTCATCACAACTGATTCAAAGAGAGAAGAATACATATACACACTCAGTTGGTTATAAAAATCTGTCTTACCCAACAGGGCAGTAGGATAGGAAGAGGATAAGCAGGGTGGAATGATAGAAGAGAGGACAGATTCAAGAAGCCAGTGGTCGGAAGCAGAAGCTTCATTCCCTCTGAGAACTCTCCCTAACTGGGAAGGTAGTAAGTGAAAGGTTACATTCTTCCCCAGGGCTAGAACTTTTGCGGTCCCTTGAACAAATATTTTAAGGTATATCTGAAATCATAGAATTTACAAGTATCAAAAGGAACATCATCTTTAAATAAAAAGGATAATAAATAAAAGTAAACATTTCATAGTCCTATTCAAAGCAAATACACAACAGTATATGTATATATAATAAATATAACATTGTACAAAGCAGCACTTGAAATGCTATCTCAGTAACTAGATAATTAAATTACATACAGGATGGAGCAAATGGATAATCTAACAGTACTTGCTGGGGCAGCTAGGTGGCGCAGTGAATAGAGCGCCGGCCCTGGAATCAGAAGGACCTGAGTTCGAGCCGGCCTCAGACACTTAGTCCACACAAACAAAAACCTAGCCGTGTAACCCTGGGCAAGTTACTTAACCCCAATTGCCCTCAAGGAGCAGCTAGGTGGTGCAGTGAGTAAGAGTGCCGGCCTTGGAGTTGGGATGACCCGAGATCAGATCCGGCCTCAGAAAATGAGCACCCACGCATAAATAATGACTAGCAGTGTAACCTTGAGCAAGTTACTTAACCCCAATTGCTTAAAAAAAAAAAAACCTAACAGTACTTGCATATCTATGGTACAGGAGTGAATAGTAAGAAATAGCAAATAAAACAAAACAACAAAACCACTATCAATAGGCCCATAAAAATAACATGAATAAGTATTGGTTTATACACAAATAACAAGCAGCAAAAGTGTATGTATTAAAAAGTAGACGTAATACTACATATGCATGACAGTAGTGCACAAGCAACTAAGCAAAAGCACAAGTTAATAAAATAGAATCATAATTCAACTCATGCAGTAATTGGCACATGGATCAGTAAACACATGCAATTATAGATAAGGAATACTTTGCAGCAAACTACAGTATTGTCATATGATTATGTGAGTTATTATTATCATTTATTATATTGTTCAGAAAACATTAATTGTTATACTGTTTAAATCTAACTAGAAGTTTGATTCCAGAATGTTGCCCTGACCTCAATAACTCCCCAGCAATGTTGGAGATGGCTACAAGGAATTTTGAGCTCTGCGAAGTCCTGAATATACCTAAAACATTCTTATTTTGGGTCTTCACATTCAAATATTGTTTTGGATATACCCAAACCTGTGTTTTGGGTTCCCCTAGTGTTTTTGCTTCACCCAAATTTTATTGAATGCTTACCTTTGCTCATATTTATCTCAACCTACCTTGCTTTCAAGTTGCCCTTTCAGAAAAATTACTTAACTGTGTATTTGTGGTTCATGTGTGGGGACTTGTGTCTAAATCCTATATAATATAAGCCTTCTGGAGCCTGGACAAAAGAGAACCACATCTTTCCAACTCACTCTCTTCTACTGAACAACCTAATAAATTTCTTTCTAAAACAGCCAAAAAGTTCCTTATTCTATCAGTTGTCCTCCATTGTTCAAGAGTGCTGATTTTCTCCAGGAAATGGTATTTGTCATCCATCTGATTTCTGCTGCTCAGCCTTCACTATGCTAATCATTCTGCATTGGTTAGCTCTACTACAGGAGACATCACTTATACCTCTCTTCCCAAATGATAGGACTTCTAATCTAGAACATTTAAGGAGAAAACAAGCCTACAAAGAGTTTGAGCTCTAACTAATGCTGGATCTTGTCCAGATTGAATTTTTGACATTATCTGAAGGACATCAGCAGAAAAAAACACACAGAATACAATATAGTTTTTATTGTGACTTATTTTTTTAAATTTGCAACATCAAGACCTGACTGATCTACAATGTGTAGAAATGGAAATTAAATTTAAGAACATGAAATCAGAGAAAACAGCAGAAGAGGCTAATTAAATATATATGGCTGTTGAGGGGTGGAATTCCATACTGGAGGTTAGGTACTATGTAAGCAGAAACTTGCAGAGGCCAAAAACAGTGATTAGTCAGTACATACTTGAAATTCCCGCCAGCACCAAGTCTCCCTGACCTGGTAGTCGGCCCACCTCCATGAAGGAGAGCTGGAGTTGGGGAAGGGTGGAGCTGAACCTGACAGCCTGCCCACCTCCTTGAGGGAGTGCTGATTAGGGGATGGGAAAGAATGTGGACAGGTACAACATAGGATCATAGATTTTAAAATGAAAGGGACCTTAGACATCATCAAAATCAACCCCTTACCCTTACTTTTACAGGTGAAGAAACTAAAACGTAAAGAAATTAAGTGGCTTGTGCAGGACAACATAGCTAATAAGTGTTTGGGGAAAGATCTGCACCCAGGCAGTCCAGTATTCTATCTGGTATATCATGCTACCTCTTTTCCTATTTTTGCTCTTTTATATTTGTTTGCAATATTTCTGTGATCTAATATATAGTCGATTTTTATTTTTAAAATTTTATGTGGCATAGAGAAGTGTATGCATTCTTTTGGGGTGTAAGGGTGTTTAGGAAGGAATAACACCTCTGGTGTGAGGGCTTGGTGAACCTTTTTCAGGGCTGCTCATCCACCCTTGATTTCCACCCGGCACTCATCTTTCACCTGTGGATCCAAAAAGCTGTATCATGTGCAGTGGCCATACCCTGGTAAACTGTCTCAGCAGATGGGCTAAACTAGGTTGAAGATATCAGACAGGTCATAAACCCATCAGTGAGTTAGGGGGGTGTCTACTCGAAGCCTGTGAAGACTCCCCATGGTAAAATGGGCAGATGAAAATAATTTGTTTCAACAATCATGAAGGAAACCAAAGCAAGCACTGTGGATCACTAAGAGGTTGATTAGACATCAAAGATGCCAAGGTCAACCACTGCATCCTGGGCCATCACCAGTCATCCTCACTTTTGTCTTGCCACTGCACTTTGATGACTCTGGAAGAGTCAAAGATTAACAACTTTGTGCAACTCTGCCTTACTTAAATCCAATTCACCGGCAAGTTGAGACATCATCCTGTGATGTCGTTGGTCCTCTTTGAAAACAAAAGACAAACAACAATATTCTTTGGCAGTTCCATTTAGTTACCCTAAGTCTTTAGGTTCTGGTCTCTCCAGCAATCTAACCAGTACTGTATTTTCACTTTTGTTTGTCTTTCTGTTAGACTTATCCAAGACTGAGAGAGAAAGATTGAAATCTTCTGTCACTATGGTATCACTGTCTCTATCTTCTTGCATGTTAGTTAAATTTTCCTTTATGCATGTTCATATTAAGACATATAAGTTTAATATTGATATTAAATAATTTTATATCAAATTTTTATATCAAATCAAATTTTTAACATGTAAGCTTAATATTGATATTTTGTATCTATGGTTCCTTTCAGAAAATGTAGTTTGGTTTATGCTTTTTTAGTTTTTGAATGTTTGCTCTGCCTTCTCTAATAGTATTTGAAATTACTGTTTTTTGGGATTAACTTGATATATAGTCAATGTTTCCTCAATATTACTTTTTATATGACTTTTTTGAAATATGTGTCTTATAGGCAACATATTCTCGTGCAAAAGATATAGAATGGTTTTGTTTTCTTATCCAATGTCTCTCTTATTCATATCATTGGATTATTTAATCCATTTACATTTGAAGTTACAAGAGTTAGGTTTATATTTTTCTCTATTTGTATCTAATGCTGTTTTTCCAAATTATGATTTTTCACTCTTCTTTTATAAGCAGAGGACTTTATCTTTTTCCAGATATTTTAGCTTAATTTATTTTAAGGTTTTTCTATTGCCACCAGCTCCCTTCTTCTCACTCTTATGCTCCACATCCTCCCTGTTTGTTATTTTCCCTAGTTTGGAAGTTTTGCTTAGTAGTTCCTTTTTCTTTTATACTGTAGTCTAATTATTTAATTTTTCTTCCCTTTTTTCCTCTCAGTTAGTCGAGTAAAATCCTTCTCTCATTTCTCCCCTTCAATTTCCTATGCTATTTTTTAAATTTGATTTTCTGCACCTTTTTCTAAAAAGGATTTCTTTCCTTCATTCTCTTCGTTATTTATTTTTAATTTCTTTCCATTCAAGGATTTTATTTTTTTATTTATAACCATTATACTTATTCTTTCTTTATCTATAAAGCCTATCTAGAAGAATACTCAACTACTCAAATAGTCAATTGGATCTATGATGTAATTGGTGTGTCTATTCCCAATGTAGCACACCAATTGTCATTCAATAATCACCACTCTCTGTTTGTCCAGCTCCTTCTTCATTTTTGTTCATATATTTCTTTGATGAGAGTTTTTGTACCATTTCATAATTCTTTATAATATATTGGAAATGAGAAATGTCCACTGAAACCGTGGTCCTTATGAGCGTGTGCATCATGTTTTGCAGATGCAATCCCCACAGGTCAAAATGAATGGACTTGTTCTGTCAAGTTATGACTCTTTTTTCTATCATTAAAGGCCTGCCTCAGAGAGACACTATCACTTCACCCTCACAATCAGAAGTAGTGATAACTAGCAGGTACCCTGCAATGATGAAGACCAGAAGTTGGTAGTAGCAAAAAACTCAGTGGCCACAAAACCAGTAGAGGGATGCAACAAGACCAACAACAATTCTGCCTTGAGAATCAGTAGTTAACAAACAACATAAAGACATTATTCGTTTCATTGGGTTATTTAATCCATTTACATTTGAAGTTACAATAGTTAGGTTTTAGGTTTATATTTTTCTCTATTTGTATCTAATGCTGTTTTTCCAAATTATGATTTTTTGTTTTACTGGTTTAAAGAAAACCCCTGTCAAGTCAAAGGCAAGATCAGGAAATGCTGACATGTGGAGCAAAGGTTATAGACTATATTTCCAAAAAATGGAACAAGAGTTACTGGTACAGAAGTTTTCACAATCTGATCAGCCACTCTAGTCCATAACTATTGCCATCTTATAAATGTGTTCTTGCTTCTATCTGTTTCTAACAAAAGAAAATAAATATCAATGTTTGTATGCATAGTAAATGTTATGCAAATTCTCTAAGTAAAGTTCCAAGAAATAACAAGTTTTAGGAGGGAAAAAAAGTCCTTAAACTGGCAACTTCAACAAGTGATTCTGTATAATGCTGTTAACTTTTCTAGGAAATCTAAATATGTTGTTCCAGTACTACCCAATATTATTCACTGGTATTTTCCAGCATTTAAATTATTCATATTAGGCAATAGTTCTTTATAAAGAGTGCTAAACTTAATATTTCTTATGTATTGAACTAACTTTATTAGATATCTATAATAATGCATTGTGAGCCTAAAGCATGTTGGAAACATTTTTAAGAAATATTAAGGAAATCAGTCAGACAGATGTGCTTTAATCACTGTCACAACATATTGATTCATATTATTAATAATATTTTTACAAAAATATCTGAAACATTTAGCATAGCTATCACAGAAAAATGATTCCATTTGTTATTGTTGTCACTTATTATTTTTAAATACACAAATAAAACGTTATCAAAATATAAAATAATATGATTTTGGAACTTCTGAAAATCCCAGAAATCTAAATTTCTCCTTCCATAATAAAAAAGATTAATATCAATCAAGAATTTTAAAACTTTTAAAAAAGTTATTCTTATCTCAATTTTATACATAAGGAAGCTCAAAAAATTTAAAGGATTTGACCAGGGTCACTCAACTTGAAAGCATCAAAGTCAGGATTTGAACCCAGACTTTAGTCTTGGAATATAAGGAACTCTTTGTTCCTTTGTGCATAACATAGTACCTAATGATCTCTTTGAAAGAAGAAAAGACTGTAGGGATTAGGGGATTTTATTCTATGCTTGGCTTCTTAGGGAAAATCTTAATTAAGAATGTGATCAAGGAGACCTTAGCCCAGAGAGAATGAGGAAAACCACTTCTTGATCTCCATGAAAAAGTGGGCCACAGCCGCTCTGATGTGCTTCATCTTTCCTGAATAAACAATGGGATTGAGCATGGAAGGCACCACCACATAGAAATTTGCCAATAGGATAAGTACATGGCATGGGAAGTTGTACCAAAAAATAATGAGCCAATGCAGTGAAGAAGTATGGTCCATAAAACATGAGGATGACACAAAGGTGAGAGCCACAGGTGCTGAGTGCCTTGTGAAGGGCATCCATACCAATAACGTGATATTCACAGCACTGACAGCAGCTATGAATCTGCTGGTGTAGCCATTAATCAGAAAATGTAACAGGATCTCCACATGGAGGACAGAACCAAAGCATTTATTCAAATTCCAGAAAACCAAGTCCCAAAACCAGAAAGGCAAAGGAATTACAGTAACCACAATGTTGGCACACATTGTCAAAATAACAAACACCCACATTCTCAAGCCTTCAAAACAAAACAGGCTCCCTCAAGCAAGGATCCTCCTCTCCAGGCCATACTGCGGCAACAAGCCCAAAAGTCAAGTAATTAAGTGACAACATGCCAAGGCAAAGGAAACAAATTAAACAGAAAAATGCAACCTTAGACTCCTAATTTGGGGGCAAAAAGGATCGAAGCATAGAGCGAGAGGAGGACTGTGAGGTCAGAAGTCCTGCTCCAAAAGCCCCAGGGGAAAACATGAGCGGGTTGCAGGCCATAGAGGACCTTAAGAAGGACTTTAAAAATCAAATAAGAGAAGTGGAGGAAAAATTGGAAAGAGAAATGAGAAGGATGCAGGAAAAGTATGAAATGAGGGTCAACAGCCTGACTGAGGAAAACAACACCTTAAAAAATAGACTAACTCAAATGGCAAAGGAGGCCCAAAAGGGCAATGAGGAGAAGAATGCCTTAAAAAGTCGAATTTGCCAGATGGAAAAAGAATCTCAAAAGTTCATTGAGGAGATTCATTCCTTCAGAGTTAGACTGGAGCAAATGGAAGCTAATGACTTTATGAGAAATCAAGATGCTGTTAAGCAGATCCAAACAAATGAAAGATTAGAAGGCAATGTGAAATATCTCATGGGAAAAACCACTGACCTGGAAAATAGATCCAGGAGAGACAATTTAAAAATTATTGGACTACCTGAAAGCCATGATCAAAGAAAGAACCTAGAAATCACCCTTCAAGAAATTCTCAAGGAAAACTGCCCTGATGTTTTAGATCCAGAGGGCAAAATAGAGTTTGAAAGAATCCACAGATCACCTCCTGAAAAAGATCCCAAAAAGAAAACTCCCAGGAATATTATAGCCAGGTTCCAGAATCCCCAGATCAAGGAGAAAATACTACAAGCAGCCAGGAAGAAACAATTTCAATATTGTGGAAACACAATCAGAATAGCCCAGGACCTGGCAGCTTCTACACTGAGGGATCGAAGGACATGGAATATGATATTCCAGAGGGCAAAAGAACTGGGAATGAACCCAAGGGTCACCTACCCAGCAAAACTGAGTATTTTGTTTCAGGGGAAAATATGGTCATTCAGTGGAATAGAGGACTTTCAAGCATTCTTGAGGAAAAAACCAGAGTTGAATAGAAAATTTGACATCCAGACACAAGAAGCAAGAGATGCCTGAGAAGGTAATCAGGGAAAAGAAATCAAAAGGAACTTATCAAAGTTGAACTATTTACATTCCTATATGGAAAAACAATAACTGTGACTGATGAAATCTTTCTCAGTATGAAAATAATGGAAGAAGGGTGTATGGTCATATGAATACATATGTGAATGTGTGTATATATGTTTACAGTTATACATGGATAGAGGGCATAGGTTGAATTTGTTGGGAAGGGATGATACTTAAGGGGTGAAATTATGAGGTGAGAGAGAAAAGTGGCAAGAGGAGATGGGGAGAGACAGGGTAGGGTAAACTATCTCATGTAGAAGAAGCAAGGGGAAGTGGTTGTAAGGGAGGGGGAGAATAGGAAGGCAAAAAGGCAAAACCACATTCTCATTGAATTTGGTTCAGGGAGAGAATGACATACATACTAAATGGGATATCTCAACCTGCAGCAGAATAGGGGGAAGGGGGATGAGAGGAGGGATGATGGATGGGAGGGCATCCTTGGGGGGAGGGGAGGTTGGAAGTACCCACTATAGAAGAGGGACAGGATCAAGTAGAGAATGGACCAGGTGGGGGGTGGGATGAGTGGGAGGGAATTATAAGCAGCCTTGTACAATATATCTACTATGGTAATGTTTTGCATAGCTAGACATGTACAACATATATTGAATTACTTATCTTCCCAGAGGGAATGGGTGACAAGAGAGGAAGGAAATGGATCTGAAATTCGAGGTTTTAAGACTAAATGTTTCAAATATATATAAATATTATTATTAATACTCTTTTGCTTGTAATTGGGAGATAAGATGTGCAGGCATTGGGGCACAGAGATTCACCTTCCTCTAATGGAAAAGTTGAAGGGGGTATGGGAGAAGATAGGGGAGAGAGCAGATTGGAGGAAGCGATATCTTGTGGGACTGCTATTCTGGGAGGGTGGGTAGGGGAAAAACAGGGGGGAAAAATAATTGTAACTCAAAATCTGGCGAAAATGAATGATGTAAAACAGAAGTTAATAAAGCATTTAATAAAAAAAAGAATGAACACCAAAGCAATGTCATAATGGTGTGTAAATCCCAGCACCTAGGGCCCCCAGCTACCCCCATCCATTCACATCTTTATCTTCTCCCTTTCCCCAGAAAAATAATACTGCTACAGAGGAAGGGTACAGTCTCCACTTTCCTTCCAAGATCATGGTCTTTTTATGGGCCTAAGAAATGGGAAAATGAGGAAGGAAAAAAGTAATGGGGTACTAAGAGCAAACAAGATGGGGTAAATGATGATTAATAAAAGAAATGAGAGATAAGGAAACAGGTCCTAAGCACATGGTGGGTAATTGATTTATGTTCACAGAGAGAAGACTAAGCTAAAAAATAAATAAATAAGTAGCTTGATTTAGTCCATAAGCCTGCCCTCAAGCAGGAACACCCTACCTAGAATCTAAGATAAGGTGGGGGTAGGGCTATCATTTCATAGGGATAGAGACTAACCCTGGGGTTTCAATAAACTCTAAGGGAGCAGTAGAGTATGAGTCTGAGAAAGTATTTCAGTATGGATTTTTTAGGGTTTTGATCGACCAGGCTAATGTCTTTAGCTTTTATCTAGGAAGCAAATCATAATATACTTGTAAATAATGATCTTTTCATTACGTGACTTTTAGGGTCACTGTGCACAAAGCAGTTTGCAGGGGTTAAAGTATTATATAGATGTTATTATTGCTATCATTGTTCAAGACCCATTAAAGAAATAGAATTGACATAAATTGACATCTGACTGGGAAAATGAGATATTTGTAAAGCACTTTGTAAACCTTAGGGTGCTATGTAAGTATTAACTATTATTACTATTATTATTAGGATCTCATGAGGTTCCATGAACTGCTATCTCTATGCAGATGACTCCCAAATCTAGTTATCTTGCCATCACCTCTTTCCTGAACAGTCCTCTTCTCCATTCACCTGCTAGAGAACTCCAGCTAGATGGCCCACAGGAAATTCAAAAACATCATGTCCAAAATAGAAATCATAATCTTTAAGCTAAGCAAAGGATTCTTAATGTGTGTGTGTGTGTGTGTGTGTGTGTGTGTGTGTGTGTAATGGACCTCTTTGGCAGTCTGGTGAAGGCACTTCTCAGAGTTATGTTCTTAAATAATTGAAGCAAATGATCAGTTTAAGCTAGAGGTTAGTGGAAATAAAGAAAACAAAACTAGGAGCAAAGGAAGGAAGCTGGAGCTGTTTTTAAAAAAAGAGAGATAAGATTTGGGCAAATAAACAGATTTTTAAGGAAACTGATGAATTCATTTTGGCACATGATGAGTTCGAACTGTTGATAGGACACCTAGCTGGTGAATATGTAGACCCCTAGCATGTGAGAATGAATAATAATAATAGCATTAATATAGCACTTCAAGGTGCATTTCATTTCATCCTCTAGGTATAATTATCATTGATATTTTGCAGAGGAGAAAACTAAGACAGATAGGTAGATTGCCTTACCCAGAATCATACAGCTATTGAGTGTTTTAATCAAGATTCAAAGTCAAGCCTTCCTAATTTTAGGTCCCCATCTCTATCCAATGCATCACCCAGCCAAAGGTATAAATTTGAGTGTCATCTGCCCAGAGATGGAACCTGAATCCATGGAAATGATTATTTTCCAAGAGAAAGAGACAACAGAGAGAAAAAGAAGAGATCCAAGGATAGAAATTAGTGGAATGCTTACATTTAGAGAGCAGGAGCAGTTTTGCATATACTTAGTACTTAACAAATTTTTATTAATTATTTAATTATGAGGGGCTGGTGAGGACAGAGAAGGAATGGTCAAAGAAGATGCAAATTCTTATTTATTTTTTGAAATTTAAGTAATAGTTTAGAGCTAAAAAGAGAAGTAGAAGAAAACAGGGTCATTGAAGTTAAAGGAGGACAGAGTATCCAAAAGTATGGGATGACACTGTTGATAAATCATATTAAACACTTCAAAAATGTCAAGGAGAATGAGCATTGATAAGAATATATTATTTTATTAGGATTTATTAGTAAATATCTATTATTAGGAAGTCATTCATCTCTTTCGAAAAGTAGTTTCAATAGAGCAACAAGGGCAAACACCATATTGTAAGGGTGAAGCTCTGTGAGGGTAGAGACAATGAATGGAGGATAAAATTGCCTTTCTTCATATCCCCAGAATTTAGCACAATGCCTGGCACTTGGTAGGTACTTAATAAATACTTGTTGATGGTGAAGATGGGTAAGTCACAATGGGCAGAGAGAAAGTTCATGCTATTTAAGGTGTGCAAAGCTAAAACAGCTAAAAAGAGACCTAAACTATCAAGTAATCCAGCCTTGTCACTTTACAAATGAAGAAAGTGAGAATCAGAGAGGGGAATTGACATCAGTGTCCAGTCTTTAGTGTCCTCATTCCAAATTCTATGGTCTTTCCGTGAAACCATGGAGACAGCAAATATAGAATGTTCCTGCAAGATTATGGTGGTGAAGGAAAAGAAAAAGATGAGATAGGAAATTGAGGAGGCAACAGAATGGATGAAAAATTGTTTGGGATTTATTGTATGATATGGGAGACATGCTGGTTTGTAAGCATAACAAAAAGGGATAATAAAGAAAAAAGATTACAAATACTTGAGGATAAAAAAGATAATGGGAAGATTTTGTTCTGAGAAGAAACATGAGGGAATTGGATCAAGGGCAGGTGGAATGATTAGCATGGGAAAGGAGGATGGCTAATTCTTCCTCAGAGACAGGAGAGGGGAATAAGGAGTGTAAAGATACAAATAAATGTCAACATAGAGAGAAGAGACATGACAAAGTACATCTCTAATATAAGAGTCACAATCAGATCCTAAGAATAAGGGAATGTAGGAATAGAAATCAAAACTAAAATAGTAAGAATTCAATGAGATGATTTTTTTAAAACCTCTTTGTACCAACACTAAAAGCTTGACTGGATTAGATGACATGTCCATTTCTCTTCTTTTCTCCCTAAGTCTCTTCAAGGCCTTCCCCTTCTTCTCCTTTTCCCCTACCCCAGTCATCTTACCCCTCTCCCCATTCTCAAATCTCCTAGAACAGAATCTGAACCCAATATCCTTTATCATAACTGTTTTCTACAAGGACTTTGTTATTCGAGATTGAGCTGAAGGTGACAGAAGCAGCATATATCTTTCCTCCTCTTCTGTGACACAGCCATAATTTTAGTGAAGGCCCTCCTCACCTCATACCTGGATTATTGTAAAAGCTTGAAGTTGGATTTGTCCGCCTCAACTCTCTCCAAACTTTAATCCATTCTCCATTCAGTCACTAAAATCATTTTTCTAAAGTGCAGATCTGATTGTGTCACCCCTCAATAAATTCCATTAACTTTCATTACCTCCAGGAGCAAATAGAAAGTACTGTTTAGCTTTCCTTTTTTATTTCATTTTTAATTTATGGAATAAAGCAAGCATTTCCATAATAGTACAATTAAAAATATATGATTGCATGCAAAACTGCAAATCTACTATGCACAACTTGCTAGTCCTTTCAAATATACAACAAAATTATTGTACAAATTTATTTTTTTCTTCCTTCCCTCCTTCCCCTGCCCTAGAGATGGCTACCATCAGACACAGATAGAGAGACAGACAGAGAGAGAGAGAGAAGGAGAGAGAGAGAGAGAGAGAGAGAGAGAGAGAGAGAGAGAGAGAGAGAGAGAGAGAGAGAGAATGTATATGTATGTATAGGTGTGTTGTAAAATTATTCTATGCATATTTTTATGTATCAGTTCTTTCTTTGGATGCAGATAGTAACTTTCTTCTTATGTCCTTTATAGTTAATTTGGCCATTCATAATAATCAAAATAACTTATTTGCTCAAAGACATTCTTAAAATAACATTGTTGTTACTGTATAAAATGTTCTTTTGGTTCTGCTCATTTCACTCTTCATTATTTCATGTAAGTTTTTCATGTGTTTTTGTTTCTAAAATCATTGAGCTTATCGTCTCTTATAGCACAGTGAGATGCCATCACAATCATATACCACAACTTGTTCAGCTATTCCCCAGTTGATGGGCATCCCTGCAATTTCAAGTTCTTTGCCACAACAAAGAAAGCTGCTATAGGTGTGGGTAGGTGGCACAGTGGGTAGAGCTCTGGCCCTGGAACCAGGAGGACCTAAGTTCGGATATGGCCTCAGACACTTAACACACACACACACACACACACACACACACACACACACACACAAACTAGCCATATGAGGCAAGTTACTTAACCCCAATTGCCCTCCAAAAAGAAAAAAAAGCTGCTATAAACACTTTAGAACACATAAATCCTTTTCCTTTTTTCCCAACCATCTTCAGAAATAGACCAAGCAGTAGTATTGCTGGGTTGAGGGGTATAGATAGCTTAATAATTCTTTGGGCATAATTCTAGACTGCTCTCTAAAATGGTTGGATCAACTCACAATTTCACCTACAATGAAGTAGTGTTCCAATCCCTCCATAATCCCTTCCAACACTTTTCACTCTCCTCTTCTATCATTTTGGCCAATCTCATAGGTATGAAATGATATTTCAAGGTTGTTTTAATTTGCATTTCTCTAATCAATAATGATTTAGAGTATTTTTCCATATAACTATGTTTTGATTTCTTGATTGGAAAATTGCTTGTTTGTATCCTTTGTCCATTTATCAATTGAGGAATGATTCATATTCTTATAGATTTGACAAAGTTCTTTACATATTTTAGATATGAGACCTTTATCTGATATTGTCTATAAAAATTTTTCCCAATTTTCTGCTTTCCTTCTGATTTTGGCTACATTTATTTTGTTAGTACAAAACCTTTTTAATTTAATGTAATCAAAATGATCCATCTTAGACCTAACTCTGCTCTCTATCTCTTGATTATTCATAAATTATTTATCTATTTATAAGTCTGATGAGTAATATGTTCTAATTTTCTTATAAAATCTCTCTTCATATCTATCTCATGTATCCATTTTGACCTTATCTTGCTAAACAGTGTGAGATATTTGTCTATGGCCCCCAGTAGTCAAGATGGCAGAGTAGAAACAACACTTCCGCAGGGCTCTCGCCCACACCATTTCAAAATGATGTAAAAGGGGAACTCTGAACAACTTCTGGAGCTCCAGAACCCACAAAATGACACAGAGAAGCTAACCTCCCACTAAGGACAGCCTGGCTTCCCAGCAGGGAGTGGCCAGCACAGTGCTCTGGGAGCCCAGCCCAGGTCCCCAGTGAGTGTGAGTCAGAAGTTTTAGCCCCAGGGTGGCTGGACCAGCAGCCAGGTGAAGGGACCTCAGAACACCAGCAGCTGTGGCATTTCCAGAATTATCAACACATTGATGCCTAGGACAAAGTGAGAGGTCAGTGCCCTATGGACTTTGGGACTGGTTGGGAGAGAATGTGGGCCTCTTTCCCCTGGGGGCGAGAAGCCGCTGAGGAGTTGGCACAGCTTGCACCACATTGCCACTTGCAGCTTCAGCTCCTGGTCTGGGAACTGTAGGAGGATCTGGCAATCGGTCTGGGGGGTAAGTGCTCTTGCTTTAACCTTCTTGGATCTGGATTGCAGTCTGGGGTGGAGGTCTTGGGGTGTGTGACCAGCTTGGGGTGTGGAGGCTTCACAGAGGCCAAAGTTGAGAAAACACCAGCATTTGGGATGGAAGCTCCCCTGGCTGGTGGCAGAGTCCTACTGTGGCAACCAGCCCAAAAGTCAAGTAATTGAGTGGCAACATGCCTAGGCAAAGGAAACAAAATAAACAGAAAAATGAACATTAGCCTCCTATTTTGGGGACAAAGAGGATCAAAGCATGGAACAGGAGGAGGACTGTGAGGTCAGAAATTCTGCACCAAAAGCCCCAAATGAAAATACGAGCTGGTTACAGGCCATAGAGGACCTTAAGAAGCAGATAAGAGAAGTGGAGGGAAAATTGGGAAGAGAAATGAGAAAGATGCAAGAAAAGTATGAAAAGAGAATCAACAGCCTGACTGAGGAAAATAACACCTTAAAAAATAGACTAACTCAAATGGCAAAAGAGGCTCAAAAAGGCAATGAGGAGAAGAATGCCTTAAAAAGCTGAATTTGCCAGATGGAAAAAGGATCTCAAAAGCTCACTGAGGAGAATAATTCCTTCAGAATTAGACTGGAGCAAATGGAAGCTAATGACTTTATGAGAAATCAAGATGCTGTTAAATAGATCCAAACAAATGAAAGAATAGAAGGCAATGTGAAATATCTCATGGGAAAAACCACTGACCTGGAAAATAGATCCAGGAGAAACAATCTAAAAATTATTGGACTACCTGAAAACCATGATCAAAGAAAGAATCTAGAAACCATCCTTCAAAAATTTCTCCAAGAAGAGTAGAATCAGAAGAAATTTGTATACAATCACAGACATACCATATCTGTGATGACCAACTATGACAGACTGGACTCTTTTCAGCAATGCAGTGATATAAGTTAATCCCGAAAGACTCAAGATAAGTGAGAAAAGTGCCATCCAGAGATATAACTAGAAAGAACTGAGCCTGAATCCTGATGGAAGCAAACTAAATAATCTTTTTCTTTTCGTTGTTTGGTTTTATTTCTTCCTTACCATCTTTCATCCCACCTAGTACAATATGCCTTTGTAATTGAAATAATGTCTAGTATGAATGCATTTGCAGATCTTATACTGGATTATATGCTGTCGTGGGGGGAGAGGGGAGGGAAGTAAAGGAAATCTGAAAATCAAGGAACTATGGAATTGAATCTTGTTAACTGAAACTAAACTAATAAATTAATTAAAAAAAAAAAAGAATTTCTCCAAGAAAATTGCCCTGATGTTTTTGAAGCAGAGGGCAAAATAGAGGTTGAAAGAGATATTGTTCTACGCCCGGTTTCCAGTTCTCCCAACAATTTTTACTAAGCAATGATTTCTTATCCCAAAATCTTAACTCTTTACATTTGTCAGATGCAAGATTCTGTTTATTTGCTGGTGTAAATTGTATTATGTCTACTCTATGCCATTGATCTACCATTCTGTTTCTTAGCCAGTACCAGATAGTTTTGATAATCACTGCCTGATTATATAGTTTAAGACTTGTTACTGCTAAACCCCCTTCCTTTACTTTTTTTTTCATTATTTTCTTTAATATTCTTAACTTTTTATTTTTCCAAATTAGTTGTTATTATTTTTTCTAATTTAGTAAAATAATTTGGTAATTTAATTGAGATAGGGTAGAAATCTATAAATTACTTTAGGTAAAATTTAGTTAACTTTCAAAGCCTTTATAATCTAGTCTCCCCCTTACCAGACTCTTACACTTTACTTTCCAACATATACTCTCTGATCCACAGACACTGGACTATTGGCTTTTACACATGCAAGGCAATCTATCTCTCAGTTCCAGGCATTTTCTCTGGCTGTGCTCCATGCCTAGAATGCTCTCCCTCCTCTGCTCTGACTACTGGTTTCCCTAGCTTTCTTTTTTTGTTTGTTTGGGGGTTTTTTGGTTTATTTTGGGGTTGGGTTTTTTTTGTTTTTGTTTTGGGGGGAAAATTGGGGTTAAGTGACTTGCCCAAGGTCACACCTCTAGTTTTTGTGTTAAGTGTCTGAGGCTGGATTTGAACTCAGCTCCTCCTGACTCCAGGGCCGGTGCTCTATTCACTGCACCACCTAGCCACACCCCCTAGCTTTCTTTAAGTCCCATCTAAAATCCCATCTTCTACAAGAAGCCTTTCCCAACCCCTCTTTATTCTAGTGCCATCCTTCTTAATTATTTCCCATGTATTTTATGTATTACTTGCTTTATACATTTGTTTGCATTTTGCCTCCCCCATGAGATTGTAATCTCCTTAAAGGCAGGGTCTGTCTTTTGCTTCATTCTTATCCCCCCAGCACTTAGTACAGTACCTGGCATATAGGGAGTGGTTTATAAATGTTTATTGGTACATTGATTAATGAATGAATAAAAAAATCATCTTGCTTTCATCAGTCTCTTCTGTCACAAAAAAAAAAACCAACACTTTTTTGTGTGCTCCATATATTATATGTATTGTACAGGGTTCCAGTTCTAATAAACATGAATGACCAACTCTTCTAATCTGTCCTCTCAGGACAATTCCTGATTACCTAGCAACCAATGATTCCTGAGGCTGCACTGCCCCCATATGGTTGATCAGGAGATATGTGCCCATCAGATCCACAGTGCCATCTTCCTCTGATTAAATAATGTGATACAGTAAAATAAGACTTAATTTATAGTCAGAAAACTTCAATCTAAGCTCTGGCTCTACTACAGACACACACACACACTCACACACACACACACACACACACACACACACACACTTTCTCTCACTTCTCATCAGCTTGTTTCTTCTTTCTTGGCCATGTTTGCTCCTCCTCCCCTGAACACTAAAGTCCAAAGTTCTTTTATTCTATTGTGTAAGATCTTCCTATTTTGAAGTGTCTGGAATGAAGGAAAAACTGAAGATCTGTCTAGTCCTGGCTCTATGACCAGCCTGAGCAAGTCACTTTGCCCTCTAAGCCTCGACTTCCTCCTCTATAAAATGGGGGAAATGAATCCTCAAAGGCTACTCCAGGAGTGCAAATTCTATCTGATTCCACCATGAAGTCTAGTCTGTGCTAGACCCTGTGCTAAAGACTAGGAAGACAAGTACAAACAAAAAGGAAGACAAACTCTGCCTTCAAGGAGCTTACATTCTAATGGGGACAGACAATACCAAAAAAGAAGCTGACAAAGGAGTGGGAAAAGGTACTCCCATAGGAGCATGATAGAAAAATACGAAGAGTTAGAAGTTAGAAGTAGAGACTAGAGAGAAATGAAGACATAACTAAAAGGGCATTTTCCATAGAGATTCTTGGAGGAACAAGTCAGTCAGGGGAAGGAGTCACAGGGGCTGAATATACTTCCAGTGGGATAAGTTCAGTACTACAATGAACTTCCAGGGTGAGGAAGCTTCTGTGACATGGTAGACAAAGTCCAGAGAGGAACCTAGAGAGGCACAGAATATGCTCCAGGTGACATACTATGCATATCTGCTTTTTGAGGGTGAATCTAGCTTAATAAGACTCTTCACCAGCTGACTGGCTACATGGTGATGAATCCTTTGACCATGGCCATCAATGAAACTAAACATCATTATTCTACAAAGGCAAGGGTTATTATTAGTGATATCGTAGAGAGAATTCATGCTTTGGACAAGGCTGTGATTGATAACCTCTAAGCCCTTTTACAATTCAGATGCTTTTATTCAATAATTCCAATATTCATTCTGTTTAATTAGTAGAGTTTTGTCAGGTTCAAAGGAAAAATACATAGGAAGGCATTTTAGAACCTGCAAAGTGCAATATGACTTAGAAACGCTAGGTGGTGCAGTGCATAGTATAGAAATTGGAGCCAGAATGACCTAAATTCAAATTCTCTCTCAGACACTTGTTATATGACACAACCATTCCACTTCTGTCTGCCTCAGTTTCCTCATCTATAAATGGGGGCAATAATAGCATCATAAAATGAGATGGTTATAAAGTATTTTGCAAACCTCTAAAGAACTATATAAATGCCACCTATTATTATTTACAATTATTATTAAAATATATTTTAATGAATAATGATAATCATATAATTAATTTCTATAATAATTATGGTTATATATAATTGGTTGACATTATTATAATAATCAATAAAATAATTGCGGTATTATTATGTTATTTCCCTATTTTTCCCATCTTCCAAGGACTAAGGACCTACATACATACATACATAAAGAAGTAGTCAAGGAATGATTACCTAGGGAACCCTAGCTGGGAAAAAGAGAGACCCCAGGGGACAGAACAGCTTAATAACCACTGGCCCTAAAGATGCCTGGCTCCTTTTTTTCTGGAACCCAGTCTCTGTCTCTGGACCTCTTGCTAACACTTAACCCTGTGTCACCTCCATAATCCTGTGGCCAACCTCTACTTCAGTGTAAACCTCCCCAGTTTTATGCCTGTCCTCTGCCTTTTCTCTACCATTGTACCACTTCTCTACTCTCTACCTATCCCCTGCCCCTGTCCCAACTCCCTTTCCCAAACCATTCTTGCCTCAGAAATACTTCTACTATTATTGCTTCTGCCACTGCTGCTTTGGGGTAAGTTCTTATTTTTTCTATTCCTTCTTTCTCTTTTTTTGTCCCTCATTCCCCTGCACAAAGTCCCTCCTCCAGACTCCTTTCCTCTCCCTTTTCCCTTTCTCTTCTTTAGTTCCTTATCTTTAGTTCCTTCTGATATAATTCTTTTTTTTTTTTGCTTTTTTTTTTTTTTTGGAGGGCAATTGGGGTTAAGTAACTTGCCTAAGGACACATGGCTAGTTTTTGTGTTAAGTGTCTGAGGCCAGATTTGACCTCCTCCTGTCTCTAGGTCCAGTGCTCTCTTCATTGCACCACCTAGACACCCCCCCTTCTGATATAATTCTTTTTTTTTTGCCTTTTTTTTTGGAGGGCAATTGGGGTTAAGTAACTTGCCCAAGGTCACATGGCTAGGTTTTTATTTGTGTGTGCATTAAGTGTCTGAGGCCAGATCCGAACTCAGGTCCTTCTGACCAGGGCTGACGCTCTATTCACTGTGCCACCTAGCCGCCTCCTCTGATATAATTCTTAAGGAGATAGAGTGATGGACCTGGAATCAAGATGTTCAAATCCAGCCTCAGGCACTTACTAGCTTGCAACCCTGGGCAAGTCACTTAGCCTCTGCCTCAGTTTCTTCAACTGCAAAATAAGGCTAATAACAGCTTATACATCCCAGGGTTATTGCGAGGATCCAATGAGATAACATTTGTAAAGCACCTTGCAAAACTTAAAATTCTATATAAGTGCTAACTCCTAGCAATTATTCAGTGGGATCCCCTGAAAAGGAGTAGTAGAGAGGAAGGAAGACAAAAGATGAGAAAAAGAAGCAGTAGTTCTGCTAGTGTCTCCTGATTTTTTTCCCCACCTGGCCTAGGAACAGATCATAAAAGAATTTTGTTGAAGGGGATATTTAAACTAGAGATAAGAAAATTCTTAGAGATATGATCACTGTATACAAGTATTTGAAGAGCTATCATGTTAAAAAAAAAAGGTTTCAGTTTGGTCTTCTTGGATTCAAAGAGCAGAGCAAGGAGTAAAGGAAGTTGCGATGATAGATTTGGGGTCCAAAAAAAGGAAAAATTGTATAGCCATCATAGCTGCCCAAAAGTGGAATAGAGTTCCTCGAGGAGTAGTTAGTTCCTCTTTGTTGGAGACCTTCACAAGATTAGATAATTGTTTGTGAGGAATCACAGTGTCACAGAACCCTGGAGCTGGAAGGGATGTCAGGCCATGGTCATCCAACCTTTGCTTGATGAACTCAACTGTCTAGAGATCTGCCACCTCCCAGGGAAGCCGATTCTACTTTGAGATAACACTAATTTTAGAAAGGCAGCTAGGTGCCCCAACCAATAGAGTGCCAGGCCTGGAGTCAAAAGGACTTGATTTCAAATCAGGCCTCCAATACTTAGCAGTTATGTGACCCTGGGTGAGTCACTTAATCCTGTTTGCCTCAGTTTCCTCATCTATAAAATGAGCTAGAGTAGGAAATGGCAAACCACTCCAGTATCTTTGCCAAGAAAACCCCAGATGGGATCATGAAGAGTCAGACACAACTAATCCACAACATTTTTATAAAATGTTTCCTAACATTAACCTTAATCGTATCTCTTTGCAACTTCCATCTACTGTTTCTGGCTCTGCCTTCATGTACTAAGCAGAAGTCAGCTTGGATGTCGTAAAGGAGATACAATGGAAAGAGCTCTGGTTTTGGAATGAGAGGGCCTGAGTTGAATCCTACCTCTGATGCCCATCACCTGAGTGACCCTGAGCAAATCACCTGACCTCCCTGGGTCTTAGTTTCCTCATTTATAACATGTTAGATTAGATGACTTCCAAAGCATCTTCTAGGCCTGTTCCTGTGTTTCCCACAACCTCTGTGTTTCCTTCCAATTTCTATGGATTCCAATTCATTCTATGAATCAGGATCATTCTGGCTCTTGCCTAAGTCTAACTCATGCCTGAGTTAAGCCCAATAAGGGTCATTTCAGCCTTTAGTCTCAGATGACACTGACCCCATCTAAGCAAGGTTACTTCCCTGGTTTGCCCTCAGGCTCATAGCTCTTTAACCTTCCCACCCATCCCTTGTTCACCCATTCTTCCACTCCTTCCTCTCTCACTGAATCATCCTATTTCTTCCCTCTTATAGCTCTTTGTTCCAATCTCTTCTCCCAGTATACTTTTGTTCTCTTCTATAACTATTGGAACTATATATTTTGGAGAAACAACCTTGAACATCATCAACATAGTCTATAAGCCTGGCTTGGCAACCAGCTGACTGACTTTGAGCAAATAACTTCCTCTCTAGCAACCTCAGCTTCCTCATCTATAAAATAATGAGGCTGGACTGGACTGATGATAAGATCCCTAGTAGGCCCCTAATTTCATGATTATCTAGGCCTAAATTGTAAGATCTGGGAGAGAACAGAAGTTTTAATCCAAACTGTTCTTTTTTTACAAATGAGGAAATTGGACTCCAGAGAAGGGATGCATCTTGTACAAACTTTAAAAGATAGTAAATGGTAGTCAAAAATGGTGACTAAGTCACCTGGGATGAACTAAGAATAGTAGCATTCTACAGTCAAAACAAGAGCAGCTAGTTAGGTCATGCAGTAGATAGAGAACCAGATGAAGTCAGGAGAACCTGAATTCAAATCCAGTCTCAGACACTTAGTAGCTGTGCGACCCTGAGCAAGTCACTTAACACTGTTTATCTCAGTTCTTCATCTATAAAATGAGCTGGAAAAGGAAGTGGCAAACCACTTCAATACCTTTGCCAAGTAAACTCCAAATGAGGTCAAGAAAAGTCAGATACAACTGAAAATGACTGCACAACAAGATAGTCAGAACAAGTACAAATTTGGGGTTAGGGGTCCTTGGTTTGAATCTTGACTCTGACACTTACTACCAGTGACCTTGTGCAAATTACTTCACCTTTCTTGGCCTCGGACTCTTCATTTACAAAATGAAAGGAATTGGAATAAACAATTGCTGAGGTCCCTTTCAATTCTAAATCCCCTAAATACTGTTAATTAGAGAGGTATGTGATAAATCTGAAAGGCAGAGAGGGGATGGCTCATTGTGCTCATCAAATGTCAGTGTTATATAATTTGGACTTCATTTTGCCAGCTTTGGAGAGTGGGATGGGGGTTGGATTAGAGAGTTTTTAAGCAAGGGAGAGACATGATCAGACCCACAACTGGAAGATCAATCTTTCAGCATGTACAAGACAGAAGAAAAAGAGAAGTGTGAAAAATGGGAATAATGTAAAAAGAGTTGTCTTCAAGATACAAAATGAAAAGCTTTACTTCAATTCTCATATGACAAAATTCTAGAATGTACTATGAAAGTGATAGTTTATGAGCACTTAAAATGGGAAGCAATGGTCCCTAAGAGACAGCATGCCTTCATCAAAAACAAATCTTACACAAAGTAACTGCATTTTGTTTTTTGAGCAGGATTACTTAGACTGTTAGAATGAGGAATTCCATTGACCTAGTGTCCAACCAAGGTGTCATGTATACTAGTGAGATATTTTATAATATCTCTCATAATATCTATTTGAACATGATAGAAGGATATTGGCTATTGATAGACGGAACAGTCATATTGCTTGGAGAACTTGTTGAATGAATATAACCAAAAAGAAGTGAATAATGATGTATCCAACTCAGAGAGAATTCATTAATTGAGTGTGCCAGGGATTTATCCTTAGCCTTATATTGTTAAACATTTTTATCATTTACTTGGTTGGAGATATACATGGTATGATTATAAAATCTGAAGATGGTTCAAAGTTGAGAAGGATAGCTAGTATATTGAGTGACAGAATGTAAGTCTAAAAAGATCTCAATGGGCCAAAACTATGGGCTGAATTTAATAAGATAGAGTTAAATAAAGAGATATGTAAATTACTACACTTAGGTCCAAAAAATTAACTGTACAGATGCTCATCACTGCACCTGGAGAATTCTTGTAGCTTCTATGTCTCTTATCTCTCCTTTCTTCAAATCATCCTTCACACAATTGCCAAAATAATCTTCATAATGCAAAAGTCTGGCCATGTTACACTTTTGCTCAAAAGTCTTCAAAGGCTGCCCATTAGCTAAAAAATAAGATTTAAACTTGTTAGCCTAGTATTTAGAGCTTTTCTCATCCAGCTCCATAATTCCTTTACAGTGGGAAAAAAAGATCAAATTTTCAGGAATACAGAGTAACCTAATGCAGTTGCAAACTATTAAAGCTTACAACTGAACTATGACTTTTGACCCTGTATAAAATCCCTACCCTTAGGTTCATAAAAACAACTGTACAAATACAGAATTTGGATAGGAGGTTGTCATGGAAAGGCAATAATTTGTGTGATAAAAAGATTTAGGAGTTTTGTTAGACTGAAAGCACAATATGAGTCATGGAATAATACTCTGCTTTCAAAAAAGGTATAATGTACACAACAAGGGAGGTAAAAATCTTGCATATACTCTATCCTGATCAGATACATGTAGAATATTCTTTTCAGTTCTGGACATGAGACTTTTGAAACAAAATTGGGTTTCATCCAAAAGACACTAAGGATGATGCAAAGGATAGGAGACAAGGGCCCTTACAAGGACCTGTTGAAGGAACTGGGCATGTTTAGACTGGAGAAAAGAAGACTCAAGGGAACATGGTAGTTCAGTTCAAGTATTTGAAGGGTTAACCCATAGACTTGTTCTACTAAGAGAATAAGTTGGGCTGTAGGCACTTGGAGAGAATTCTAAGACAATTAAAGGATCTAGGTCCTAAAGAACACAGGAAAAAATAGAGGCATAGATGAAGAAATTCACCTTGACAAGACTAGGAAGACTACCTTATTCTCTGAGATCAGATGGAAGGAGGAAAGTAATGGGAACAAACAAAAGAGTTTTAGGTTATGAAGGGAGGAGAAAAAATATTTGAGGAAATTTGGCTTTGATAGCCTCTTTCTTCTCAGTAAAGAAGTCAGTCATGCTAAGAGTGAGGAACCAGGAGCAGAATGAGATTCTTTAAGGAAAATGGAGGTTAGGAACAACCTTGGTGGGGAATCTGAGTAAAATATGACAAAAAGGATTGCCAAGCAGCAGTGAGGACCCAGATAAGATTAAAAGGTATGAACTTATTGTGGTAACAGTCTAATTTCATAACTTTCTTCAATTACAATCAGTAATTCAACGGCAAGAATGGAAAAAGAGAACAATAGTGGTTTCCCAGAACTGGACATTGATCACTATAGGCACTACTCTCTGTTTCCATACCCATCTGCCTGGAGCAGCCCTTAATTTAACCAATTAGCATGAACCCCCAGAGGTCTTATGTATTAGAATTCTCTAAAGCTGGACAGAGATGACTTATCTCATCTTTTTTCTATTCTCATATTCTTTGTCTCCTCACAGAAACAGGACACCTCAGAACCCAGGCAGCGCCCACAGCTGAAGGTCATGGGCTCTCCAGAACTGAGACTTAACCCCCATCCTAGACTGGAACCCCAATCTAGTATCTTTCTTTTCATTACTCAAACTTCAGCTTCCAGAGGCAATCAGGGATGACAGAGCAGTCCCTACTGCCAAACACCACCTTTCCCTGCCCAACTTCCTTCCTGCTAACAGGCATCCCAGGGCTGGGCACTATGCATGCCTGGCTCTCCTTGCCCTTTGGCTCCATGTACCTGCTGGCTCTTCTTGGCAATGCAGCTCTGCTGGCTGTGGTGAAGGTAGATACTGCACTGCATCAGCCCATGTTTCTACTCCTGGCCACCCTGGCTGCCACTGACCTGGGTCTGGCCTCCTCTGTGGCCCCAGGGCTGCTGGCCATCCTGTGGCTTGGGCCCCGGTCCATCCCCTATGCTGCCTGCCTGGCCCAAATGTTCTTTGTCCATGCCCTGACTGCCATGGAATCAGGTGTCCTACTAGCCATGGCCTGTGACCGTGCAGTGGCCGTGGGGAACCCACTACGCTATCCAACCCTGGTCACAGGTGCTCGTGTGGGTTGGGTAGCTGTGGCACTGGGGTTGCGGGCTGTGGCCATCGTGGTGCCCTTTCCATTGCTGGTGGCCCGATTCAAGCATTTCCGTATGAGGGCCGTGGCCCATGCTTATTGTGAACACATGGCAGTGGTGGAACTGGTAGCTGGCAACACAAGGGCCAACAACCTCTATGGGCTGGCACTATCTCTGGCAGTATCGGGAGTGGATGTGATGGGCATTGCAGGCTCTTACGCTCTCATTGCTCGCACTGTGCTGAGGCTGCCCACCCGCGACACCCGGGCCAAGGCCTTTGGTACCTGCAGTTCTCACATCTGTGTCATCTTGGCCTTCTATGTGCCTGGCCTCTTCTCCTACCTCACACACAGATTTGGCCGCAGAACTGTCCCCCGCCCAGTGCACATTCTACTCTCAAACATCTACCTGCTGCTGCCCCCATCCCTCAACCCACTCATCTATGGTGCCCGCACCAAACAGATCCGGGATAGGCTCTTCTCATTCTTCACACCCTGGAAGGACCAGCTTTAATAAGATTCCAGGGGTATGAGCTGGAGACCTTGGATCCATTAGAGAATCTTGAGGTATCTACCCATTGGCCCTTATCTATATCAACCATCTAATCAACAAACATTAACTGTTCACCTGTGCCTGCAGGGCTCTGTGACTTACCCCATAGATTAAGTCTGAACTTTTCCCCATTCCTAACTAGACTACCCTTCCTGCTTTCTCTCTTCCAAGCCCCATTCCTCACCTCTTTTGAAAACTGTCTCTGAACTCAATTGTCCCAGGAAACCTTCCTGGTTATTCATCAGTCCCCCATCCCCAGCATCATGGGCCCTCCTGTACCCTACAGATCCTTAGACTGTGACTAGAGCATCCTCTGCCTGTTCACATCACTTGTCACCTTTTTTTTGTGTTTCTGTGTGCTTCTGTAAATGTACTTGTGTCCCTTCTCCCCAGCCAGTGTGCAACAGCAGGAACTGCAATATGCGAAAGTTGCATGGTCTAGTAGAAAGATCCTTGGACTGGGAGTTAGATGGGTTCAAGTCCTTGTCCCAACGTTTATTAGCTTTGTGACCTTGGATCAAAAAAAATTTACTTTTTCAGGCCTCAGTTTTCTCATCTTTAAAATGGAGGTAATTATCCCTACTTTGCCTTCCTCAAAGAACCACATAAGATAATGGATGTGAAAGGACTTTTAAAACTTTGAGCATTAGTAGAAATGTTAGGGTTATTGTTGGAATCCTATTTCAATGAATTTTTCAAGCAGCTGGTGCCATAATAGTAGCACAATTGTGTCAATTGGGAATCCAGTGGGTTATACAGAACAGGAAATCCTGTACAACTTCTGAGACAGGAAAACCTGGGCTAGCAGTCTGACTTCAAAGTACACTAGCTGTGTGGTCATGGACAAGTCATTTTAACCTCTCTGAATCTCAGTTTTCTTACCTGTAAAATGGGGAAGATAACACAGAATACCTGTTTCATAGAGTTGCTATAAGCCTTATCTGAGTTAATTGATGTAAATCAATTTTCAAACTGTTAAGCTCTATGTAAATGTCAGTTATTATTTTTAATTATTGTCTTGCTTTCATCAGTCTCTTTTGCAACAAAAAAATTTATTTTGGTGTGTTCCAGATAGATAGATAGATAGATAGAGACATAGATATAGATATAGTACAGCATTCAAGTTGTAATAAACATGAATGTATTTCCCCAAATGTCAAAATGGTGATTAGAAGAAAAGGTGGGGAAGACATAAATTGTATTTTCTCCCTTCCTCAATAAAGGTGCTTCCTGGATGTGGGAAGATCATCTCCCTGAATAATAGTGGTGGGTCATTAATTATTGTACAAAGGGCTTGGAGTCAGTGGAAGGACCACAAGTATTCAAGGATTTATTCCCTTTGTCACCCTGGGAAAGTCACATGACCTCACAGACTCTCAGTTTCTTTATCTGTAAAGGAGTAAGAGTTATTTCATTATCTACTTCATGGGGTGGTTTTAAAAGAATGCTTTATAAACTTTAAAGTTCTTTGCAAATGTGAGTTATCATGATTATTATTTATAGATTAAATCATTATTAATAAAATAATATTTACAGATATCATTATTAACAGGCATTCTCTTGACCTTAGACTCTCACAAGGAATCTGGAGAGTTGAGTAAAGAACAAGGTTAGATTAACCTCTCTCATGCTAATTTTCTCATTGCAGGGATCAGCTCCAAATATCCTACAGTCCCCTCAAGGATCTACCCACCAGGAATGTCTAGAGTTTGTTTCTTTTCCTAGACTGGGCTACATTTCCAGAGATGCAATCCCTAAATTCCTTCCTTGCTAGCTAGTAAACAAGACTTCTATGACTGCAGGTAGAGTGACAGTTATAGACTTCCCTGCCCTATGATGGGGCCCAGTTCAGTCAGAGCCACAACACACAAACCTGATTGGAAGCAATGAGAACTAATACCATTGTCAAGGCCCAATCAATCGAACAAGCTTTTATTAAAACACCTATCATGTGTTCTATTAATATTAAATGGGCTCTATTAAGCCTATTATGAGCTAAGTAAAAATCCTTTTCTGCAAAGTTTCCCATCACACATAAACTACCCCCACACAGAAATGTCACCCAAAAAATCCCTCCTAGGGTAGGGGTAGACACATTTCTGTAAGAATTGTATACCTTGGGGCAGCTAGGTGGCGCAGTGAGTAGAGCGCTGGCCCTGGAGTCAGAAGGACCTGAGTTCGGATCCGGCCTCAGACACTTAACGCGCACACACAAACAAAAAAACGTAGCCATGTGACCTTGGGCAAGTTACTTAACCCCAATTGCCCTCCAAAAAAAAAAAAAGAATTGTATACCTTTCAGCACATATCCCGACCCTCCTAAGTAACACTCTGTCCCTCTCAAATAAGCTATCTTGAATTTTGTTGTCTTTATTTTTAGTATGTGTGAATTTAATAATTTAATGAGAATTCTATATGAAATCATGAACTTTTGTTATGTATTAGATTTTTTTAAATATACATTGTGGGGGTAGCATTGCCTAGGTGATTTATGCATGTCACAGGGATCTGTCTGCATGTGATTTACAGAGAGATAAATCTTTCCAAGGGAGACTGTGATTCTTACTAAGAAAGGAAGCTGGAGGTTGGGGTCAGAGGCTGGCCACTCAGCTATCCTCAGCAAGAAGAGGTACCAGTCTAGAATTATATCTATCTGCTCCCTTAAATTTTATTAGACTAGTAAAAGTAATTTTAGGTTCAAACTGCATTCCTGATTGGTGTCCCTTAATGGAGGAGGACTCCAAGCTATATATCTGTAATGTTAAGGGAATTTGAAGATCTCTGCTCATTAGTAGTTCTATGTGCCCAGCTGTGATATATCCTGAATCACCTAGAACCCACTGGGGGAGGAACTTGCTTAAAGAGAAGCTTGCTTAGGGGCAGCTTGCTTGTAGGAAGGCTTTCACACTTTTTGGTACTAACCTAATTAGTCACTGAGTCTTGAGGGTTGTGATGCCTTCTGGCTCTGAGAATTTTTTTATATATATATATATATATATATATATATATATACTCTGAGTTGGTATTTTGCTTTGGGGGTTTGATCATGAGAAGGATTTTTTGATTTCCTGGTGAAGACTGAGTGGTTATTTGTTCAGAGCCCTCCAACTACTCAGATGTGTTGTGTTCCCTTGATTCAGTGATGTATGTAAAGTGTATAGCAATTTGTTGCAGGCAGTTGGAGTCTTGTCTGTTGGTCTTTTGTATTTTTGTTGTATTTTCTCTGTTTGTATTTTCTCCAAGTTCAGAGTGCTGACCTTTCCCCTGAACTAGTGAATGTAATTAAAGTAGGATTGTTAACCCAGTCTTTCCTTTAAAAGCAGATCAAAGAACCTGTGCTATCAGGCCATCCTGGGTGCTGGGGTGCTTGCTGTTACAATATCCGAGCAAGGCTTGACTCTTTTCCCACCAGATGCTAGTTCTGTAATGAACACATATATCAAATAAGCCCATTTATCCATAGTAAAAACAGAAATCAGAGAAAGTATTCATCTGAGACTATATAACAGATATCACACAGAGTAAATGAACTTTCCCTTTGGGAATAAGATAAATCACCTTAACCAAGAGTCCCAGATCTTACCCAAGGGGAAATTCTCTGACATCTCTAGTATAAGAAGCAGGAAGTATGGACATGGTAGAGACTGCCAGCCTTTCCAAAAACTACTTCTTCCCAGACACTCCCTTCTTCAAGGACATGAAGACGGGTTGGTACAGTATGCCTTCTCTCTTCAAGGTGGAAGCCAGGAGACACCAGATCTCTCTTCTCTCCAGCTCTCACCAACTCCACCCCCTATGCAGGCATAGGACATTATATAATTAGTCTCCATTAATGAGGAGAGATTCCCATACAACTGGCCCTTTGAGCCAAGGGTTACATTCCTCCCCTGGACTGAAAACCTTTTCCCTCCCTTACAAACATCAGCCTGCACAAGTTTAACATCTGTAACTATATAGTATAAAAACAAACATCAGCACTCTAAAACAAGAAGAATAATTTTCCAGGTGTCCAGGTAACCAACCTAGGGGATATTGAAAATAAAATAAAACACATGTGCATTAACAGTTCATGAAACAAACACGGCATTATATATTCTATTACCTCAGAGACTACTACAATAACAACATGCCTAACTACATATAGGATATAAGACATGGACATTTCAAAAATATGTGCGTATCCAGAGTACACAAATCAAAGGCAACAATAGTGGCTAATTAAAAACAAAACGCTAGCTACAATAATAACATTATCAATAGGTCTATATATAAAATATAGTTAATCTATATGCATTAGCAAATAAATAAAATTAATGAACAGATGTTGCTCTAGCATGAACATAATCAAATGGATATAATAGCTAAATAAATAAGCATATTCAAACATGTGATTCACATGTACAATTTTAATATGCAATTACATTCAAGACATTTCACAATGACACCTATATACATGTGTAGCTATTTCTTCAGGTTTACCTGTACCATCATAACTCAGATTAGTGAATAGTCTGATAGGTTTACTTCTCTTGTCATCAATTGATCTCTCTGCTCCTATACTGGAGCTAATAGTTGATATGGGTCGACCATCAGGAACATTATAGGTTTGTGGGTCTCCACTTGGGCTGGCATGGTACTTGGTTACTAGCATATTCCTGTTCTGTGGGTTGAATCTGTACCCTAAGGGTCTCTATAGAAATTTGGGACAGGATAAAAGTTGCTTCTAGGTTCAGTTCTCCTGCCCTGTAATCTTTACTGGATGTATCACTTTCAGTTCCCATAGCTGGATCGAAAAGTCTTTGTAGAGCTGGCATACAGTTTTTTCTCAGCCTTTCCCTAGGTGGGTATTCATCAGTTCTTTCCACCTGCCCATTAGTGAGACCAACCAGCTCTCCTGTGGACAATAGATGGTTGTGATAAATAATCCTGAGAGAAGCCTCTACATAATGTAATAGTTAACATTTATATAGTACCTACATTGAGAGAAGGCATTGACCCAATTTATTGGTCACTGCTAGCCTAAATAATAAATTGACCATGCTCAGACCATTGTCTCTCAGTTCACATTATTCAAATTCAACAAGATGGATTAGTGTTCTTGTCAAGATCTTGACTATTCCAGAACAACAAAAGGGAGTAGCATTATAGTGATACAAAGCAGTCTATTACCATTAATATTGAATCCCTTTTTAGTATTGACATTCTGAAGATAATGGTGGTGATGGTCATGGTCATGGTGATGATGGTGATGGTGATGGTGATTTTGGTGATGGTTATAGTGATGGTGATGATGGTGATGTTGGTGGTAGTGGTGATGATGATGATGATGATGATGATGATGATGACGACGACGACGACAACGACGACTACGACATCTGGCAAATGTAGGTGTATAAAATACTTTAATATGTTAACTTATTGATTCTTATGACAACCTTATGAAGTAGCCCTGTTCTTGTCCCTGTTTTACTGATGAGGAAACTTGAGACAGAGAAGGATTAAGGTTCTTGTGCAGGGTAATACAGATAGTATGTGTATTAGGCAGGATTAGAACTCAGGTCTTTCTGACTCCAGATCCTGAAATCTATCCACTAGCTGCCCCTATCAGTTTTCTAGATATATGTTCTAGGAGCCCAACTCACTAACATTATAGGCACTTTGTTCTAACTTGGATGAAACAAGCTCCAATAGTTCATGTTCTGTTTTAAAATTCCTCCCTACTCCAATATTCTATATTTTGGACTTCCTATCAGTTATATGTATGCTAAAACCCCCTTTAGGACAGCTAGGTGGCACAATGGATAGAGTACTAGGCATGGATTCAGGAAGACCTGAGTTCAAATATGACCTCGGACACTTACTAGCTGCATGACCCTAGACAAGTCATAACCCTGTTTGCCTCATTTTTGTCATCTGTAAAAGGAGCTAAAGAAGGTAATGGCCAACCATTCCAGCATCTTTGCCAAGAAAACCCCAAAAAAGGAGTCACAAAGAGTCAGATACAACTGAAAACAACTAAACAGAACTATGTGCTAATCAACTACATTTTACAAATATATCATTTAATCGTCATAACTATGAGATGCAGATGCTGTTATTATCCCCATTTTACAAATGGCCCCACTGTTAGTGTCTGAGTCTGTCTGGATTTGAACTCAGAAAGATAAGTCTTCCTAACCCCAGGCCCAGGGCTTTACCTATTGCACTAGCTAACTGCCTATATTCTCTCTCAATAACTTTATGAAGCTTTCCATAAGTCAGTTAATTTGTGAGTACCTTGACTGCCAATGTTTCTCAAAAGAACCCCATCTCCTTATTTTTTACAGTATCTTACTAGAATTTTGAAAGGACTAGAATTGGTTCCAATTGGTGCTAACACTTCAGGAAGTGTTGGAAGGTCTAAACATGCCAGAGCCACGATATCTACTTTTCTGTTGACACCTACAACTTCCTTTGGAAATTTAAAGCTTACCTGTAAGTATTGTAAACTGTGACTAGTCTTCATCCCTCAAATCACCAAGTCTAAGCCCTGTCATAGGCTTTAAAGGTATTTTACCCAAATATCTGTCATGGAAACTTTGGGAAATGTTGGGAACTTAAAATCCACTGTCTAGGACAGCATTGCAGTCCACATTCTCAATATTTATCACCTCTTCATGAGTTCTTATGAGACCAGGTGAAATTGACCCATAAGGAATTGATAATGGAATCTTTATGATATCCTTGAACCTCCTTCCCTGGCCCCACTCCAGTTTCCTGAAGTTTTGTCAGAAGATTTTTACTTCTTCATGACCAATGTTGCATTTCCTTTCCTAGTACTTCCAACATGAAGAGAGCCATAATTCACAGTGCTAGAAAAACAATGTGGATCAGTTATTCTGATGATTATTTGATGATGATTTTATGCCAGGCTTTCATGCCTTCCATTCCCTTGGTCCTCTTCATGGAGAATAGGATTGTGCACTGCTCCATCTCTCACCTAATCATTTCACACTCTATGCCTGTAGCTCAGAACTTATAAGACTCTTGTCTTCATTTGCTTCTGTAGCCCAAACTTGGTAAGGTCCAGAACCTGCTGTGGCTGAGATCTGTGAATTATATGAATCCTTGAAGCTCAGGAGTACTTATCTCACCTTAGACATTGTTGGAAATGGTGTCTGTGCCTGTGTAAATCTGATGACATCAGATGCACGAGGGTTATGTACTAAGCCCTAGGATAATCTCTGAAGGATCAACAGTGCCTACCACATTGCTTCACCCTGAGGAACAACTCAAAAAGCTTTTCTCCTTTTCACTGCACAATATTAGAGACAAAATGAGCTTTGTTGTTATTGTTGTTCACCTTTTCCAAGAGGACAAATGACATCACAGGGTGATGTCTTGACTTGTATGTGAATTAGATTTTAATGAGGTAGAGTTGCACAAAGTTCTCAGCCTCACTCTCTCTTCCAGAGTCATAGAAGTGAAGTGGCAAGACAAAATTCAGGATGATTGGTAATGACCAGGGATGTAGTGGATAAGCTTGGCATCTCTGATGTCCAACCATTGCTCCAAGCTCTCTACAGCACCTGCTTCAGCCACCACCTTCATGTCTGTTGAAACAAATTGTTTTCACCTACTCATTCTTCCAGGGAAAGTCTTCACATGCTTGGAATAGATATCCCCCTAACTCACTAATAGGCTTGGGGTCTGTCAATTACCCTCAACCTGCTTTAGCCCATCTGCCAAGAAGTTTTACCAGAGTTTGGCCACTACAGTTTGCTATAGCTTCTTGGAGCCACAGATGAGAAGTGGGTGATGAACACCAAAGGTGGATGGGCAACCCTCTTTTCTTCCCCCTCTTGGATTTACTTTGTATTATTTTGGCGATATATTTTTGTGGCTCAATGCTCCTTTCCTTAAACATACAGAGAAGCAACATGTATTAATTAACACGTAAAGTTCAGTGCAATATATGAATTAACCAACAGATGGCATTCTATTTAAACTATCCTAGCCTCTATAATTCTGGTACATTCACAAGGGAAAGCCACTTTCTAATAGGTTGTAGTATTCGTGTGGATTGCAAGAGGGTACTCAATCCTGCAAATACCTGAGGGGCTCTTCCCCCACTCTTATCATGGCACATGACTCTATCAGTTGACTCAAAATTAACTTTTCTGTTAATTTCTACTGGTTCAGATCCATTGAATCTAGTAGAATTAATAGAATAAATAGTGATCAAAACATAAAAATAAGAAACCTACTATCTATATTTGTCTCAGGGACCCCACCCTGCAAACCGCTTCCATTATCTCAGATCACTTCCCATTAAATTTATAGGTTCAGACATTTAAGCATATTTTTAAATGCAGAAGAGATATATAGACCCTCTCCACCAAGCCCATAATGTCCTCCCAGATCATTATTGCAGAGGAGAAAGAACTCAAGCAACCTGAAGCTTGTAAAGAAAAGTAATGGTTGAGGGGTCATTGACTCTGCCTTTGGTAGAGTGGATCGGTGGATTCTGGACAAGCAGCTTTCCCCAATTCATTACCCTAAAGGCAAACAGGAGTCACTGTTGGCTGCCAGACCACCACCTTGGTAGTGCTCAGTGCTAACTGTGGTTCTACTCCTCAGGGTCAGGGTCAGCCCAAATCTTCCTACATCCTGCCTATGACATTCCTGCCACGGCAGCCTTCTGTCTCCATCTCAGCCTCTAGTACTGTCAACTCAAAAGTTATAGTCCCAAGATTACGCAGCGAGAGAGCACAGAAGATGCAGAGAGCATTTTTTTTATCCTTTTAAATGGTGCCTATTCCTTGGCCCACAAAAACCAAGTCAGCTAGCATTTATTACGTGCTTCTTATGTGCCAGGCCTTATGCTGAATCCTGGCTCTCAAAGAGCTCCTAGTCTAATGGAGGGGAGATAATTTGAAAACAACTATGTACAAGATATAGGTATAGATACATACATACATGTATGTTTATATGTCTATATGTACACACCTGTATCTCTGCATATATCATTTATTATTTATATATGATATTGTTTGTATTATATATAATATCCAACCTATATATGTATACCATACACACACATACATATGTGTGTATACATATATATGGGATAAGTTGGACATCACTAATAGAGGAAAGGCACTAAGATTACAAGGAATCGGGAAAGATTTCTTACAGAAGATAAGATTTTAGCTGAGACTTGAAGGAAATTAGGGACACCAAAAGGCTAATGGGAGGAAGGAAAGTTTTTTAGGCATAGGGTATAGCTAAGGAAAATGCTCAGAGTCTGGAGATGGAGTGTCTAGGGTGAGGAGCAGAAAGGAGAACTGTGTCACTAGGTTGCAGAGTAGAGGGAAGGGATTAAGGTATAAGAAAACTGGAAAGATAAAAGGGAACCAGGTTATAAAAGTCTTTGAAAGCCAACAAAGGGTTTTGTAGTTGATCCTAGAGGTAAGGAGGAGCCACTGGAGTTCAACTAATTGGGGATGGGGGTGATATGGTCAAACCTGGACTTTAGGAAAATCAATTTGACAACTGAGTGGAAGATGGAGTGAAGTGAGGAGACTGGAGGCAGGGACACCAACAAAAGGGAGGTGACCTGAACCAAAGTGGTTGTTGTGTTTGTCCTTCCTTCTTGAAGAGGATCATTACATCAGGGAGATGATGACATGACTTGCAGTTGACTTTGATTTAAGTGACGCAGGACTGTACAAGGTCACCAGCCCCACTTTCTCCTCCAGAGCCATCTGGATCCAGTGACTAGACATTCACCAAGAAGACTGGAGATGACCCAGGATACAATGGGTGTATACTTTGAATCTACTTGTTTATGTTCGTGTTAAATCCTCACCCTTGGATTATGTTAGCTCCTTGACATCAGAGAATGCTTCGTTTTCATCTTTATATTCCCAGCACCTAGCAGAGAGCCTTGCAAATGTAACCCTATCTCACAGCTCATCTGCATGGGACTCTCCTGATTGCTGTTGATGTTCAGTTATTTTTCAGTCATGTCTGACCCTTCAAGAGTCAGAACCCATTTGAGGTTTTCTTAGCAAAGATACTAGAGTGGTTTGCCATTTCCTTCTCCAGCTCATTTTACAGATGAAGAAACTGAGGCAAACAGGGTTAAGTGACTTGGCCAGGGTCATACACTGGACACTAGTAAGTGTCTAAGGCCAGATTTTAACTCAGGAAGATGTGTCATCTTGACTCAGGGTCTGGCACTCTATCCAATGTACCACCTAGCTGCTCCCTCCTGATTGCAATAGGTTGATTATTCAATTTTCCATGCCTTTGTGAGGGACAGAGTTGGTGATAGCTCATGGAAAAAGAGAAATGCTAGTCTCCAGTATCCAGTTTCAAGAAAGAAGACACAAGACTGGAGTATACTTAAATTTTGGTGCATTGTAGGCCTTGGAAATGGCCCCTCTCAGACTGAACCTGGTGTGTAGAGGGCAAGTTAACCCCTTGCTTCCCAATTCAAAGTAATCCAATTGAAGAACAACTTGTTGTGGGCTTACTGTGTGCAAGGTACTGTGCGTGACCATTGGAATCCAAAGAAACAACTGAATACCCTCGTCTCTCGTGGAAACTTAAGTGGGGACAGTCCCTGACAATTGATTTATTTTATTTTTACTATCTCATTGGAGCCTCATAACACCCTGCTGAGGGATAAACACGACAGGCATTATTATCCCTATTTAGAAATGAGGAAGCCGAGAACAGAGAGGTTACATCGTATTCCACTAGTCATGCTGTTGTTTGTTGCAGGATTTGAACCTAGACCTGGCCTGACTCCAGGACCAGGGCACTGTCCACTATACCATGCTGCCTCTCACAACTTCTCCCAACAATGACTTAGTAAGAACTCATATTTACATAAAGCACTAAACAATTTATAAAACTGTCTCCTCACAAAAAAACCCTTCCATAAAGATGCAATCTTAATTAGACTAAGTTAGACTCGTGGTCTGATGAGGAAGATTCTAAAGGTCCCAAATTTGGAGTGATTCTGTTCTTGGAAGTGTGGTTCTGAAACCTATGAATGGCTTGTGAGCATGACCCCAATAAGAGAAAGAAAACTTTCTATCAGTGGGGGTGGGGGGAAGAGACAGATACAGACAGAGAAACAGAAGGACAGAGAGAGACAGAAAGAGCAACAGAAACAGAGAGAGACCCACAGAAAGACAGATACAGAGACAGACAGAGACACAGACATCCAAAGAGACAGACACAGAGAGAAAGAGAGACAGACAGATACAGAGACAGACAGAAAGAGACAGACAGACAGACACAGAGAGAGAAACAGGCAGACAGACATAGAGGCAAAGATAGGTAGACAGAGCGACAGAGAGACAGACAGAGAGACACAGACAGACAAAGAGGCAGATGGAGAGAGACAGAGACAAAAAGAGAGATGGAGACAGACAGACACAGAGAAACACAGAGACACAGACACAGAAACAGTGACAGACAGAGCAAGATGGACAGAGACAGAGAAGAGAGTGCAGCCCTCAACTAGGAAAGATCACACTCTCCTATGTGATTCCCAGAGCTGTACCATGCCCTCCTGCCTCAAAAGGGACACAAGGAGAGAAATGACAGGATCAGTCACAGAGTTTTGTGAGAAATAAGATTAGCTGAGTCAGTTTCAGTCTTTAACAACACAAAAAGCAGACTTAGAAAGGGAGCTTCGGTGACAGTGCCTCTCCGTGTATAAAGGCAAAGCCCATCATCTCCTTCTCTTCTGCATTTTTCTCTCAAAAGATTCTTAAAGTTCACATTGTAGAGTCCTGAGATCCTGCTCTTGCTGGCTTCCTCTCTACTAGTACTGGGAGTATAGCAGCAAGCACCCTAGCATACCCAGGATGGCTGCTAGCATAGGTTCTTAGATCTGCTTTTCTAAAGGAAAGCAATTCAAAATGGGTTAACAATCTTACTTTAATCAATCAGACATATATCATTTACCTAGTTCAGGGGAAAAGTCAGCACCCTGAACTTCAGAGAATACAAACAGAAGTCACAACAGAAAATAACTCAATTCAGCAGACAGGCTTCCAGCTGTCTGACTCTTACATCCATACCTAGTTAGTTACCAAAGAGGGAAGCACCAACATCTGGGTTTCCAAAGCCAGGGGGAGAAAGGGCTCAACAACTGCCCAGAGTCTCATCTGGACAAATCACACAACTCTTCCCAAAGTGAGCTCCAAAGCAAAACCTCACATCAGGGTACATATAGCCTTCTCCTGAGTCAGAGACCATCACAACCCTCGTGACCCACTGCCCAATCACAAAGTAACCAGGTGTGGGCATTCCTGAAAAACAAGTCTCCCTCCACAGGCTCCAGGTGATCACATTCAGGCTATTAGGGGGCAGAGTATATTTTCAAATCAGAGAAGGTTCTCAGAGTCACTTAAGCCTGCCAAAGGGCCGAGAAGATCTTTGGATTCCCATTCCCATAACAGGGAGAAACACAGCTCTCCAGGTTTTTAGTTACTGGAGCCCCCTTCAAGGCAGCCAGACCAAGCCTTGCCAGGACTGTTACACAGATACA
This sequence comes from Gymnobelideus leadbeateri, assembly GCA_011680675.1. Taxonomy (NCBI): domain Eukaryota; kingdom Metazoa; phylum Chordata; class Mammalia; order Diprotodontia; family Petauridae; genus Gymnobelideus; species Gymnobelideus leadbeateri. Next base: position 31,480 of record WOXC01001192.1, on the reverse strand, counting down.
GCAAGTATTAACTCTATTTTACGTAGTAGTAAACTGGGGTGAAAAGCAATGAAGTGAGCTAGCAAACAGACATAGCAAGTCTGAGCAATGATTCAGACCCAAATCTCCCAACTCCAAGGCCTGGATTCTCTCATCTGTCCCACATTGCTTCATTCAATATTCACTCAACAGCTTTCTATTATGTGACAACTCATGGAACATGATAGCTATCTTCAAGTTTTTGAAAGGATGCCATGATGTAAGAAAAATAAGCCTTAGTCTGCTTAACTCCACAGGGCAGAGCTAAAGGCAAAGGTTCCAGGGGTGGGGAACCTGCCACCTCCAGCCCACATGTGGCTCTTTAGGTCCTCAAGCAAGGCTCTTTGAGTGAACCCAACTTCACAGAACAAAGGCCCTTAACAAAAGGACTTTGTTGTACAACTTGGGCTCAGTCAAAAGGACTCACCCGAGGACTTTGAAGGCCACATGTGGCCTCAAGGCCGCAGGTTCCCCAGCCCTGCTAGTAGTCAAACCCTCAAGTCCAGAGAAATAATATCCAGGGTCCTGAGAGTAGAGTATGGAGGAAGCCAGCAGATAGAGGTGATTGCTAAGTCTTTTTTCCATGATCTCCTAAAGATCACACAAAATGGGAAAGGAGCTTTAGGAACTTTAAAGGAACTGAACCTCTAAGGGGGAGGGAAGGCCAGGGGAGTGGGGAGGAGAGGGGAGTAGAGTGGAGGCTTATGTTTATTCTGCTGCATAGGGCCTTAGGGCTCTTCTGGTTCAACAAACCCCCTAATTTTATAGATGAGACTCCAACAGAATTTTGATGACCACTTTTTAGGAATTTTATAAAGGGCAAAGCAAGGTGAGCAAGTGAATTCTAAATTCTACAATTTGTCATTAAAGAGATGGGCAGTGAAGAGAAGTGTGATCCCCAAAAGGCCTACTGACTTCATCAAAAGCAGGTCCTTCCAGACTAACTTTATTTTCCTTTCATTTCTAAATGAAAGGGGTGCTGTGTATGAAGTACTGGACCTGAAGTCAGTAGGACCAGAGTTCAGTTCTGGCCATATATATTTACTAACTGCAAAGCCCTGGACAAATTACTTTATCTTTGTCTGCCTCAGCTTTAGCTTCCTCATCTATAAAATGGGAATAATAATAACACCTACCTCCCAGAGTTTCTATAAGGCTATAATGAAATATTTATAAAGTGCTTTGCAACCTTTAAAAAACTATATAGGGGCAACTAGATGACTCAGTAGATAGAGCACTGTCCCTGAAGTCAGGAGGACCAGAGTTCAAATCTGACCCTGGACATAACACTAAGTAGGTGTGTGACTCTGGGTAAGTCACTTAACCCCAGCTGTCTCACCAAAAAATGAATAAATGAAAAACTATATAAAAGCAATTTCAATAAACATTTATTAATAGCTTACTATGTACAAGGCACTATCATTTTTTAAAATAGGGTAACTAGACTAATAGATAATGAGAAGGCTATAGACATAATTAACATAAATTTTAGCAAACCATTTGACAAAGTCTCTAATAACTTTGTCTCTAATATTCTTATGACAGTGATGTGATAGAATATAGTATAGGTAGGTAGATTCATAACAGGTTGAATAGTAGTCTTACACTTGATTCAAAACTTCGCCTTAACAAGTACATGATGGGGGAGTCATGGCTAGACAGTGGCTCCTCTGAAAAAATGTAAGCTGTTTTAAAGGACTGCAAATTCAACACAAATGCTGTTTTAAAAGGGGGGTTGGGGGACCAGAAAAGCTAATGTGATCTTAGGTTGCATTAAGAGAGGCAGAGAGCTCAGGAAGAGGGTGGAGACAGACCCACTGTCCTTTGCCCTAATCAGACTACATCTGGAGTACTATGTATTAGTACAGACATTGATAAACCTGCAGCACTATGCCTAGGAAAATAAGCAGGCTTGAGAATGGTCTCAAATTCATGCCATGAGAGGCCACTAGGGGGTGAAGTTCATAAAGTGCCAGACTTGGAATCATGAAGAATTAAGTGCATCCTGCCTCAGATACTTACTAGCTATGTGACCCTGGACAAGTCATTTAACCTCTCGGAGTCTATGTTTCCCCCATCTGTAAAATGGGGATTAATAATAGCACCTACTTTTCATGGTTGTTGTGAAGATCAAATGAAATAACGTATGTAAATTGCTTTGCAAACCTTGCTACCTGTTAGCTCTTAAGATCAGTTGAAGGAACTAAGAATGTTTGGTCTGGACAAGAGAAGATTTAAGAGAAATTCAATAGCTATCTTCAAGTGTTTGAAGGGTTAGAATGTGGAAGAGATTAGTTAGACATATTCTGCTTGAATCCAGAAAGGAACACTAGAAACAACAGGTGGAAAGTGCAGACAAAGAGATTTGGATCAATTCAAGGGGAAAGAACCTAACAAGTAGGGCTACCCAAGTGGGCTACCTCAGGAGGCAGCAGATTCCTCCATGTAAAGGTCTTCAAGCACAGGCTGAAAGGCTACTTCTTAAGTATTTTGAAAGGGGATTTCTTGTTCAGGTACAAGTAGGCCTTCAAGATCCCTTCCAATTCTAAGGTTCTATAAATCCATTATACTATGTGAAATGCCCTTCGCTAGTCCCTAGGGTTCAAGGGGATGTGAAAATAATTAATTAAGACATGGCCCTAGACCTTGAAGAACTTAGAACTCCATTCAATTAAATAAGAATCATTAAGTACTCACTCTGTATAATGCAGTAGGCTAGATACTAAGAAAAATACAAAGATTAAATATGTCAGTCACAATTGTCATGGAATTTACAGGCTAAAAGAGAGGTGTGAAACATATGCAAATGTAATACAAAAGCAGTCATGGTATGTGATTTAGAGAGATACAAACCATGTGTTTCTTGAATCCAAGAGTAGAAGGGCCTTGACTAGGACAATCAGGAAAGGTTTCATGGTAGTAATTATACTGAACTTTAACAAAGGGGTTGGGTGGAGGGCAGTGCAGAAGAGAGAGTTCATGAAAGCATAGAGAAGAATATAAACAAAGGTGCTGATGTGAGAGAGTAGGAAACATGTATGGTGATAACAAGGAGTCTAGTTTGGGTGGAACATAAAAGGTACTAGCAAAAATCTAGAAAGTTAGATGCATTATTAGATGTTGAATAACTTTGAGTGCCAGAATAAGGATACAAAACTTTATTGTAAAAAGAAGAAATCTAGCTAGTGTGGAGTGAAGAGGAGAGAGGGCAGAGATGAGAAGACACTATTACAATAATGTAGGCAGGTGAGAGTGAACATTTGAAACAGGGTAGAGACATCAAGAGGAGGACAGAAATAAGAAAATCCCATGTAAGCTTGGGTTTTGTAATTTGTAAGTTGGGTTTTGATTCTCTATGAGAAGAAAAAAAGGGTCAATGTTAACACCAGTGTTTCTAAAATTAGATTTTGGATTAACTGGTTGTGACCCATAGAGAATAATGAAGTCAGATGTTTAGGGGGGGAGAAAATAAGGAAAACATTGATTTGCCTTGGCACCATCAGAACAGCATTTTATCTATGAATAGAAATTGCCTATCATTTCAAGGCAGTTACTCATACCTAGGTATGCCACCAGGGGGTGATCTAGGGACTCACTCACTAGACATACCTAAACAAAATCCTCACCTAGTAGGTTGCCCCATAGGATTAAGCCCCTATATCCCTGTGTGGTTCCCAAATCTTAAGTTATACAACCTCATTCCCGGAGCCTGTGAGGAAAACACCAGCTTTCTAGAGGCATGAATAGATCCCTGAATAATATTTCATCTTATTAAATGTCTCAGCCCTAGTCATATTGCGATACTAATCTTCCCACTTTTCCATGACTCCAAAGGATTAATAATCATTGATGTGTGGACTAAGCAAATACTTTAGTAGTCAGAAAACAAAATTAATCACATTGGCTTTAAAACTCCTGAGCATCTAACAGCCTGGGGTTCCTAGGGAAACTGAAATCTCAGCTTGCCCAACTCCATCCTCTGTGCCCAGGCAGAGATACCCAAGGACTGAATGAATAGGGACTTGCCCCTCAAGCATTTTGATGTCAGAGATAAAGGGTACAATGCACTCTCTGTTTTGACTCACTACATTTGCTTCCCAAAATCAGTCTGGACTATCTTGAAGTGTTTCATGAGTTCAGTCTTTCATGACTGCTCTGCAGGTTCTGACTCCACATCTTCAACATGCCCCTCCTTGTACCATAAACTCATCACCAGGAAACTCATCACCATGATACTCACAAGCCTCACCTGTATCCTCTGTTGCTCTGCCCCCCTTATTGGAGGGCTGGAGGGCTGAAGGGCTAAAGGGCTGAGGAAAAAACTCCTCCAACAGCCTCCCTTTGTGGAGGGCTCAGAATTCCAGCTATCTCTTCATTTGCTGCCAACTGTTCTGCATTCTTTGCCCTCCACCATCATCATTATGCCCCTCCCATCCCATTTGGTACCTTCTGGCCCCCACCGCCCTTCTATTACCCCCCTTTCTAGCTTTCAGCCCCCTTTAGTGTATTTTCTTCCCATATAAGATTGTAGGCTCCTTGAGGGGAAGATGGTCTTTCTTTTTCTTATTTGTTATCCTCAGTGCTTAGCACAGGACCTGGTACACAGTAAATGCTTAATAAATATTTATTGTAATTGTACAACTAAATAAAACCCTGCTAGATATGTCCTAGGCTAGTCAGCAAAGAATAGAAATCCAAAATGTTTCTTGTTTATTCTCCTCTGGTGTCTTCTGGAATTTTACTTCTAAAGCACTGTTTTCAAATGCCCCCATTGCAGTGGAAAAATAGAAGACTTTAAGCAACTGATTTCTTATTAAATGACCGAGATAATTAAATACTCTTCCACATGGATGTGCTTGTAAATATTTAACAGCTGACTGCCCCCCACCCAAAAAAATGGCAATGCACACTTCTAAGTTTTATCTTATACTGTTGATGTTTTATCCATCACTTAATTCTAAATAATAAACCTTAATAATAAAATTTTAAAATCAAGCCCTGCTTTGTAGTATTCCTAAAGTATAAATGCTCACAATGAACATTTAACAATCAATTGACATAAGACAGTATAAGCTGACTCCAGCATGACCCTGTGGTTTCCCATTTTTCTTTGGTACCTAAAGACAGCAGAAAAAATGCAGAGGGGAACAAAGGAAAGTGGGGGTTACATTCCCTCACTAGATTTTGGGCATTTTGAGATGGGGATGTGATGATGGAAATTAGTTTAAGAGTCAAATGTTGATTTGCAAAGTCAACATCACAAAACCTTTCGTTTCCAGCAAGAGGCTACAGATGCGCACCTGAAGGTGTGAGAGCTTCCAGCTGTGCTCAGCTGCTCATTTAAGAAATGTCAGAAAATGTTCTCATCTGAGAGGAAAGGTGTTGGCGAGAGGAATTTAGTCTCTGGGTATGACGAAGGAAAGAGCATAAACTGAAAGCCAACATTGTAGTGAGTAATTGAGTAGGTGCAGGGAACACTAGCTTGAAGTTTAGAATGTATAATGAGTGTCAAATGGTCTGAGCTTGGTGGTTTAATGGGATAGGAACAATGAGTCTGCAGCTTGATGAGGGAGGAAATAGATATACTGAATACACACTGAGATCATATGAGAGAAACTGAATGCACCAAAAATGTAGATGAAGGAAACTGAAAAAAAAAAAGCTTATGATACTTCATGCATTGAAATGAATTCATTTCATTTATTGGTTGAGCATGGACAGCTGTTTGTATATATGTTTAATGTTTAATGTCTAATGAAACATCTACTTTTTTTTTAAATCTGGGTTCTTCAATCCAAGGAGCTCAATGCGAATGGGAGTTATATAGAAGTAGATTGTTCTACATTGTGAATCCTAACGGACAACCATAGAAGGCAAGGTGGAGAGGGGGGGAGAGATTTTTTTAGCTGTGAGACCCTGAACATGTCACTTAACCCCTGCATGCCTCAGTTTCCTCATCTGTAAAATGGTGATAGTAATAGCACTTACCTGCCAGAATTGTTGGGAAGATCAAATTCAATGATATTTATTAACAATTTTGCAAACTTTAAAGCACTACTTGAGCTATTAGAGGGCTATGATGAGGAAGTTTAGTCAGATTCTCTATTTGAAGAGCAGGTTTCTGGGCTCCCTAAAGCCTCCATCTAAGAAGAACAGGTGTCTATGGGGACACAGGAGGACAAATATGGAAGCAAAATTACCTGGGAGGGGGGAACACTGGCTCTGGAGTCAGAGGACCTACCTCTGATGCTTACTAGCTGCATTACCTTGGGTAAGTCACTTCTGTCTTCTCATCTTTAATATGGGGGAGGGGATGGTTGGATTAGATGACCTCAGAGGTCCCTTCCAGGTCAAGATCTACAATCCTGTGGCCTAGTGTAAGGGTTGGAATGTATTAAGTCAATCAATCAATTATCCCCACCCCACCTAGCCCTGATACCTTTAATTAGAGAGAACCTAAGTTTGTTTAATAACCTCTGATATAGGATGTCGGAACTAAGTTGAAGTGGGGTGATGGTTTGATTGGTTTAACTGTTCCCTGCTTTTACACTAGGCTTATGCTAGTCATAAACCATACTGTTAACAATTTGTTCTCAAATTTTTGCAGGAATCTAAAGCAAGCTCACTGAAGACTTCATCCTCTTCTTCATTTTGAAAATCAGGCTTCCCCTATGGTCACACCAAGCCTCAGGGAGTCTTCAGGGCCAGAAAGGGAAAAGTTATCATTTCCAGGACCTGAAAGAGCCCAAACAGGAGCTCATAAAATTAGGGTAGCTATAGAATGGAAGCATAGGCCAAGACCAGAGTGGAGAAGGGTCATACTCAGATACACAGAGGTAGGTTTTGAAAAGACTGAAGATATCACACATACACACACACACACACACACACACACACACACACACACACACACACACACACACACACACACAAGTAGTAGTGCCAAATTCAATTTCTCCCAGGCCAGGAACTAGAGTAATAATGGATATCAGGGGTGTGCCAGTAAATATTATCAGTAAGTTCTCCAGAAAAATATGTACACTGTATATACTTTTAACATAGGTAGAATAGTAGATAGTCAGGCCTACAGTCTGGAAGATTTGTCATCCTTAATTCAAATCTGAGCTCAGACACTTACTGACTGTGTGACCCTCTGGACAAGTCACTTAACCCTATCTGCCTCAGTTTCCTCTGAAAATGAGCTAGAGAAGGAAATGGCAAACCACACTAGTATCTTTGAGAAGAAAACCCCAAATGGGGTCATGAAGAGTCAGGAACAACTGAAAACGGACAGAACACACACTATCACTTTCTTAAGTCTAGACAATCAACAAAATAATAAATCAAGCACTGATTTGTAGTTTGCTGATTTCCAAGGTGTAAATGCTTACCCTAAAAATTTAACAATTGGGTCTCCTGAGTTGGCTCAAGCTAGCTCCAGCATACCCCTGATGGATATCCATATCTGGGCTAACCCAGGCAGGGAAAGATGAAGAACAGAAACAGAGGTTGATTCAGGTTAAACAAAATGAGATTGAATCCCATGGTGCTCCAACGAAAAGGCCTAAGAACCAACAGGCCAAGCCCCATGACCAGATTTTGTGAAAACTAGGTTACCTACTCCTGAGAACTTCTAAGATGCATGCTGATTTGTGTCTCTTTTCCCCTTTGTTTTCTCACTGTTTTTTTATTTATTCTTCTTTTTTTTTATTATGAACTTATAGTAGAGGTATTAGTACATGAATCTACTAATCTCTATTCTCTAGATCAATAGTGTCCAACTCAAATAAAAACAGGGACCACTAAACCCTGTATAATACATAAGGGTCCCTGTAGGTCATATGTTAGCTTAGAAAGCTACATATTAACATTATCTATGTTCAAGTGTATTTTCATTTATTTTGTTAAATGTTTCCCTGTAGTGTTGTCAATGCATTGGGCCATGTGTTTGATAACTCTGACGTAGATCTTGCTTTTATTTCTAAGCATATAAAAAATTTGACATGTAACTTTCAAAGCTTATCTATGATTCCTTCTTTTTTTGCCCTGAATTTTTTTTGGGTGGAGGGGGGTAGGTATCCTATAAGTAGCCCCACTCTCCTTCCTTCTCATTAAAAAAGGAAAAATTAGGGGCAGCTGGGTGGCACAGTGAATAAAGCACTGGCCCTGGAGTCAGGAGGACCTGAATTCAAATGTGACCACAGACACTTAATACTTACTAGCTGTGTGACCTTAAGCAAGTCACTTCACCCCAACTGCCCTGCCTTCCCCCCTCTAAAAAGACAAAAAATAAAAATAAAAAAGGAAAAATAAAATGCTTATAACAAATACACATTGTCTAACAAAACAAATGTCCACACTGGAGTATATATTTCATTCTGCATTTTAAGTGTATTACCTGTCAGAATGTGAATAGCATGCTTCATTGTCATTCAACCATTGTTGTGGTTAGTCAAAGGTCTTAAGTCTTTCCAAGTTCGTTTGCTATACAATGTTGTTACTTTATGAATAGTTCCTCTGGCAATACTCATTTTACTCCCCATCAGTTTATACAAGCCTTCCCAGGATTATCTGAAACATCCTTTCCATAATTTATTATGGTACAATAACATCCTCATGGTTTGTTCAACCATGAATCCAAATGATGAACGCTTCTTATTTTCCAGTCCTTTGCTACTATAAAAAGAACTGCTATGAACATTTCTGTAAATATAATTCCTTTTCCTTTTCAGGTACAGGCCTTGTAGTGGTATTGCTAGGTCAAAGGCTGTGCAGTTTAGTGACTTATGAGGCATAGTTCCAAATTGCTTTCCAGATGGCTGGACCAATTCACAGACCCACCAACATGTTTTTCCTTAACCCCTCCAATAATTTCATTTTCCTATTTTGTTATGGTGGAACCTAAGAATAGCTTTAATTTGTATTTTGCTAATTATTCATGATTTATCTTGGATTTCTTCCTTTGAAGTTTTCCTGGATTTTTTGGAAATTTTCTTCTTCCTGTTGTTGTTCTTTTGGCAGTTTGTCTATTGAAAAATGGCTCATATTCTTAAATTTTTCAATCAGTTCATTATATATCTTGGACATTAGATCTTTATCAGAGAAACTTGCTTCAAAGATTTTTCCCCTTTTCCCCCCTGTTAACTGTCTCCATTGTAATTGTAGCTACATTGATTTTGTCATAAATGTGGTTATAAAGTTTTCTTTTATGGTGAAAATATTTTTCCTTGTGAAAATTAATTGTGAAAATATTTTTCCTTGTTCCTTTAATTTATTTATTATGTGACCTTTAGCTCTAAGTCATGTATCCACTTAGGGATTATCTTGAAATACGGTGTGAGTCAGATATACACTATATCTAATTTCTACCAGACTGTTTTCTAATTTTCAGGCATTTTTTGTCAAAAGATTGGATCCCTGTATTTATCCAACACTACACTATTATAGCAGTTTTTCCTGTATGTCGAGTACTTAATTTGTTTCACTGTTTGACCTCTCTATATGTTTTAATTATTGCCAAAATGTTTTTGTTAACTTAAAGTCTATCTGCCTCCTGTAATTACTTGCAAGAAATCTCATAGTAGTACCTAAAGGGCATGAGATTATTCTAATGTCTATTTAACAGAGGCCAAGAGAGGAGGGTCCCAGAAAGGAGGTTCATCTAATCAAAGGATCTAGAAGGAGAAGCATCTGCGGTGTAAAAGGCTATTCGTGTGTGTGTGTGTGTGTGTGTGTGTGTGTGTGTGTGTGTGTGTGTGTGTTTGTGTGTGTGAAAGAGACCCAAGAGGGCCCTGGGGCATTTAAGCAGCATGCTATATATCCTTCCATATGCTAAATATTAAACTGATGGAGGTGTCTCCCCTGGCAGTACCTGATTTAGAATCCAGATCTAAAAGTGATTTCAGAGTCACCAAGATCCACTTTCTTCCCCCAGGCAGTAGCCACCTCTACTTACAGAATCCAGTGGCAGTGGACATCCAGCCACTACTTGAAGTCCTACAGTAAGAAGCCCACCCCTCTGCCTAAAGTCACTATTTCTGTCTAAGGCACCACCATCCTTCCAGTCACCTAGGTTCCTAACCTTGGAATCATCCTCACCTCTACATTCTCCCTCATCCAATATAGCCAGTCAACTGCCAAATCTCACCAATTGTAGCTCCATGACATGTCTCTCATATTTCTTCTCAGCCATAACTCTAATCCAAATCAATCTCTTCCTAATTGGTCCTATTGTCTCTTGTCTCCCTCATCACCAATCTGCTTTCCACAGGGGTATCAAATTAATATCCCTGACCAAATTATTCCCCTGCCCAAGAAGCATTAACTACTCCCAATGGCCTCTGGTGTAAAGAACAAATTCCTCTGTTTGGTTTTTAAGGCCCTTCACAATCTCATTCAAACCCATCTTTCCAGACTCGTTTCACTCCCCCTCATATATTCTACTTTCATGCCAACTTGGCCCACTTCCTGTTCTCCATACAAAACATTCCACTCCCACATCTTTCACTTTTTAAAGATTGTCCACCATAGCTAGAATGTTCTCCCTCTCTTCAAGGCTCAGCTCATGTTCTATGCATTCTATGTGAAGACTTCCTGATCCTCCTAATTGTCGCATCCTCCTACCCCCCACCCCAAATTACATGTGTGTGTGTGTATATATATATATGTATATATATATATATAATGTATATATGTGTATGTATACTATCACAGATGTGTATGTACACATATATAAATGTATATGAGTGCACATACATATGTTGTGATTTTGTGGTGATGGGGGCAATTTCAAAGAATTCAGAGTCAGACCACCTCTAATCCAAGTATAGGCATTTACTGAGATTTGACACCCCTCAAAAGTAGGCTAGATTCCAAGAAGAACCAGCAACTTAGTAAAATAACACAGGCAAATTTATAATGTAATGATGCTGATTACACAACAGAAATTATGAATATTAAAAAGGCAAGAGGGATTTGTTAAGGGCTTAGGTAATGCGGGAAGGGTCCCTTCTATGGTCTGGTGGCCAAACATCCTGGTCATGCTGCTTTCTGATTGGCTAGCTATTGTGGTCCCATATGGTCAAAATGGATAGTTGGGTACTGTGGACCTGTCTTGGGCTAAATGAATGCTATGATTATGTTTGAGTACAGGAGCACACCTGTTCATATGTGTGAATTGGATCTGGGGGCAGTAGCTGTATTGAGTCTGGGGGCCTGGGGTGCGGTTAAATCCAGATTGTGTGGTGAAATCAGGACATGCCAACTGTTCAGTGGGGCCCATGAGGAGGTTAGAATGTTGGGGCCAGGGGCAGCTTTATTAGGATTCTACTACATATATTGCACATGCATAAATATGTATTGCAAATATGTGTGTACATGCATGCATGTTAGACCATATCTGTGCTGTCTCCCCTGACATATTTGACAGGACCTCTGCAACTTAGAGTCTCAAAGAATTTCCCGGGGTACTAAGGGATTACGTGCTTATCCAGTATCAAAGCCGAGGACAACCCAGCTGGTCAGGACTTGGAAGCCAGTTCTCTGCCCACACCCCACGTCCCTCTCTAAGTGAAGGTAGTTCTTTTATTCTATTAGTGACTCCCATATCATAACACTAGCATTATATCCCATTCTATCCCGACCTAACTCTATTCTTTGCAATGAAAATTTAAAAAGACAGAAAAAAAAAAACCTAGCTCAGTGAAAGAATCAACAAAAGGGTCATTTACCTATCTCTCAGACACAAAGCTCTCATCTCGAGTATACCCACCAGGTGGCGCTGTCTCTTCAGTTGCAGGCAGCAGGGGAAAGTCTGATGGGGTTCATTAGAGGTCATTTTATTCTTTCTCCGCCCCTACATAACAGCGGATGACCCCTCCCTAATTCCCTTTCCTCTCCTGACATCCCACAGGAACAAAAACACCTCAACTTAGCCTTCTCAAAAATCCAATTCCACAAACATTTATTAAATAACTGCTATATGCAAGAGACTTTCAAATGCAAAATGTGCACTTGCCAAAAAGACTGTTTTTCAGAGAACGCACACAGGGCAAGAGATTGTGTCCACAGGGTGGTCCGATGAAGTGATACAAGGACACTCTCAAGGTCTCTCTTAAGAACTTTGGAATTGACTGTGTGACATGGGAGACCTTGGCACAGGACTGCTCAGCACGGCGTGCCCACATCAGAGAAGGTGCTGTGCTCTATGAGCAAAGGAGAATTGAAACAGCTCAGAGGAAACACAGGATATACAGATTTGGAAATTCCACCGCAAATGTTCCCATATACTATTTGTGCCTGACCTGTGGTAGAGCATTCCGAGTTCCTATTGGTCTGATCAGCCACAGTCGGACACATTGAAACTGGATTCTAGCTTAGTGATGTCATTTTGGTCTTCTTTGAGAATGAAGGACAACAACCTCAACCTCAATGCAAGGGACTATGTTCTACAACAAAGACACAAATGAAATAGGCCCTGTCCTCAAGGGGTTTATAGTCTCAGGGGATGGGTAGTTTACATTCTACTCCTTTTTTCCATATAGTCTTCATCCTTCCTGTTTCAAATTCCATGTGAACCATCAAGCATCTCACAAAGGGATGGAGGTGATAAACGAGAGCTGGCTATATCTAGCTCTGTGTGTGTGTCCTAACTGTGATGATATGGCCTAACCCTAGTTATGGCAGGCAGTCATCACTATGATAATTGGGGCCTGGTAGGGTAGCCTACCATGTGGAGGATATAAGATGTGCATCCCAGAACTTAAGATTAAAGGAAGCATTGTTGACCTAGGGCTGGGGAAGAGGGGTGCCCTCAATTCTAACACACCTAGGCTAACCAGGTCTCTTTGGGGATGAAAGGAGGATTCTTCTGCAGTTAACTAACCATTGGAAACCACCATTTTCATTACCTCCCCTTTTAAGGGGAGGCTCCCAAGGGCCCACAGAAAAAGTCACAGAATCTGAGACTTGGAATTCAATGAAACCTCAGAGATCATCTAATCCAATTTGAATATGAATATGAATAATATAATTTATAACATACCTGGAAAATGGTCATCCAGTCTCTTTTTAAAGGACTCCACTAAAGGAAACTTCTATTGCTCTCAAGGTTGCAGATTACAATTTTGACGGCTCAAGTTAATAGGATTTTTCTTCTGAATATCAAACTAAAATCTGCTCCTCAACACTGCTCAGTGTTCCTAATTCTGCTCTCTGGAGTAAACAACAGAAGCAGCAGCAAGTATTTATTAATAATAAAAAATAGCTAACATTTATACCTTCCCTGTTACTATAGAGAACAATAACATCCTCCCAATCCCTCAGACTAAGTCATTCTAGATTTCTCTCTCTCTCTCTCTCTCTCTCTCTCTCTCTCTCTCTCTCTCTCTCTCTCTCTCTCTCCCTCTCTCTCTCTCTTTCTCTCTCTTTCTCTCTGACACATGCACACACACACACACACACACACACACACACACACACACACACACACATCTAATCTCTTGCCAAGACCTGTCAATTTCACCTTTGAAATCTCTCTCAAATAAGCCCTTCTCTAGCACATTCTAGCACAGCCGCTTATCACCTCATGCCTGGACCATTACAATAGGCTAAAGGTGGGTTGGCCTGCCTCAAATTTCTCCCCACTCCAAACTACCCTCTATTCAGTCACTATTCAGCCACTTTTCCTAAATCACAGATCTGATCATGCCAGCCCCATACTCAATAAACTCCAGCAGCTTCCTTTTGCCTCCAGGAACAAATACAAAATACTCTGGCATTCAAAGCCCTGTATAGCGTAGTTCCCTCCTACCTTTCCAGTCCTCCTACCTTTCTCCCCAACACATATTCTTCAATCCAGTGACACTGACCTCCTAGCTGTTCCCCCCAAAAGACATCATCTCTCAGCTCTGGGAATTCTCTCTGGCTTTCCTTCATGCCTGGCATGCTCACCTTCCTCTGCTCCTACTACTAACCTCACTGGCTTCCTCTAAGTTGCAACACAATATTCCAGATATAGTCTCACCAGAGCAGAGGACAACAAAATGATTGTCTCCTTTGTACTGGATATGATGCCTTCTCAGTATGGTTTATTATTGCATTAGTTTTTGGGGGTGGCTGGATTTCATTTTTGACTCATATAAAAGTGCTCCCTCTTCTCCCTGTTTCCCCCTCCCCCCACCCAGTCCAGGAGATAGAATTAGAAAAAGGAAAGGGAAAGGGAAAAGAAAAATCTTGTGGTTGGAGGTTATGAGGGAGAAATCTGTACTCCTGACATAAGCCTGAAAGGTTTATGGTCCCACACTTAAACAAAATCACACAGCCCCAAAGACAACACGGAACAAGGGAGAGCAGGCCTCAACTTCTTGGTTCAGGGAGGGGTCTCTGGTGCTTTCATACGAACATTCCCCTCCCCCAGACTCACATGCCTCAGTGAGAAGAGCATGAGTATCAACTCAACAGGTCCAGTTTTCCCAGGATTTTGGCCAGACACTTCCCCAGTCAGCAACGCCGTGCCTTCATGTAATTGTAACTATCTAAGCCTCTGAAGTCCCTGCCAGAATACACTCTTCTGTGCGCTCCAATTTAGGATTACCAAATAGTCAGGATTTCAATCCCAGATAAAAGTGATCATTTGCTGCTCAGATTTCTCCCAGCACTTTGCCCTGGACTTTGCTTATTTCTCACTCTTTGTATCAATAGTTGTTTCTGTACTTGTCTTTTAGACTGAAAGCACTTAGAGAATGGCATCTCGGCCTCAGAGCTATCTTTGTATCCTTGGCAAGAGCACAAATCTTGGAACATAACAGGAACAAACAAATATTCTGCTCGAGTTACCATAGGACGCTACTATGTTGGGAGCTCCATGAAGACCGTAATACTATCAGTTTGGCTCTGCATCTCCTCTGGGATACAGAACAGTGTTCTGAACACCAGTGATGCTTAAAAAATGTTCTTGGTTATTAAAAGCAGTTCCCTTTTCTATAGTGCTTCACAGTGTACAAAGCACTTTGACAAACAGCAGCTCAAGGACCCATGGAGAACAGGCTTTAGGGACCCCTCCTCTCCACCCCCACCATCCAGTGCCCAGGCACTGGATGCCCCCTCTCAGCTAGATGCTGAATCTTCTAACCTTTTGGGGCCCTAAGGTGACACAGAACTCTGATACACTCCAACCTTTGGACGCAATATTCAATGGTCAGGAGTCATCTTCCTTGCCATTGCTTCCCCAGTGTCCAAAACAACCTAACATCTGCCCTCCTCACTCTCAAGCCTTTGCATCAGCCTTGAAGTGGAACCCCTTTCTATGTGATGCCTCCCCTGATTCTATTTGGAGCTCCTTGAGAACAAGGGCTATTGTCTCAATTTCCTATTCAAATCCCTTGCACTTAGCACAATTAGGCACCTAGCACTAGCACTTAATAAATGCTTTTGCATTTCATTCATATACTTTCGAGTTGTTAGCAAGCATTTATAAAGTACCTACTGTGTGCAAGGCACTGTGTTAAGTGTTGGGAATGCAAAGAAAGGCCCAAAAAGTCCCTGTACTCCAGGAATTCAGTCTAATATATACATATATAGTATATATTTTTATATATGTATATATTTTATATATACATATATATGATGTATAAAGGATAAATTAGGAGTCCTCTCAAAGAGAAGAAAGTATTAAAATTAAGGATGACTGGAAAAGACTTCCTATCGAAGGTGGAACTTAAGTTGAGGTTTGAAGGCAGGCAGAGAAGACAAAAGATTGAGGTGAGAATGAGATTTCCATACACGGGGGGAAGCCAGTGAAAATGCACAGAAATGGAAGATGGAATGTTATATTTGTGGAGAGAGGGAGAGAACTGAAAAAGTAGGAAAGAGGGCTTTGATAGAAAAACAGAGGATCTCCTATTATTTGGAAGATGACAGGGAGTCAATGGAGTTTTTTTAATGGGGCGGGGGGTTGACATGGTTAGACCTATGCTTGGAGAAAATCAATTTGACATCTGAGATGGACTTAAATAGGAAGAGAATTGAAGCAGGAAGACCAACCAAAAGGCTATTACAGCAGTCCAAGGGTGAGCGATAAGGACCTACAGCAGCATGGTGGGGCATTGTCAGAGAAGAGAAAGGGGTATATATATGAAGGTAAAATCAACAAGATTTGGCAATGGGTTAGATACATGAGGGGACAGAGAATAAGGAATCAAGGATGGCACCTAGGTTGCTAGCCTGGATGACTGGGAGGATGGTTACATTAAAGGGCTGTTAAAAAGAGATGAGAAAAGAGAAAGATAATGAGGTTAGTTTGGGACACATATCTGAGATATCTATGAGAACATCCAGTATGAGATGTCAGGCAGTTAAGTATGTACTTCTAGAGGTAATCCAAAGATTAGGGGAGAGTTTAAGGCTGGTTAAGTAGATTTGAGGATCATAAGCATAGATATGATCACTGAATCCATGGGAGATGATGAGATTGCCCAGAGAAATGGGACTAAATCAATAGTATAGAGGGAGAAAAGAACCCAAGATAGAACCATATGGGACACCTATGATTAATAGATATGACATATCTGAAGATCCAGCAAAATAAACTGAAGAGTGGTTGGATAGGTAGATGAACCAGAAGATAGTAGCGTCACAGAAAATGACCGAAGAGTTTCAAGAAGAAAATGATTGATGGTGACAAAGGCAGCAGAGAGGTCAGGAAGGATGAGGATTGAAAAGGTGCCATTAGATTTGGCAATTAAGAGATCATTACTACCTTCGGAAAGAGCAGTTTTAATTGAATGATGAGGTTGTTAGCCAAATTGTAGAGAGTTGAAAGAGAAAAGGAAGTAGAAACATCAATTACAGCAGGAGTTTAACTTTTCAGGGAGTTAAAATTTCTCAAGGACTTTAGCCTCAAAAGGAAAGTGTGATGTAGAACAATAGCTAGCAGGGATAGATGGACCATATAAGATTTTTTTTTTGAAAGGGAGACATGGGCATTTTTGTAAGCAGTAGGGAGGCAGCCAGTACATAGTGAGAGACTGAAGATAAAAGACAGTGTGGATGATGGAAGGGGCCATCTCTGCTGGAGATGGGATGGAATGGGATCACTTGTCCATGGAGACCAGGGGTGGGGAACCTGAAGCCTCAAGGCCAAGTGGATTCAATCAAAGGGCCACATTTGAAGACCTAGAGGGCCACATGTGGCCTCAAAGCTGCAGGTTCCCCACCCCTGATGCAGAGTGATTTGCCTTGTCAAGGATGGTCTTATTGTGTAAGAAAGACAGTAGAGATAGTGCAGAAAGAAGCTGAGTGAGTGATGTGAGGTGAAGAAAAGGGGAAACAAGGGAGCCCTCAGCAAATGGTCTGAATTTTTTCGGTGAAATATGACGCAAGGTTCTCAGCTGAGGGTGTAGGCGGAAAGAGATTTATTATGTAAGGTTTGAAGAGAAATGAAAAGTCTTAAAAAAACTTCTGTGGTAAGATAGTAAATCAATCAGGGCGATATAAAACTACAACCTTGCTGCAGTGAGTGCCCAGTTGTATGTAATATAAATTGTAGTGGATAGAGTCAGTATGGTTTCATGATTTTCTCTGGCTTCAGTGAGCAGCCCATGAGAAGGAGTAAGGACAGGAGATCGTGGGAGTAATTCGAGGCTGAGGCTTAGCAGAGTAAGATTGATGATAGGATAAGGAAGCTATGGTCTCAGAGAGAGAAGGGAATGAAGAGAAAAGAACAATGTAGAGTTGAACTGGTGTCCATGAGGTCAAGATAGTGAAGTGAAGAGAGTATAACAAGTACAGAGACGATGGCCTGGGGAAGAACTGAAAGGCTTAATAATTCAAGGTCATGGTGAAGATTAAGGTTTGAGTTTGGAGTTGCAAGGCAAAGGGAGAGGTGAAATGACAACAGATTGTGAGTAGATAAGGGAATTTCAGTGTTCATGAACGTGGAAGTGGTTTATTTATGGGTGATGGCAAGATGAACTATCTCTGTGTAACTGAGATGGGGAAGAGGAAGTAGTCACAGGAAATGAGTGAGTAAACTGGAAAGTTGAGGTTTTTGAGGGAATATCAATATGTATGCTGAAATCCTAGTATGAAGGTAAGAGTTGGGAAGAAAAGAAAAACAGCCAGGAATTGGACTCACTGAGGAAAGAAGTAGGGTGTTCTTAAGGTCAATAGATAATAACTACCAGGATTTTAATTGGGTGGTAAATATGGTCTGAATGAACCCCAAAGGAGAGGTTACTGAGGGATGATTGTAAAGGGAGAGCTTGGAAGTGGCAATTAGGAATAAGGAACATTCCAAATTCCCAAATTCAACCAGTGAATGGAGGAGGGGAAAGGAGAAATGAATGAAAGTGTCACAAGTTTTGGAAAGAGTGAACTATGAGACTATGTCATCATGGGGAGCCAGGTTTCAGTGAGAGCCTGAGAATAAAGATGGAAAGAATAGGAAAAGGGATTTAAGATAAAAGCAAGTTTGCTACCTATGGAACAAGCATTCCAGAGAGCACAGTGAAAGGAATGGGCAGCTTTAAGGGTGGGAAACTGGGGAGGGAAGGGGTTGATCGGAATGAAAATAAGGAAGCAGGCAATGGGGGACAGGGAGGTCAGAATCACTGCGAATGGAGGGTATGAGTGGGCCCAAATTTGTAAATCATTGAATAATGAGTTCAGGTAGGTTATCAAAATCCCTAGGAGTTTGGTCTCAAGGTAGATTCTTTTTAGGGTGTTAGCTCAAGCATAGGAACCTGTAGGGAAGTAAACGATGTTTCTCACCTTCCCCTGGGGGCATGCTAGGCCAGGCAAAGAAGGAAGCAAGACAGAATAGTGTCTTTCTATATCGCTCCAGTCAGTAGCTGATGAGACCAGTGTTTAATGGAAAAGTGTCTATTTCCCTCCCTTGAAGTCCTCATGAAGGAGGTGCATGCATTCTTTATTTTCTCCCTTTACAGATGGGGAAGCTGTGACTCAGAGAGGTTAAGTCATTTGCCAGAGGTTAAGTGGAAGCTAGATAACTCTGGACTTGGAAGTCAGAAAAACCTCCATTTAAATCCTGCCTCAGACACATTAGCTGTGTGACTCTGGGCAAGTCACTGCCTGCCCCAGTTTCCTTATCTGTAAAATAGAATAGTAACACCACTCAATTCCCAGGGTCGTTTTGAGACTTAAAGGAGTTAACATATTGATGATGCTTTGTAAACTTTAAAGTGTTATATAAATGCTAGCGATCATCATCAAAGACCGCACAGCTAAGAAGCATAAGAACTTGGAGTTGAGGCCAGGTCCTCCTTTCCTGGACCAAAGATCTGCTTTGGTGGAATTTCGAGGTTGGAAGGGACCCCAGAGCTATTTATTCTAGCCCGAACTAGAATTCCCTAAAACAGTCCCAATAAGTGGTCAGTCAATTGACTTTTTGTTTTTGCTTTTTGGAAGGGGGGAAGGCAGGGTAATTTGGGGTTAAGTGACTTGCCCAAGTTTACAAGGCTAAGTGTGTCAAGTTTCTGATGCCAAATTTGAACTCAGGTCCTCCTAACTCCAGGTTAGTGCTCTATTCACTGCAGGCCCAGTGCTCTATTCACTGCACCACCAATCGCCCATCAATAGACATTTATTCATCCATCCTCTGCTTGAAGACTTCCTATGAGGGGGAATTTATTACCTCCAGGTACAACTCATTCTGCTCAGGGCAGTAGGAAGTTTTGTGTAGAGTTTTTTTGCTGACATGGAACTGAAATCCACCTTCCTGCACTTGATCCCAGATGAATGTAAGCCCCTTGATAGCAGGGACTATTTCCCTTTTTGTCTTAGTTTCTCCACCTCTTCCCCTCCTCACCCCTCAGTGCCTGGCGAACAGTAGTGATCTCCCGGACCAGGCACAGCACAACTAATCCCTCTTCCACCTGACAATCTTTAAATACTTGAAGAAAGGAGGGAGGGAGGGACCGAGCATTATTAAGTGCCTACTCTATGTCCGGCACAGTGCTTTGTAAACATCTTCTTTGACCACTCTGATTCATCCTAAATCTTTTCTGCAGAGGAAGGGAGGGAACCACAGGACAGGCTCGAGGTCTTCTCCCCAGCAGCAAAAATATCTGCAAAGTGGCGCTCTTCTCGCAGTGCCAGTCTAGGGGCGGGGTCAGCAAAGCGTGGTTGGGGTGAGGAAGCAGAGCAGAAATGCAGGGAGGGGGCAGACCGAGCCACTTCAAACTGCAGTTACCCTGCCAACAGCGGCGCGAGCCCGGCACACGTTCTCTCTTCTCCGTTACCATGGACACGACACCCCCTTCTCCAGCCCCGCTTCGGTTTCCGCCCCCGCTGCAGTGACTCCCGGGGCCCTGCGGGCTCTGGTTTCCATGGCAACACAGGAGCCCAAGTCTGGGGCTTTATTCACCTTTCTGGTCATTCCAGGACACAGCGTGTCGCCTTCCCCCGGTTCTCTCCACGGACTCAGCACCTGTCTAGGTCCTCCAGGGCACTTTTGGGCCTGGGCAGAGTTCCGTGCTTCCTCACTGTAACAAGAGGCTGGGTCCGTCCTGGGAGCTGAATGCACTACAGGTTCTCTGATGCTGCCTGTACCACCTCCTCCTGAGACAAGATGAGCAGGGTCACCCTCTCCAGTCACAGATCTCAACTGCCTCTCCCTCCTGGAAGCGTGTTATCTCCACACTCCACCATCAGTTCCTTGAACCCTGCAGTCTGGACTCCTTATTGACATAATAGCAGCATAGAGTAATGAGGCTGAAGTTGAAGAGAGGCTCTCTCAGACAACTGAAAAGATTAACGGCCAAATCTGAGCAGAAACCAAGAGCCACTGGAGTTCCTAAACTGACCAAAAACCCAGGAGTCTTTCTTCCCAGTCTCAACTTCTCAAAGTTAGACATAAAGCCCAAGCAGTTCTTCCCTCCCCCTGGGGCTACAGAAACAGAACCCAGAAGTCCTACATCCAAGACCTGGTGCCTGGCAACAGCTCTATGACCTCAGGCCCAGGGCCTAGAGTAGAGGCTTGCAGGCCCAGCTCCCCTGCCCTCTGGGGGCTGCCCTCACTGATCATGGCAGACGGCACTGCCCAGCCTTTGTCACTCTTTGAGGCTGACTCCACCTGGGCCCTCATCAAAGACAAGGTGGGGGAACTGAGCCAGTGAAGGGCTGGATCTTGGACAGCTCTGGGAGGGACAGGTGGAGGGATGATGCCCCCCCAGCTCTGACCCCTTGCCCAACTGCTCCACAGGTCATCGAGGAGCGCTTTGGACCCAATGTGGTGGCTGTTCCTTTCCTGGCAGATGCAGCATGCTATGACCTACTCGGAGTGCTGGTGAAGCAAAAGTCAAAGCCACCTCCATGGCTCATCCGTGCCCGCATAGGCTTACCCTTGCCCCTTGGGTTAGGTCTGCCACGCCGGAATCGGCGGGCTCTGCTACCTGTGGGACCACTGCCAGGGTTGCTGGAGCGTACAGGACCTGAAGGTGCCTTTGCCCACTGTACAAGGGAGTACTCACCCAAGGGCACGGCTGAGGTAGGCTATGAGGAAACAAGACTGGTAGATGGGCAGCCCTGCCGCATCACCCTGCAACTGGGGGGCTTGCACAAACGTGTGGCCTTCCTGCTACTCCCACCAGGTCAAGTGGGCCTCCAGCCAGCCCTGCCCTGGCTCCGTGGCACCCACAGCATCTATGTCATCTACCAGGTCTTCTCCTGCTCCTGGCTGCAGCTGGCCCTGGCACCCAGAGCCTGTGAGTCCCGCCAGCTGCACCTTCAATACCCCTTACCAGTGGCCTTTTCTTGCCTCAAGTTTGCACTTCAGCCCAAGGGCATGCTGGGCCCACAGAGGCCCCTGACTGGGGACAAACTGCCTTGGGAAGCCAACTGGGCCCGGCCAGGTCCAGAGTCTACGGTGAACTCAGTGCTGACCCCATCCATGTCCTCAACCCTAACCAATACCATTCCTGATACTGATGACCCACCCTCCCAACAGCCACCCACATCACCCAGGCAGGGTCCTCCAGAAGGACGGACAACCAGGTTCTCCTATAAGGGCCGCAACCCCTTCCGAAGGGGGCCAAACACGCTGTCGGGTACCGGGAAAAAGAAAGGTACCGAGGAGTCAGGCCATAAGGCCTTAGGGGGATAGGGCTGGGGCACGGGACTGGGGCAACAGAACTAACTAGACTATGGGATCTGAGTCCTTAGAGGACAGGACAAGACACAAAGTCGAGGGCATTAGACACTGACACTGTGTCACGGAACCTCAAATCTTTGGAGACAGGACAAAGGTGTAAGGGTGTGAATGGAGCCCAGGCCCTTAAGATCAGTCCCTGGAAGCTTGAGGAATAGGACTAGTATATGAGGTCTAGGATGGGAGGGAGAGTGCTTTGGGGGAACACGTATATGGGGTGGCCAGAGGAGAATTAAGTGCAGAATCTAAAAGACAGATAGGACTACAATGTAAGGTTCAAGGCAAGAGGTCATCAGGGGGAGGGGATAAGGGAATAAGCATTTTATGAAGCAACTACTGTGTGCCAGGCACTGTGCTAAGCACCTTACAAATATTATCTCATTCGAATAGGGTACATAGGTTGGGCAAGAAGACCCAGTAGATGGGTCCTGAGGGGTCACAGGTCAGGTGAACTGTGACAGTATTTCCCCCCCACCCCCAACAGAGAACTGGCTCTTCAGTCCCCGAAACCCCTCATCAGGGAACCAGGGCGGGGGCCCAGGGGACCCGGACCGGCACTCCATGTCCCTGCCTCTGCTGCAGGGCCTATCAGCGGAATTCGACAGTGATGACTAAGGGGGAGGGGGAGGCAGGAGGAGAGGGGCTCAGCCCCAAGGGCTTGGTGCAAGGAGCCTAGTCCCCAATAAATACCAGCTGCTACTCCTTAAAACCACCCCAGACCGATACTGCCTCTTCCTTCTGGGTGCTAGGGGGGGTGGGCCTGAGCCCCAGGAAGCCCAGAGTCTAATTCTAATTAGCCCTTCCAGGCCTGACATCTCAGGCTAGGGGCCTGTGAGAAGAAGTGAGGCTACCCACTCCCAAGCAAGCTTTCACATCCATGCAACCCCACCCACCCATTCAGGAGCTTTGGTAAGCACAAAGGAGACATCAGAAGTGCTTAGACGTTTCCCTTTTATACATATTGCAACAAGTTCTCCATAAAACATTCATCTGAAATAAATTAAAAAGTTATCTTTCTGCCTCCTTGGCATCTAAAAACGGAGCCCCCCTCATATCCAGTCCCCCTCCCTGGGCTCCTGATTGTCCAAAGGGCAAGGGGGATGGAGAAGAAAGGACTATGGTTCAGGGCTGGGCCTGGCAGGGGTCCTGGGCCCTTCTTCAAAGGCCTCCAGCAGAAAGGGTGAGGTGACTGCATGGGCCTGGGAAATGGCCGCCAGCTCCTTGAGGAACTCAGGGAAGACCACTGCACAATAGACAGCATTCTTGATGCGCAAAGCCTCACCCTGACGCTCAGCAGGGCTACTCCGGAGGGGCAAGGGTGAGGTCCCCAGAGCTGAATGGGAAGCCAAACTCCCACCAAGGCCCAGGGCTGGGCCAGGGCCTTCACGGCCCAGTTGTGGGACTACTTGAGCTGCCTGCCGGGATCGTGTTGGACTGTGTGCGTGACGAAGGAGCAGCTCTCCCAAGGATGGCTTCCGGGCCTTCACTAAGAAGGAGAAATGAGAGAGGGGATTATGGGAGGGCCAAGGCTGAGCTGGAGGTCAGAGTCCCACACATATACTCTCAGGGAAAGCCAGACTTAGGACACATCCAGAAGCTGGGCTCCATCTATTCCCTAAGAATATACCCAGGACTGGAGGGGGAGGGAGTATAAGGAACATAGGTGGAGGCAAAGTGCTTTCCTGGGACACTTTTCACCTTTCTCTATTACAATTTCAGCAAACTAACCTCCACCTCCCTTTCTTCGACCCAATCTTTCACAAGTACTGTTATCCTCAAGGCCAACAGATGGAAGAGGCAGGCAGCTCTTTGCTCTCCATTAACCCTCCAGTGTACTGCCCCACTATAAGCACGCAATTTTTCTGTAGCCATTTCTGCTAAGCCAATGAACATTCCTGCCCCTGAATCAAACTTGCCATCTACTTTCTCTAATCAATAAGTGGGCCACTAACATGAGACCCCTCAATGTTTCTCTTCATCTTCTGTTATCTATTTCCTACCCCAACATTCTCATCCTTCCTTCCAATTGCCAAGGCTCACCTGTCCACCTGTGTCCTCCATGATCTCTTATCACCTCCTCCAGTACACTGCTCCTTCAAAAAAATCACTACCAGGCACTCTTAAAGCCTCAAAGACATCTTTGAATTCCCAGGCTGCTGAGTCCTATCACTTCTGTCCATCTCCCTCTAGCATGGTGCCGTGTAGAGTACTTGGTTTGGAGTCAGAGGTCTTGGTTTAAATTCTGCCACAACCTATGTATCCATGACCAAATCTGGTCTCATTTCCTCATCTCTTAAAAAAAAGGGGGAGGTGGACTAGATCACCTCTAATAGTCCCTTCCAGTTCTAAATCCTTACTACTCTTATGCCTCCCTCTCCCCTCTATAACTCAGGCCCTCATTTTCTCACCCTTGAACTATGCCTGAAGCCTCTTAGTTCATCTGCCTACCTCCTATCTCTCCCCCTACAGTCCAGCCTGTACACATGGCCAACAGAGATTAGTCTTTCCCAAACACAGATTGAACATGTCCATCACTAGTCTGCTTCTCAGAAATCTTCAATGGCTCTCCATAAACTACAGCATAGAGGCCCCCAATTATCCCTGGCCACCTACTACTCTTTTATAGAAACTCTCTACTCCAAAACTTTCCAGCCTCATTTCTACTTTCCCAAATTCTCCATTTCCATCCAGTTGGTCTCCTCTCTCCTGTCTCCTAAAAGCTCCCTATCTTTCTAACTCCAAACCTCTGCTGAAGTTGTTTTTCCTTCCTAGAATGCCCTACCTTTACATGTCTCCAAATCCTGCCCCATCCTTCAAGGCCCAGCTCATCCACTCCCTAAAGCCTTCTCTGTCCACCAGAGCCAGAAGAGACTTCTCCCTCCTCTAAACTGAAATAACTCAAGCTGTCTGTAGCAAGTATTACAAAGTGATCAGACACTGCCTGGTGGTATTTTTGTCTACATGACTATTAGCTCCATGTATCCTCAGAGCATAGCACAGAGCTTCATACTCAGCAGTCCTTAACAAATTTTGATGTGACTGTGGGATCACTTAACCTCTGTTGCTTCAGTCTCCTCATCTGTAAAAAGGGGCATAATAACATCTATATCCCAGAGTCAAGGATCAGATGAAATCATTGTAAAGCACTTAGCACTGTGCCTGGTACATAGTAGGTGCTATATAAATGTTAGCTATTTTCATTCTTATTATCATTTAGAAGTTGTAATCCTCAACATGCGGATTGGAGGGACTAGGAGATCAAGACCTCACCAAAGGAGGTGGAGACGCTGGGAAGATGAAGGACTAACCCAGGGGGTCACTGGGATTGGAGATTCTAGGTAGGGTTTCACTGACAGACTCAGAAGTATTAGAGGAACAGAAAATCAAATGGCAGGCTCAGAGGAATTAAGAATTTCATAGGGCATAGGGCCTGGAGTGTAACACCTTAGGAGATATGTATTAAGTCTTTGAGGACAATAAGGAAATCAGAAGGATTAGAGGAGGAAGGACAGAGACTTTACCCAGCTGTCAGAATAGCTTGGATTTCATTAAGGGAAAAGGGGGTGGGGAGTAAAAAGATTCCCAGAAGGAGTCAGAGGTCTTACTAAGGAATTCAAAAAGATTGAGGAGAAAGGACCTCACCAAGGGTATCTGGGCGTCGTGGGGCAGATCCAGTCCCAGGACCCTCAGCCCAGTCCAGCTTGCCCCGGGCAATGAGGTACTTCTTGGCTTTGGAGAGTAATGCTGGAAAGTCCTCCTGGGAGGCTGCAAAGTTCTCAATCTTGTTCTTCACTGATCCCAGCACCTGTGTAGCAGAACTTAATGATAGCTTTTGCACATGTCAGCCTGTTCCCAGACCCCAAAGGCCAGACTCATCAAATTCTTCAATTACTGCTCCATGCCCCTAACTCTGGGTTTTTTGGATGAGCCCAGACCCATACCCTTACTCCCATTTTTCCTCCCTTGACACAATACACATGAATATTCATCTGCTATATGCAAACATCCCTCTCCTAAACAACCTCATTTCACCACCCAGGATTTCTCTCTCTCATGAACACTAATGAGGAAACAATGCTCAGCAAAATTAAGTGCTCAACAGCACATAGTCAGCTAAATGGTAGAGCCAAGACTTGAATGTGGGTCTCCTGACTCTTGAGTCTCCCACCATTCCTAAGAAGAACGACTCTACTCTCTTACCTGAAGTAGGGACTTGACGCTGGGCTGGAAGACCATGTTGGTGTTGAGCAGGAAGGAACGAAGCAAGGGCTGAGGATAACAGGCCAATTGAGCCACCAGCCCCGTCAGCAAGAAGTTGACATAAAGTGAGTTCTGCAGCATGTTCTCCAGTTTGGCAAAGAGCACGGCCATGAAGGGGCCTGGGAACATGGTACACAAGGCTTGCACACACCTCTCAAAATGATATGGCTCATATTTCTAACATATGAGACAGAGGACACAATAAGCTTCAGAGAACTCAAATTTTCCATGCCTCTCCTTTCTTTTAATAATGTCTTATATCCTCTGCTGTGTAAGTTTACTAAAACTATGTATTACTGAGGGGAATGACTGGTTTACAGTATACTACAGGGGAGCAGAATAACTTTACTATTAGCGGAATGTGAAAGTTGTCTTTAAGTATATATTAAGCAATGTCATGTGGAAAAAGAAGTTAACTTGTTCTGTCTGGCTCCTCAGGGTAAAACCAGGAATAATAGGCAGAAGTTGGAGAGGCAGATTTCCACTCAATATAAAGAAAAGCTCCCAAACAATTAGAACTGGCTACAAGTAAAATAGGCAGCCTTGTAAGTGTACAGGGAAGTCTGTGGAACTACACACATGCACACACACACACACACACACACACACACACACACACACACACACACACACACACACACACCACTCCCCTTTAACCAGACACTACTCGTCAGGGATGCTAATGAGAAGATTCCTGTACTTGAAGTCAACCCAGCATGGTAGAAAGGAAACTCTATTTGTAGTCTTAAGAACCAGGGTGAGAATCCTAACTTTGCTACTTTAGCACATAGGTGATTTTGGCCAAAGAGCTTAAACATTCAGTCTCAAGTTATGCTTTCTATAAAAAAGAGGTAGTTGGACTGCACCATAAGCTTCTTGAAAACAGGGATTGCTTCAGTCATTTTATTTGTATCCTCAATACCTAACAGTGTCTGGCAAACAATAAGCACATAATACTTGTTGATGATTTATCAGTAAGGTCTCTACAAACTCTAAATTCCATGCTCCTTTCCAAGTGATTCTGTGAAATGGGTAATCAGAGTTGGATCTTAGAAGTCATCTAATCCAATCCCTTTTTATAGATGAGGAAATTGTGCCGAGAGGCCAAATGATTTCCCCAAGATCACATGAGAAATAAGTGGCTGAACTGGACACAAACCCAGGTCTTCTGACTCCCAACTCAATCTTTTTTCCACTGCACCAATCAAGGACATTAGCCACAAGAAACTGTAGCAGCCTCTGTAACTACACCAAGCACAGCTTGGAGTAAGAGTCTAAGGCTCTTTAACTCAGCATTTCTGAGCTCTAGGAATCTGCTGCATTCTACTTTCTTCCCTGAAGTACTAATAAAATAATTTTGAGAAACCTTACCTCTAACTCTGGGGGGAAAGCATCCAGGCCAAGATGAGGCAAATCTAAAGGAACTGGAAAATTCTGGTAGCCTAAGCATCCAGGTGGCAGAAGGAGAGGGGAAGGGGCCTCCACCCAAGCATCTATGGGGAGCTGCCTTATAAAGGTGGAGTGAGGCAGTAGATAAAGTGGGATAGAACCTGGCCAGCCAGTCCTCTTCCTGACTTGGCTAAATCTTCACAGTGGGAATCATTATTCAGCTTCAGATGTGTCAATCAGCTTTCCCAATAGAGAAAAGTCAGGAGACCCAGAAGGGCCCGATTCAGCTCAACATGTTAATCAGGGCATAGAATAGAAAACAAAAAGAGTTAACACAGGAAAGTGAAGGTAGTCAACCAAATAAAGAGAGCTTTTGTTTCAGAACAGAAAGCAGAAAAGAAAGCAATTACTTGCTTTGGGAAAGAAAGTAGTAATATAATATAAAGACTCAAGAAACCCAGATTCAAGTTCTGACACTGCCACTGTGGGATTAAGCACTGGGTCTCACTAAGCATCAAGTAAGTTTCTTTATTTGTAAAATGAAGGGGACAACAAAGAGAAGTCAAAGAATACAGGATGCTACTACCCTCTAGGCAACATGGTCATCCAGGTAACTGGACCAAGATGCCAACACTTGTTACACTAGACAAGGAGCTAGTAGTGAGATTGGTCCAAGTGTGATTGCACCAGACCAATCAGGACAGAAGAAACAGGATGTGCTAAGGAAATTACAAGATCTAGACTCAGGCCAAGGAGATGTCAGAAGAGAATAGCACTTCCTGTGGCCAAGAATTAGAAAAATTTGCAGCTGAAGGAGATGACTACAAAGTAAGATCAGGGCAGACTAAAGCCAAGAGAAGAATGTTCAAGGTCATGGACAGAAAAGTACCTTTGTTCTTTCTCCTGAGGACTCCCAAGAAGGCACAGTGCAGGCTGCAAAATAAGTGAGCAGTCCTAAAGCCAAAAGAAAATAAATGCCTGACTCACATAAGACAAGGAAGAGGTAAGGAGATGCTGGTTTCAGCCACCTCTGTCCAGAACTAAGAAGCCAAGAACAGCCAGTATTCAACAATGAGGAAAACAATGCTGAATACAGTGAAAACCAGAATTATAACTAAAGCAGGAGAGTTAGGGAAGGAGAAGAGAAAGAAACCCAAAAAGGGTCAGAAAGGCCTCTCCTCTTTATACCCAGAATTGACACCAGGTCGATCTCCAACTCTACACTAGCTAAGGAAGCCTTTGCCAGGATATATTTCTTCTTGTTTCCCCCATGTTCTTCAGCTCAATAGCAGGAAACACTTAGAAAAGCTCAGATTTGTGGGGAGGGAGTGACTAATTTGTTGATGACCATGGAAGCATACACTGGGGTGCCCCCTGGTGGAACCTCCTGACGGTGGCAGCTAATCAGAAGGGCAGGGTGGCAGACCTTTTGCTTTGAAAGTCCTAGAGAAAAGAGTTAAATTCTGAAGCTGAAGGACAGAGGGACTGCTTCAGCAACAGCGATATGGGGCTTCAGCTCTAATCTAGGACACATCACACACATGCATCCCACATGTATACTGGAGCACACACACAGGTCTCCCACACACGACATGGCACATGATTCCTGTAGGTGATAGGACACAGATAAGCCTTACGTAAATGAAACAGCATCTACATGCCTTCTAAATAGAACAAGATCACAATACAGTAAAAAACCACTGGTAAATTTGAAACCACACAGAAGATCATAGATTTACTAGGCCTAAAGACATAAATTCTGGGAGGAGGTCAGATAGAGGAAAACATGGGTATAGTTCACATAAGGCTAGAACAGACCATTTGCAATGGGGAAACTTATGACCAGAGAGTGCACCCTGGAACACACACGACATGATATAGCATGGCATGAATGCAAAACTCAGCAAACCATAAAGAAAGCATGAGAAATTAGGAAGGGCAAACATACATGAAATGACACACAGAAATAACATGAGCCAAGGGACATATGATAATGTCAGAATTAATACAGCTCTGGACTAGGAGTCGGGAAGACCTTGGTTTGAACCCCTCCTTCAATCCTTACTGTCTGTGTGACCCCAGGCAACAAATCCCTTGACTTCTTAGAGTCTCAGTTCTACCATTAATAAAGTGAGGCTGAGAATAGTAATTACTTTCTTGGGTTGTTTTGAGAAACAAATGAGACAATGTATATGAAGTCCTTGGTAAACCTTAAATTTCTAGATAAATGTAAGGTCTTATGATCACTATGGTCTGGATATAAATGAGACATGGGCCGAGAAGCCTCATCCAACCCAGTATGAACATAAGCTAAGATGCACAGAGGCCAGGGAACCCCTCAATACAGGATGAAAATGGGAGAGACAGGCAACAGCAGTAAGAACACACATGGGACACTGTCCAAAGGCACATAGAACATGAAGGACTCACCTGTGAAGGGCTGGCTGGGCAGCTGACTGGGAATCCGAAGGGGGCTGCTGAGGAGGGGGCCAAAGGGCTCAGGTGGGCAGCTGAAGCTCTCGTAGGCTGCCTCCTCCTCTTCAGGAAGCGATGGGGATTCATGCCGGGAATCTGGCCCAGCACCCCCATTACTCAGTGCCACCTCCAACTCTCTTAGTTCCCTCCCAAAGCCCTCCAGCCCAACCAACCCTCCCATCCCCCCCTTCTGTTCTCCTACTCCCTCACCTGGCCCCCGACGCACTTTTTTGACCCCCTCAGGCCAAGGCCCTAGTGCACCATTGACCTGGAGGGAGGTCAGCAGGCCAGAGCCCTCTCCTCCCCCCAAAGACAACATCCGTGCCCCTCCATGGCCCCCACCTCCTAGTTCTTCTTCCTCCCCTTCTCCCCCATCCTCCCCATCCTCTTCCTCTGGCTGTAGGCTCCGTTTCTTAGTCCGAGGCCCAATGGGGCCAGAGCCAGGGTCCACAGGGCTAGGGTCAGCAGGGGGTTGCTCCCCATCATAGGGGGCAGACCAGGAACGGCAGGCATGAACACAATGGTCCACACAGTGCCGAGCCTCCCGAAGATATTCTAGGTAGTTGTCTTCCAGCTCGCCTGGCTCCTCCACAGCGCCAGGCCGGTGGCCAGGACTGGAGGCCGGTGATGGGGCCAGGCTGGGAGAGCGAGGAGCGGGGCTAGGGGGCTCAGTGCCACCCAGGCTCTGCTGCCGAAGGAAAAGAGCAAGGCGAGATGGTGTGGAGGGCCGGGTTACTGTCACCACTGACGAGGAATCTAAATTGGGGCTGCCAGGGCCTATGGACACAAATGAGGAAAATAAGGGTCATCACAGGAATCACTGTGGAAGGGGGACAAGCTGATGATGAGAGAGGTCAGGGCAAGGCAGAGAAGGGAGAGTTAGGATGAGAGAACATGGAAGATAAAAGGACAGATGGTCAGAACAGATCAGGCTAAGGGAATCTTCTTCCACCTCCCTTCACCTTTCAAATCCTCATTCCAGCCCCACCCCTCCATTCCCTGGGTTCCAAACAGGAAAAAGGATGGAGAAGCTGATGGAGTGGTACAGGCCAAAAATAACAAGGAGGGGGCTGGGGGGAGATAGCAGGAACATGGAGCTAAAATGGGATCAGGAGTTAGGGAGAGCTTTATTCAGAGGCAGGGGTTGGCCCAAAGCCTTTCTACCCTAGACTT